>BFEA01000203.1:2062264-2084661 GCA_003427395.1 Chara braunii | reverse complement strand
ATATTGCTCTCTCTCTCTCTCTCTCTCTCTCTCTCTCTGTCTCTCTCTCTCTCTCTCTCTCTCTCTCTCTCTCTCTGTGTTACAATTGTAACGATCAGGTTAGGAAGTCGGAGCCATATACGAAGACGTTATAGGCGTATTCTGGCGTAAGTGGCACTCACTTTCCAACCATGTTGAAATGCGGGGTTCCTTGTGGGTTTGTTGTTCATATTGCATTGCACCTCTCTCTCTCTTTCTTTCTTTCTCTCTCTCTCTCTCTCTCTCTCTCTCTCTCTCTCTCTCTCTCTCTCTCTCTCTCACAAACTATGTCTCTCTCTCTCTCTCTCACTCTTTCACTCTCTCACTCGGTCACTCTCTCTCACTCTGTCTCCCTCTCTCTCACTCTTTCAGTCGCTCTCTCTCTCTCACTCTTCCACTCTCTCACTCTCTCACTCCCTCACTCTCGCACTCTCTCTCTCTCTGTCTGTCTCTCTCTCTCTCTCTCTCTCTCTGTTACAGTTGTGACGATGAGGTTGGGAAGTGGGATCCATATACGAAGACGTTGGGGATGGAGTTCTCTCATACCATGCAGCAAATGAGTGGCGAGGGTAGGGTCTCGAGTGAGCGCCATAGCCTCGTGGCTCATCTTCCTCCTCCTCCGAACTGTATTCACGCCGCGCGCGAGCCGACAGCTCTTCGCGCGCTTTCCCTCCTCTACCACCCCTTCCTCTACCCTGTCCCTTACGTGCTTCAGGCATGGCCAAAAACGAAATGACGACTAAGAAAAGATAAAAGATGAAGGACGAGGCTCTAAAGGCTAATTAAGGAAGTACCGTGAGAGCAAAGAGGGTTTGTTACTAAGGAATGAGAGGATATGCAAAAAAATTATCATGAGGAGAAAAGAAAATGGTTGAGCAAGTTGCGAAGGATTACTGCGCACGGTGAAGAGAAGAAAAATGTGAGCGCTGTGAAGACATGAGAAGCCGGTTTGCGCAAAGCCACAGTGCGTACTTCACTCCAAATTGCAATGGAAACAAATGAGAGTACTGCTAGTTTGCTCTGTTTTATATTGGTTGCATGATGAGTTCTGACCCAGCGGGGACGCTGTGTGGGGGTTTGGTATCATGTCAGAGGGCACGGTGTCCCGACCCTCCTCTGTGTGCCGGATCTCTGCTCAGTACCTGCCTTGGGGTTGGTCGTCCGTGGCTCTTCAGGTGTACCCGAGTGGCACCCGGTAATGGACCGGTCCAGTTGCCCTGACAAAAGGGTGCACCACTGTGCTTTCCTTTGGTCCACGCAGGCTCGGCGCCCTGCTGTACAACAGAGCACTACCGGCCTGTGGCCGTGGTAGCGGCCGGGTTTGCCCAGGGACGCGAAGGTAGAGGGATAGGCACGACCTCTTCTACTGCGCGCCGAGTGCCCCTCTGCCGGGTTATGGGTTAGGTGCGCGAGATGGATATTGCTGTTAAAATGAAGAGAATCAAGAAAAGGGGGGTAAAGGAAAAAGGAAAAGGCGGGAAAAGAAAAGAAAACCTGAGCGTCGAGTTTATGCAGTGGTCCGAGTTCCTGCTTCAATTCGGGGTATTTATGATGTCGTAACTCCCTTTTCCTCTTGATATTATTATTATTATTATTATTATTATTATTATTATTATTATTATTCAATTTCCCTTTTCGCACGATTCGTCAGACTTGGTTTTCCTTCGGCCTATCTTTTCACGGGGAGGCCAACAGTTCGATTATGAACGATGATAACCGTCTGACGGCCTAGGCAGACCCGACCTATCGTATATCGTCGGTGCCAGATCTGCACGGCTGAGCTTTGTGCGGTGGGACCCCAAAATGGGAGCACCCGCGGCCGCTTTGGTAGGAAGCTTATCACCCCCCTGAGGAGGGTCATAAGCCCCCTCCTTGCCATCGCACGCGGGTACCCGGTAGTGATAGCTCGGGGGCTTCTTTTGAGGAGAAAACTTGGTGGTAGGGATCCCATTATGGGACCACTGTGCGCCGCTTGTTATTCTATAGTCTGAGAGACAGTGGACAAAGGGCCTTCCGCTTTTTATAAGAGAAGGTGGTCTCTCAACTCGTCACCGGAATGTAGAGGGTGCTCTTATTATTCACTCTTCAGTGAGGGCTATTGACGGAGAATCGAGGCTTTCGGCTCTTGACCGCCTGGGTTGGCAGGCTCTTTCGTGAATTGGAGGGTAGAACGGTGGGGTAAGAAGTTGAGTGATCTACTGTACACACGTGCGTTGGGTACTGACTCTGGCTACTCCTGGTGGAAGGTGGCTATGGCGCGGAGCAACGGCCTCTTTGGCTATAGGCCAAGCCATTTGAGATTCTATTGGAGCTGGGAACCAATGCGCGAAGAAGGGGCTACCGTGGACGCCTGCCTGAGCTATAGTAAAAGTGATGGCTTGGCAAGGCTATAGATAAACATTTACGGGGGAAAGGAGCAAGAGATGAGGGAGGATGCAAAAGTTCGGGGAGTGATTACAGAGGCTCGTGACCGAGCCGAGCGGAGGTTCAGAAGGGACGGAGTGACTGCGAGTTTAAAGGTAACGATTACTTATCATGAGGAAGAAATTTCTACGAGCACTACCGAGCGGGAGCAACAAGACCTGGACCGGGACTTAGAAGCGGAGTCCGAAGCAAGTGACGCCCAAACCCAATCCTGGCACGGGTTGGAGCAGTGGAGGATATAGCACCCGCCAGCTGAGTCGGTGGAAGATAGCCCCGAAGCCAGTTCTGGGTCGGCAGTGAGGAGAGAACAAGGCCAGCGCAGACTGGACCATCGAGAGCACGGGACCTGTAGAGGACAGGACACGCGAGGCGGTTACACGTGTGCAATCGGCACTGTGGTTCTAGCTCAGGAGACAAACCAGTAGGGCAGTGTGACACACGACGTGAGTTTTAGCTAACGCAGTTGACGTCAACTGCAGTCTCCACGCTCTCATGTGAGACTCGCACGTGGTTGGGCGACTATGAGTTTCCGACATTGTCTTTGGGAACGGGATCCAGAATTGAAAAGGGGAGAGGGAAGAAAGTACACACGCATTGTAGGAGATGACGTAAACATTGCCCAGCAAGAGAGAAAAGGTCACTGACTTCTCAGGATCTGCTCGCAGGTCTCAACGCAGTCGACATTAACCGTTCCTAGCTGCGCGGTCGACTGAGAGCGAACGCACAGGGCATGAATGAAGTGGCGAAGGAGGACTACATCTAGAGCACGAATGAGTCTTTGAGAAAAGGGGGAGAGAAGAAGAGGTTCTCGAGTGGCTTCGTTGATTGATGTTAGTTATTTTGAATGAGCCCGTGCGCCTAATTGTTGAAGATCACAGCACTGATGCAAGTACGCTCGCGAGACAGGGTGGACGAAAGAAAAAGGAAGAAGGAGAGGCCTTCGAGAGCGTATGATTGACTTCGTCACCGAGCGACGCCTTCTCTGGGCTCCCTGTGCTTATCTTACGGATCCAGATTGACTTACTCGGCGAGGTTACCCGAGTAGTGTGGGATACGCTCTGGAAAAAGTACACGTCGAAGGCGATCATTTGAACTAGTGAACTCTGAAGTTGCACATGAGGTGGTTCAACGGGGGGGAGAGTTTTTCCTTCGCTGATGACCACTCTGCTTGCCACTTGCTTGGGGTAACTTTTGGGTTTTGATCACATTGGGTGCTGACGGCGTTCGCGTGTGATGAGTAGTTTCTTGGGAACGCCTTCTGAATCAGCATGTTTTGTCATCACACATGACTAATGAATGTTCTTTGAGCTCGAGTCCATCACTATCAGGTGTTTGTGACCTCCGCTTCCCTGTTGCCTGCTTACTGTAGTCAGTGACTCTGCTGCTGGTGATGAGAGTCTGATTCTTGATTTACTAGTAAGTAATTGCTCATTAGAGAGTCATTAATGATCATCGGTGTGCCGACTCAATGGGTTCATGTCGGTGCTCATGAGATCACTAGTAAAGTCGTCGTGGCGAGTTGATGATCGGAGGATGGGTTACGTGTATTATAATCGAGGCGAGCTTTCGGGACAGTGTACATGTCATTCATTGATCTGAGAGTAGTGCTTGCACTCAACCGGTAGCTTATTTTCTTTTGAGTTTTTTTTTGCAAAAGTACCGTCCGATAAGGAGTGGACCGAGAGACTTCAGTGAAACGCTTGGTAGGATCGAAGACAGCTGAAAACTCCTTTAGAGAGCTCGTGGTTGAAGCCCTCTTGCATAGTGTTATGTTGTTTTTGATATAATCGAAACGAGAGTTCAATTATCTTCAGTCCTACTTAATCGTGTACGACTCAAGAAATGCAAACATGGACAATTAAGTGGAGAGTGTCGTGTGGAGACAGATACGTGTAGGTCCATGTCAAGATGGGACTGAATGACTTATCATAAGAGCCCTTAGTTGTGGTTCCTTTAACTCAGACTACACGCCTTTGAAAATATCACAAACGATCTTGATACTTGTCGGTAGTAATTTTGGTTACGCAGTATCAGACGTTTTTTGATGTGCAGTGGACTCTAGTTAATCAGTGGATTTGCCCTACTCGGATGTGAAATACCACGGTAAAGTTCCCTATTCGGTAGGCAAAACTGGGGCTGGAATGAGTCAAAGCTATTATGAGGTGTTGTACGGAAGCAAGGGAAAGTGACCACTGGGCTAATATAGTTTCGGGTATCAAGCCTCTCGATTGTACCTGTGAAGAGTTTTATAATCGGTAAAGTGTGATCTTCCCTTCTCCATCTTAACGACAAAACGCTTCTCTTAAGTACTATTTGAGGTTTTTGTCACGTAATTGAGTGCGTTGCCAACGTTTCAACCCCTCCTCTCCCCTTGATTTATATTTATGAAGAACAAATAGTGTCTTGATGAGTCCTTTAGGCTAGATGAGCTTGACAGTGTTGCTTGAATGATCAGGTGACACTTGTCGGTCTCTCTTTTCTTTGCATTAAAATGAAGCAAAAGGGAAATGAAAGTTATGTCACTTTACTCAATGACATCGATATTACTCCTCTGTTCTCTGACTGATGGGGAAGAATGCGACTACGCTTGGGAAAGTAGCTTACCTTCTGATCAAGTATCTCGTTGATGGTGACTGACTGTAAGCGAAGACAAAAATCAACGGCGAACGGAAACTCTCAAGGCACTCTGTGATCAATAAAAAGAGTCGTTTATGCTCAGTGACCCCCGGAGCATTACAATACAATCTGGAGTCGTGTCGCAATACCCCGTGTATCTTCTGAGTTACCCTTGATATGATTGCTAAGCTGCTGCTGCAAAAGCGGGGTTGCTATCTAGATCAACTTATATGAACAAACCCGCGTGTAGCAGTCATCCCTATGTTGTAGCGAGAGTTGTGAAGTGACGTTCCAATGTCCTACACACGCGATCAGAGTTTGGATTTGCCCTGAGCAATCTCTCAGACTGTGTATTTAGCAAGCGAACCAATGAAGTTGAACACGTGTTCCATAGTGACCTCTGATGGCATTTTCTACTGAGAGTCAGTCGGCAGCGCCCTGTGTAATGTACGAAGTGCAGTTGGTGGTCTGCTACGAGTCGTATCAACTAAGCAGACTGGAAAAAGGGTCAGTCTCCTTTTGACTATTCTCTTTAAGTTCCGGTATTTTGATTTCCTGTTGTGAACTCAGTTGGCCTAGAACACGCCTGTTCAGATTATAACGTTAGACTATTTGGGGTGAGTGCACTTAACCAGATATTCCTTGTATACTTGATCAATATTCAACCAACCATGCAAGCAAGAGCGAGGTTTCAAAAAAAAACAAGGGAACAACGTGTGATGATATGTCAGACCATGACTTGGTCAAAGAAACCTCATGGCCCCTAAAAGAATGAAGTGATACCCACAAGCTAATGCATTACCTAGTCATGGGATTGCTGTTTTGCAGAGGCCGAAAAAGACTGATCTGTAACACGTTGTTTAGTCAAACATCATATGTAGTATTTCCCTGTGTTATTCAAGGCTCAATCCCGCACAGAGAACTCCGCGCCTTGATCCTGCTGAGGGTGGTGTTTGAGTACTTGCGCCCCTCGTCTGATCGAGACAACTGCAGCAGGTGCTCAGAATGTGATCACTGTAACGTCAACACCGTTACAGAAATATCAGATGGGAATCGGTTTACGGGTTGGTGCTAGTGACCACTCTGCAGATCAAACCTTGAGTTTGATATCAACCTCTTGTCTAAGAAGTGCAAGCAAGGTACGTTAACCAATCCTAAGGATCTGAATCATTGGGAACCATGAGGGAAGGTGAAGTGTTTATAGTGAAGTGTTTATAGTGAAGTGTAATGCTGCTAGGGACAAGAAGGAAGGATGGGAGAATGAGGTACATCAGGACATGGAAAAACACAGGCAAAACCAGAGAGAGTTTGCGGTTAGAATAGCAAGCGAGAGAAAGTATATCGAATATGTAATCTACTTCTACGACATTAATGGCAAATTGCATAGCTCCAGTTCCTCGCTAGAAAGTGTGGAACAGGTCAGGGCAAAACTCGCACAAGCTCAGTAGTGTCAAAATCATCATCTCCGGAACTATGTCAGCGTCTGAACAACAAAAGTTTGCAGCTTCTCTTGCAGTACGACGCGACGTGAATCCATGATTTGGTGACTCAACATATTAGTGCTTACTTAGACGATACTCAAACATCATTCAAATAACATTCAGACAATATACGGACAGCCCCCGGACAGGCATACGACCTGCACTGGGTTAATTCCTCACCCTACACTAGCGATTGATTCTGGTGATTGACGTGACACATGAGTGCAATCGAATCATTCTCAGTCCAAGAGGCGGTACTGGCCAGTCTCAACAGGGTAGCCACAAGAGATGCCTTTCAACATAGGTATGTCAGTGTGGTCAACTTCAGGCAGGAAGACCTATCCATCCATGTGGTTCACACTCAGTTCGGTGGTGGTACCATTTATGACCTGAGGCCCTACTTGAAGAAAGGCATGGAGTCTCATACGCACTTTGACTCAGTCTGGATTACAACAACCAGGTACCTTGAGGAGAGAGAGGAGCTTGACGAGGGTGGGACTAGGCTGATCCGCAGCTTCGGACCAAAGCTCGACTCAGATTATCCCAGACCTCTAGTACCCTTTACTCTGACAGACGGCTCTCACTGGGTTGACTTGATTGATCTGGCAAAAAAGTACATTTCACCTGCAATGATCGACTATGAGGCAGTGACCGAACCCTCCGAGTTTCTGCCTCTCAGACGGGGGATTTTCTCTCAGCCATATCTTCCTACGCTATCGGAGGAGTTTTGTGCCATGACTGATTTCTGTGTCCTAGAACTTGGATGAAAATATTTGGAGCTTGCAGGCTTCAGGTGACTTTACATACAGAGACCACGATCTCAGAAAGTACGGAGACATGGCCGAAAGCACAAGGAACAAACAGTTAAATGAGAGATTGTGAGTGTGATCCAGAGAGATGAGTGAGGACTCGAGATTAGTGTTGGCCATGCTCTCCTTCATGCGTACTTCCTGAGACCATTATGAGTTCTCATTCTTCCCTCATCTGACTTTGTCATTGTTTGAGTCAGTCAGTCGTGCTTCTTTGCTTTGCATTGTTGTTGATTGCATCTCTTGATGATTCACTAGATTTTCATGATTTCACAGTTCTCAAAATAAGAAAATTGGTAAAGTTATGCATGCATGACACACTAGATTTTCATGAGTATTACCTGCATTACCATTGCTGTTCCGAATCACAATTAAAAATTCCTAAGACGGGGGACCGGTGAAGACCGCAATTGAAGGGTCTTGCTCGAAGCCGGACGCACACAACAGGAAGGGATTTGCTTTATTTAATTTAATTTAATTATTGCAAAATCATTCAAAATCCTGCGTGATAGCCTGTTGGCTTTCTGGTCGCCCGAAGTGGCTCGACTAGGAAAAGTGCGACACCGAGGCCAAGTCCCACTAGTGTTGGCCCTGTTCCAGCGATGGGGACCTCTCTTTCCTGTGATACTCCTTGCCACCACTGATTTCAATGGATCGTAGGGCATGACCATTCTTTTCTGCTTGACGTTGTCATATTGAGGCAGGCGGTGAACGACGTGCTTCCCTGTTGGCTGCACTTGTTCACCTCGTTTTCTCCAAGGTCGTCTGTGAGTCCACCTCTCTGGGGCGGTGCACATGGCGCTAGAGAGGGGGACCGCAGTCCCCTTCGAGAGCATCACAGTGTTCGGCTCTGCGGCCACTGTGCCAATCTGAGGCATGAGGCCTCACTCCACTACTCTCGAAATGTGAAAAATGAGAGTTCATCTACTGCTATAACATGTAAAGTTTCACCACCATTACTTTTGTCTTTTCTGCATGTCGAGAGTAGTGGAGCAAAAACCATGCTCCCAGTTTTAGCAAACTGAAATGGCTTCTACGTTGTTTTTTTGTCTTTTTGTTCTTAAGTTTGTTATTGATTTTTATTATTTTCCACCTCCCACGACAGTCTGCTGCTGTGTGTCACCCCCGGTGCAGCGAAGACACACATTACCCATGGCAGGAACAGGACCAAAGAACTCGTGTGACTTGGCCCCCGGACCCCCACTGCGGCCCTGGGGCTAGGGTTTCGACAACCCTGCCTGATTCCCTCCTATACAAACATATACCCCACCCATTTATACCCACCTATACCCCAACTATAACCAATAACATGAGTGATACCCACCTATACCCCACCTATAACCAATAACATGAGTGATACCCACCTATACCCACTTATGCCCACCTATACCCCACCTATACCAACCTGTATGTACACCACCCATTTATGGCAGCCTCTACCCACCTATACCCACTTAAACCCGCTTATGCCCACCTATACCCACATACACAGCTATATCCAGCTACACCAAGCTTCATCCACTCTTTCCCAACTATACTATTTATACCAGCCTAAGCCCGCATTAACTGTACTTTACCGATCCATACCGCAGGGTGTACCAACCTTTGGCCCCATACATGGGGCTATAGGTGGGCACGCCCTGTGGTACGGGTGGGAAAAAAAATGTTGTTGTGGGTTTAGGTGGGTATAAATGGGTGGGTGAAGGGTGTGATTGTTTGTTCAGACTTTAGTATAGAACATCTTCAAAACATCCATAAAAAAGAGAAACATGTAGACTGATTTTTTGAATATTGAAAGTGAGATGCACACCATGACAAAAATCCACACGGCAAAGATAAAACCGCATATACTCAACAACAAATGAAAGTCACTGCAAACGATAGAAACTATGAAAGTTGCACCCATAGCATAAAACTTGCGACTGAAGCAACCCTCCATGTCGAGACTACAAAGTCATGATGTCCACAAAACAATGAGCATAAGACATATAGTTAACAACAATTGAGAGGCGCTGCAAAAGTCAGAATGAATAGCAGAGTGACATCCAAGCAGTCCTGAATGTCGATAACACAATGTATCTCGTCAAAACCTACACAGAAAAAATCCACAGCAAACAAAGCAGCACTGACATCGCTGTGCAAAACAACATCAAGATCGCCACATTGGAACAAAAATGGTATGGAAAAAAACGAAACAAAATCAAGGACAAAAAAAAAAAAAAAACTAAAAAACCTTAGTCGAAACTGGCCAACAAAAATGACAGGTCGGACACTCCATCACTTCTCTCATCTGAAATACCTCAAGAAAGGGAAGGTCATCACACCGACACCATCACATTGATCGTCGTCATCTGATCCATGTTCTCTGTGAACCCGAAATGTCTCTCTACCTGTTGGGGGCCTCGACACTCCCGCTAAGGGGTGTGCGGTGTCCCCAGCCGCATGTGTGCACCGCAGTTCTCCTCGTGTGGACTCATGTGCTGCTCATGTGCCCTTTTCTGTCGCTCCGATAGCCTCATCTGCCACCTTCCGGCCTCCTCAATATCCACCTCCTTCCAGATGGCATCAAAGAGCAGACCCCTGCCTCCATGTCCCATGCCACATGGATATACTATCATTCCCGGACTCATCCTATGTGTCTCTCTCACACTTTTGGTTGCACGGCCTACCTCTGTTCTCACGTCTTCTAAAGTCGTGTCCAAGAATCCACCTAATTGTTGCCAGGTCGAGCCCATGTGAGCCCCCAGAGACAGATGTGACTGTGAAAACAGGAGTGTCCACGACATGTGGTTAACGGGTAGATGTGCATGTGGGAACAACAGTCTTGACCACAAGTGGTTAACACGGACCCCCAGTTTTCAGCTTTTGGGTTAACGGGTCCAGAACTGAAACCGCTTGTGGTGGAGTCTGTTGTTCTCACAGTCACATCTACCTCCAGGGGTTCACATGGCCCCGGTTGGCGACAGCCGGGTAGATTCTTGGGGAGAACTTCAGAAGATGAGGCAAGCGGCATGCAATGTGGTCGCAGGCGTCAACGCCGTCCAGCTCTCCCTTTGTTCGGCGTGCGAGGTGCACAAACAAATTGTGACGATATTTCCCTCGTGGGCTGTATAGGATGGTCCCGCGCTTGGGCCCCCATCTTGCCTTGTAAATTGCCCCATCCCATGGCATTCATTGCCGCCTCCTGGCTGAGGGCCTCGCACGGAACGGTTATGCACCTTGTTGAACCAGGCATCCGAGAATCTCCAAATCTCTTGATAATGCTCCACGATACATCGGCCACCTTCCTTTGAGATGATGGAGAAGTGTACCAGCTCAGCCTGCATACAGCGCCACCTCTCTCTGTCGCAGAGGGCCCTACTACACTCGATGCGGTCTCCCATTCCCTTGCGTAGCTCTCTACAGGAATCTGGTCAGCTGCTCAAACACCATTATTTTGGGTCAAAGGTTTGACTAGAAAGTCCGTCCGGGCGTCTGGAACTTTCTCAGTCTTTCTGGCCTCCATATAGGGCAGTTGGGCTCCCTCTGCGCGGTAGGTGAAATCCGTCTTGTGTGGTCAGTTGCCACCTTGTCGTGATTGAGATTGGCCTCCATGTTCACCATTGTACGCGGTCTAGCACCCCTGGGTTGTCCATCTCTGCATTCACCGGTGTCGTGCAGCAATCACCCTCTCCTCGTTGTCCCCATGTCCACCGATCGGGGTTTGAACAACCTCTCCTCCTCCATTCCGCAAGAACCAGCTCTGCCTCCTGTGGCAACATAATCTAAGATCTCCCCCTCCTCTATGCCATGGGAACCGCACGTATCATCATAAACATGTGTCCATGATCTACCCCTTCTCCGAAGCAAAGGTATGCCGACCTACATGACCTACAGACTCAATGTCCTCGTGAGGAGGATTGTGTGTGGGACCCTCGCGCTCCCCGCCATCGCCCCCATGTCCTCCCGCTCTCCAAGCACTGCCCTGTCCACCATTGCGTGTTCCACCACCTCCCCCTCGTCTAGAAGCACGTCCTGTCCACCATCGGCTGGTCCGCCACCTCTTGCTTCACCACCAGCACCCCCTACCCACCATTGGGTGTTCCACCACCAATGGCTCTTCCTGAAGTACATCCCTGCCCACCATCGGGTGGTCCACCACATCCCGGTCCTCCCTTATCCATCATCTGGTGGTCTACTACCTCCACCGTTTCGTCCATCCGTAGGCGCGTCTCTGCCATCTCCAAGAGCGACTCGTTCTAAATTGTCCTCGCTGTCACGGTCGTCCTCCCCACCCCCGGTGCCATACTCCTCAACCGTAGGCTCTATCATACGCTTGACCTCATCTGCCACAACCTGTTTCCATCCTGATGCCCTCTCCTTGACACCTGCCTCGCCTGCAACTATGACAAGGACCTCTGACATAACCGCCTCGCCGTGCTCTCTTGCACGCTGAGATGCTACGCATGCAGTTACAACTGAGTATATGGAGAAACGCAAACAATCTTGCGGACTACGTCTGAATCAAGGCGATCCATGCGGTCCGTCTCTGTCTCAACCCTCCCGTGAGTATCCTCCACCGGTTGTCTATACTCCCTACCTCTATCTCTCACACCTTCTTCCACCTCCAACAGGATCGTAGAATCCACACCACTAAGCGTGTGCACTATCTGTCTTGCCATGTCCTTAACTGCTGTGAAGTCCACATCCGTACCCAAACTTCTCTCTGCCCTAGATGTGGACAACCCCACATTCTCAAGGAGTATGCCATCTAGAAGGGACGAAGATGTTGAGTGTGACGGGTGGATAGGCTCAGATGTGCCTGACTCCTAGATCTATTGCCATCGACATGACCCCTATCGTCATTGTCCTCATCACCATCACTGTCATCGTCCTCCTCTACATCCTCCTCATTCTTCTCATCCTCCTTATCGTCGTCGGGCTGCCCTTATCCACTCATCCTCTGACTCTAGGTTAGCATGATGTCCATGCCTCTCATGACTATCTCGTCATGTCACACCTTAGCTTGCCGGATTTGATCTGCTGTGACAATCTCAAGACCTCGGCTCACTATGTGCCTCCCCCGAGAGAGACCGCTGTGCGATAGTCTGCTTTGCAATAGCGTTGTCGGCGCGAATACCCTTACAAGGGTATCCGCCCTGGTTTTTGCAAGTGACAGAAAACAAGTTTTGTTCGAAATTTGAGTACACTGCACGAGTCGCCGTTGTGTTCTGTTCACACTGACTGAATGGTTGACTAGGAGCAGAGAGTGTGTGGGCGCGCAGTTTTGAGGCACGCGTGTTGATTTTTTCTCTTGATGCTATAGGGTCGGCGTTTCCGCCGGCAAAAGTTTTGGCTTTGATTAAAACTAGGAAAGGTTGTTCATTATGTTGGGGTGACCCTGGTGCATGTGCGCTCGTACGGAAGACGTCATTAGGCGGTAATGTTACTTTTGGGCGCTGGTTGGAGCATGCGAAACGAAATAGAACGCGAGCGGTGGCCTCCGCGTGGCATTATGAGGGCTTCGAGCGTGACATGCCGAGCAAAATCCGGCCCCTGGCAGCATGTGCGTGCGTACAGGGCCGTGGGTTTGATGGGAGATCAGGCAGCGGCCTTAGGACTGCTGCTACTGGCCCAGGCTGGCTGCCGCTACCGTTCATATACCGGTAGGCGGATAATCAATTCAAGCTTGGGCCTAACCCTATAGGTTATGACTTTGGATTGACTTTCGAGATCTGGGGATCAAAGCTAGAAACTGGCAGTGGAGTGGTTTAGGAGTGCTATGGAGTGAAGTGAGGGGTTGAGGGTTTTGTGGGACTATCTCCTTTTGTTTTTGCTGGGGAGTCTGATGACGGGCCTGAGAGGGAGACGGAGGACCAAGTGCCAACGGCCTCCTCCCCTATTCCGTTTTTCTCCCAAATTTTCTAAAAGTATTTAATTCTTATTTGTTCTTATTTATTATTTGTCTTATTTATTTATTAAGTCCCGTTATGGGGCGTGGTCCGGTACCAGTAGCAGGACCGGCCGGAGCCTGGCTCAGTTGGTATACCCACGAACTGTTGAAAGACAGACCCGAGTTCGGACCAGACGGAGGGGCTCGACCGTCTGGCAAGCTATAAGATGACACAGGGGCCAGCAGGAGAGAGCGTTCTCTCTTTAGAGGTGCCTAGCGGTTAGCGCAGGAGTAGGTGTATGAGGAGGCTAGGACGAGACAGCGACTGTTAGTGAACGAGACCTCTGCCTACTAGAGTATAGCGGGGGCTGAACGTGGACACGCATCGGCATCGGGTGTACACGACGAGGGAGATAGGCAGCTGAAGAGATAGGCAGCAAGACTGAGGGAGCGGGCCAGGTGCAGGGCGCTGTGGGGCTATCGTGGTTGAGTGTTGCGCTAGAAGTGGAAGAAGAGCGAGGTGCAGATGTGACGAGGGATCGGAGTGAGGTAGGAAGTAGATGAACCTGGACAGAGTTCGGCGTCGGATACATGAACGAAGAGGAGGGCGGAAAGAAGCAAGAAAAAGAAGGGATGACTGAATCCGGGCGGGATCATCACTAGGTGCATACGAGCAAGGGAGACAGGCAGCACAGTAATAGCGTGCGCGGGAGGCCGGGGCTATGGAGGAAGCAAGGAGGAAAGGTAGCAGAACGGCGGGCGCAGGCGGAGTGGTGAGTAGGATGCGGTCGAGGGGCGTAACTCTCTTGATTCTTAGTGGAATCAAGAGAGGCAAGTGGCGATTCTGGCATTTTTGCCCCGAGCGAATCTATCAAGGAAGTCAGAACATGAAGATAGTTAGTAGGATGTAAGTTAGTGGGGAAAATGGCCGCGCGGAAGTGTCGAAGAGAGTGAAGATAGCGGATGGCGAACTCGGGCGCTGCGGGAAGGTGGGAGCGACTTCGATTGAGAGTGATTTTGGATCGAAAGGGAGGCGATCCTGGGGTTTTGACCCCGGGCGAGCGCAGTAGTAGAGTTAGTTCGATGAGAAAGTTGGGAGGTTAGGAGTTAGTAAAGAAAGGGGTGCGCCGGAGCTATGGCGGAGGAAGAGGTGGGAGGAATAGAAGATCGAAAACACCACTCGATTCTGATGAAATCGAACGGAGAAAGGAGTTAGGCAGGAGTTTTGGGATGGGGCGAATGTGATAGCGAGGTTAGTTTGGGAATCAGATTAGTAGGATGAGAGTTAGTGGGAGAAAGTGTTGCGCGGAGGGACGGCAATGACTGATATGGCGGGAGCAGGAATGGATTATCTCGTCCGATTCCTAGCGGAATCGGGCAAGGGAGGCTCCTAAATAGGGGTCTTGGATATAGCGAGCACGGTGGTGAAGACGGATTGGCGAAAGATGAAGTATAGTGGAGGAAAAAGTGAAGAAGAGGGGGGGGACAAAAAGATGCACGAACCTGGACGGGAAAGGCACCAGGTGCATTCGAAGAAAATGACGGAGATGGCAGTGGGAAAGAGAGAAGGTGACAGGGGCAGAAAAGGCATAGCGCCCTCGAGTCCTAACGGATTTCGGCAAACTAAAAGCCGAATTCGAGGTTTTGAGCTAAGGCGAATCCATTGACAGTGCCAAAACGAAAGATTACAAGTTCGTTTTTGTGCTATTTGATTAGAGGATGCGCGGGGTGTGAGTGAAGACGGGCAGAATCAGAAAGGAGGCGAGGGAAGATGACGAAGGTAGCGGGGGCACTGACGAAGAGAGAGATACTTACCTGGTGTCGAGCGCAGCAGGATTGGCAATAAGGAACGAGCCGAACCTCGAGCTACGGCGCCAAACTTCGGGGAGCTCGGCGGTGTATCCACCCATGTTTGGGCGGAAGATTCATCGACTTTGCTCGTCCTATCAATGGAATTAACGGGAGGCCAGGGGTGGAGACTTACCTGCTGGCCAGTTCTTGCTTATCCTAGGAAGTGCATCAGGCTGCGTTCAAAGTGGGGCTTCACTCACCATTGACCATGGCATCGATCGGACGGGGCAGCATGAGAAGAGGGGCGAGAGAATGAGAGGGAGTCCAGAGCAAGGAAGCACCTATCTTGAAACCGACGGGGCAGGATGAAGCGGTAGCTCAGCTACGGGCCGAGCTGGGGAAAACTTGGCCATGTATCGACCATGTTTAGTCGGTTGATTCATTCCGATTTTGCTCATGCTAACGGTGGAACTGGCGTGGGGCCGACCGCGGGGTTAGAAGCTTACCTGTTGGCTGGTGTGTTGGATGGTGCTTTGCTCATCGCTCTATCCTCCGTGTACATGGTTGAAGCTGTGATAGAGCGGATTGTTGCCATTGTTATGACCAGGTTGACTGTCGGTATCGCCTTTGGGACTGTGCTCGTCATCACGATTAGGCAGGGCTTGGCGCTGAAGACTGCACCCAGGAGTGAGGCGGCTGTAGGTTCCGACAGGCTGCCCGTCATAAATGGGGGTAGTTGCCTACAATGAGTAGGAAGGACATATCTAAGTAGGAGTGTGTACCCGACAAGCAGAGCGCAGCCATACGGGAGAGGCAGGAAGCCGAACTGCGGTGTCGGGCTGCAGAGCTCATAAACGGGAAAGATTTGCATGCATCTGCCCGGATTCTGGCAACAGATTCCTCCTCACTTTTGCATACGGACAGGCGGGGTTGACCCGTGCATTTAACGGTTGTTTGCAGGTGGGTTGCAAAAGTTGAGAACGAACCTTACCTGGGTGCTTAACCAGAGGCGTTAGCAGCCGAAGTTAGAATGAGAGACGAACAGGGAGAGAGATAGAGCGGAGCGGAGGAGGGAAACGCACGGTGGCATTGGAGGAGGTGGCCATCGCCGTTGCGTCAGTTGTATGCTTCAACCGACTTGCGATAAGAACGGGTAGGTGGGCTGTAGGCCTGGGGGCTTACTACGGGTAGGTGGGCTGTAGGCCTGGGGGCTTACTAGTCGACCGTGGCGGTGCCCAGTTCGGTGAGCAAAGCTGCAGCAGACCAGATTGTGCGGACTACGGATCGTTATAGATCTGTCCGCTGGCAGGGCTACTTGAGTATTGACCGTCTAAATTCGCGAACAGAGGTGTTGCAGGCTATCAACAAGGTTGACTGTTGAAGGTGGCGGCTACCGTGTCATTGCTGAATGCCTCGCTGCAATGTGCTCCGCTGTTCGTTTTAACTACGTCCCTACTACAGCAGCTGCTGGAGTTGTGTCGGATTGATTGAACCGTTGTTGGCACGACTATGTAAACTGCTGTATGTTGTGGCGTTTGCTACTTCCACTGCACTTCGCTGCACAATTCGCTGGGTACCTTTATACTTCTGAAAAGTACACGAGAAGTGTGCGCTGTTTTGAGTATAATTGATTGGATCCGCGTGACTGTAGTATCACCAGGGGAGGCAGAGTGATCAGATGGAGTGAAGGGGGGCTAGTGCTGCGAATTTGGAAGATCGTCAAGAAGTTGACTTCAACAGTATGCCTTCAGAGATTGACCAGGCTATTGCGTCCTGGCCACCATTGCGGGGCCCTCAGGAGTGTCAAGGCAACAAGGCCCTCTCTTGCGAGTCTGAGAGCACCCCTCTTGTATCTGAGAGACTCGATGACATCTCCTTCTGCCCTTCTTACTCTAAGTCTAATCCATTTCTGAGAGGAAGGCGGCAGGCGGGATTGCAACCCGTAGGACCGCAGCAAGACCTTGTGGGAGGTTAGCCCACCGATTGCGGGAGCTCTGTCGGAGCCCAGGCGGGGTTATGGAGGCAGGGAACTTCAGGTATATCTGTCGTTTGATGTGTGTGATCCCTTCCTCTAACTATTATCCCTTGGGTATCTGAATATAACTATGGAAGGACACTACTTTTTGTTTTGCTATGTATGTCAGGACATGTTCTGGGAAAGGTTAAATGAACAAGTATATATGAGAGTTCAGATAAACCTTCGAAAGAATTCAGACAAAGGAATTGGGGGAAGGTGGGATGAAGGGTGTCGCATGCGTTTGACAGGGTCAACCCAAGGCTGAGCTTCTCTAAGTTGATGTGGGCTCAGTGCTATGTTTTATTTATGATTGTTGGGATGACTATATGATCTTTGAGGACTGGGCCTATCCTAAGTTGGACGGAACAGTCGCTATTCTTTCAGGGGTTTCTGAGCAAGAGGATGTGCATCCTAAGTTGGGAAGGCTCATAATCCTGATGTTTCTTTTGGGGTTGCCGAAAACAGAGCTGGGAATATTCTAAGTTGCGTAGACCGAGTTCTGTGTATGTTTTCTTCTGAGGGGGACACAGGTATAAGGCTGAGCGTACCCTTAAGTTAGGGCGGCTCAGTCATAAGCCATGAATCAAAGGTTAAACCAGAAGTATATAATTTTTATATATATTATATGAACTTATATTATCTGGCAGACTGGGCACCCTAAGTTGGGAAAGTCAGTCAGTAAGTCAGGTAGAACAAAATGAGAAGAGAGATAAGTGAAGAATATAATGAAGGTAACCCGGACAAGCTGAGCGTACCCTTAAGTTAGGGTGGTTCAGTCTTATGCTCGTGATAATATGAAGGATTAGAAAGTCAGTATAAATCTTCTTTTATTTTTCCTTCTAAACACAAGGCAGGATAGGATGTCTCCCTAAGTTGGGTAGGTCTCATCATCTGCCTAATAAGAGAAAAAAATATAAAGTTTGTGCAAGTATATCAATGGTTGTTCTCTTATATTGTCGTTACGGAGGCTAAGCGTACCCTTAAGTTAGGGCGGTTTGGTCATACGTCGTTTGTACTTTGTTCGGGCAGATCAGGCGTACCCTTAAGTTAGGGCGGCCTGGTCATATTGTCTTATGTACCTAAACCTGTTTAAGCTAGTTAGGCGTACCCTTAAGTTAGGGCGGCCTAGTGATATGCTCTTGTCGTTAATGTTATGTAGGTTGGACGTACCCTTAAGTTAGAGTGGTCTGATCATTCGTCGTTCGTACTTGTTCTAGGCAGGTTAGGCACACCCCTAAGTTGGGGCAGTCTAATCCTATGCCCTACGTAAACTTCGTTTAAGGCTGACTAGACATACCCTTAAGTTAGGGCAGTCTAGTTCTATGCTTCATGTCGTCAATTAAGCAGAAGCCAGACGTACCCTTAAGTTAGGGCGGTCTGGTCATATGTTTTATGACTAGAGTTCATGCTGTGTTGGACATACCCTTAAGTTATGGCAGTCCAGTTGTGTGTACTTTTACTTGTTTACTTAGGCAGGTTGCACATACCCTTAAGTTAGGGCATTGTCTGATCCTATGCCATAGGAAAGGGGATCATAAAAGGGAAGAAGAACTGAGTGATCTAACAAACTACTTGGGTCAAACTGATGTGGGATTGTGAGAGATGTTTGTTTACACATGCTTGTGGGTCCTCACTCTGGGACATCCTTTTGATAGGTTAGTTGTTTTTTAGATGCTCGCCAAGTGTTGGAGCCATAGGTAGCCGAGATGGATGATGGGAAGGAAAACTTGGAATAAAGATAGGACTGACCTTACTTGAAGTCAGAGTTGACAATAACTCACGATACCATCTTCTAAAAGGGGGATCGTGTAAACTTATCTTCAATCCTAACTATCAAGAAAGTGTCATAAGTTAATCCTAAGTATAGCCTTGCTTTGTCTTTCTGTTTTCAGCTTTGTATAAATCTTGCCAGCCTTTTGTTCCTACGGGAAGCGCTGTCGAAATTTCTACAAATCTGAAAGAGGTAGTCATTTTTGGACTCATAGAAATTCTGGAACGACATTTTTCCTACAAAAAGCGTTGCCGAAATTTTGTAGATTTTAGAGAGTTAGATTATTTTCAACTAGGAGAAATTTGGCAATCCATCCTATTTAGGGGATATGCTGCCGAAATTTCTTACATTTTTAGATAAACATAAGACAACGAAATTTTTTTTTGAAATTAAATAATCATTTTATAATAAAATTACAATCTAAATTTTTAATTTTCATTCCATTTTAAAAAATGTCATTCCAATTTTAAAAATTTTCATCTTACATGCAAACTTTCATTCCAAAAATAGGGTATCCCTTCTTATTTGGACTGCATACTAGAGATAGAATGAAAATCTGGATGAGTTCATGAAATATTTTAATTGGATTATCATTCTAAGTAAGGATTTTCAGTTATGAATAGGTTAATCCAATCCAAATAAGAAGATATTTGTTGTAGTAGAAAGAAATTTTAATTAAAACATTTCATAAACTCGTCCAGACTTTCATTCCATCTTGAACAAATAAATGTAGTAAGAAGGGAAAACTTATATTTAGACGGGAACTTATTAAATAAAACTGAAAATTTTAGAATTGGACGAACATTGGAATGATAATTTATAAATATGAAGGATTTTTTTTTTTATGGAATATTTTTTCAACTTTCATTTCTCGTGGGAATTTTTTCTGTTGGAGGTTAGTTAGGAAGGTAGGATTATTTCTTGATCACTCAAGCATGGCTTGGGTACTGGTCTGTGCTGCATTGCAGGTCACCTTTATTCATATTGATTCAAGGCTTGACTATCTTCAAGCTGATCCTACAAGGATCACCTTTTGTTATCCTTAAATAACAGGTCGGTTTCCGACTCAACTCTAATCCACTCTTGCTACTCAACCTAAAGGCTTTAGCTCTGCGGTTTGATTTGTTTTGTTGTGTTTTTACCACGACTTTAATTGAATGGTCATTTAATAAAGATGCTGAGTATTTTATTTTTGAGAGTGCACAAAGAGCGAGGGGTGTGAGCGCAAAGAATGGTTGAAGTTGACCCCGTGTAGTGTGTGCTTTGTTGATGTGGATCTTTGATGTGATTACAGGTATGTTATGTGAACTAAGATCCAGACTAGGTTTTGCGTATGATTATATATATATATATATATATCTGGTGTGGGTGAGTGATAGTCTACTTTGATTTTGGTTAAGGTAGATTATCATTTACAGTGTAATCAGTGAGGGGATTCTGCAGACTGTTGAGGGTTCAACCTCCTGATGAGTCGGTGAAACTCCGACGAAACAGTTTGTCACATCCCCTCGTTTGTTGTCCTCTTCTCTCTCTCTGCCTACGGTTTACCGGGCAGTTCTGTTTGTGACGATATATATATATATATATACATATATATTAGAAGGAAACCACATCGTAATTGTGAGAGTGATCGTCCCCCTTCTCATAGTTTTGTATCATGTTTTTTGTGCCCGCACGACTCATTGAGGCCGTGCGAAGTGATTGATTAAGTTCTGCCTCGAGAGAAAATGAAGATATTTTTTCAGCGTCTACTTTTTATAATTAGTATGGTTGGACGTGGCAGCCCGTGGCAACCGTCAAAGTCGAACCCCTCGATCTCTGGCCGCCACGACAGCTTGGAGTTGTCTACTCAACCCCTCTGCACAGGGTGCAGAAGAGGGTGTAGTCTTCAACCTCGTCTAGCGGTTGTCTAGCGTCGAGAGATTAACCCCTCAAAACGAGTGTCAGCCGACACTTGAGTGTCGAACGTGACCCTCGAGATTAATGAGGATCGAGTATGGGTACTATATGGTACGCCATCATTGCGACCGCTTGCGTACGCTTGCATTGCGAGTCGATACGAGTTGACCCTACGCCCGCGCGATTTTATGCTAAGTATTATGCGCGACGCCTAACCAAATTCTAGCTCCGAAAGTTATGGGTCGGATGCTGAAGGGACTAGGAGTGTTGTGGTGTTGTTGTTATGTTATGTTATTTGTTGTGTATTATTTTCATGTGTGCAAATGTTGTGGTGTAACGTGGTGTGTGTGATGCTTCCTAGTCGACCAGCGTCGGGTCGTGTTTGAGACTTCATCCCTCCAGTGCGTCGATTCGCGTGCGGGTTCGATTTTCGGGCGTTCGACCGCGCATAACCCCTATGCTACAGCGAACGAGAAATGCCCTCGGTTGGGCCACCTCTGCAATTGCATACGAAAAACCTTCGCATGTGGTTCAATAGCTCGGCGGGGATACGCCCATCTAAGGGATGGTGACAACTCCCGCAGGTGAAGGTAAGCGGTGCCTCGCGGGACCTTGTCCTGTCGTAGGGGCTTGCGAGAGGTACGGCTGGCGCACTCGGCCGGAGCGGGCGCAACAAGTCCTGTCAAATCCTGCGTGACGCGGCTGGGAGGGTCCTCGTGCGGGACCGATGCGCTCGACAGCGTCCTCACAAAATGGTGTCTCCTCAGCACCTTCCGCCACAACTAGCTCAGAAACATCTCCGTTGGACCCAAATCCTCTGGGTCCGTCTAGGGCTCCACCATCTCATCTGTGATATTGGGTTCAGACGGAGGATTGTACTCAACCTCGTCATTGTACGACATGAGCAAGGTTGCACGGTGTTGGTTCAGACTTTCAGCCATATCTGTACGGATTACGAAATGAAATCGCTATTATTGATTTAGAAAGAACACTTCTTTATTTACGAAGAGCTTGTAATTTCATTGAGTATATAATTCGTTCAAATGGTCATATATTATTTGTAAATACTAATCCACAAAACAATCAAATAATTCAGAAAATGGCAAAAGAAACATGTCATAAACCTAAACTAAGGCACAGCGTACCTCCTGTATAAGAATGCATGTACATAACACCACCAATGGTACTTGCCAAAGCTCCCAGTGAACCAAAAATAGGCCATGGACTTGGATCAACTAAATGATAAGGATGCTTTTGAGAACTCATACTCATTGCTTCGCTCCTTCAAACGACAAAAACCGGCAACCGGCGAACCCTATGGAAGACTTCATCAGATCCAATGGATCCGGGTTTCAAAAGACTCTTCTATGTAAGATATGCTGATGATTTTGTTATTATCATAACAGCAGGATCCAGAGCAGATGCTGTCGAGATCAAAAGGTTGGTGACTCAATTCTTATCTGAAGAGCCCCCCAAAAAAAAAAAAAAAAAAAAATCAGAAAAAAAAAAACAAAACAGTTGGTGCGCAGCGGCAGTTTGCACCCCCTGGGCCGAACTGCAAAAATGCAGTTTTGGCCCCACCTCGGCCCTCCCTCGGGGCTACACCCATCCCTAGTGAGCCTGGGGTGGCCCTCAGCGTGGGGCCGGGGCCGGGGCTGAGCGGGGTGCGGGGCCGGGGATGGCTGGGAGCGGGGGCGGG
>BFEA01000203.1:2009954-2061720 GCA_003427395.1 Chara braunii | reverse complement strand
GGGTGCGAGGGTGATTTGGAGGGGCCGGGGGTCGGGGATTCTCGTTGGGTGGGTGCGGGGGTGAAACCCCCACCCCGGCTTGGGCCCCGGGGATCCCCGCGTGACAACACTGTGGAAAACAGACCCCAGTGTTGGGGGCTGTCATGTTAATGAATCTCTCTGCATCTTCCTCATGTTTCTCCTAATCTTAATGTTGGTCAATGTCCCGGCAGGCCAAGCACTGGTGACCTGCATCTCCCGAAGGTTCGGCCCCTCCTCCTCGTCTCTCCATGGCAACATGTCTATCTCGATGCTGCGCTAGTTTGAGATTTGTGTCAATCTCAACCAGCCAAGTGAGCTCGGAAAAGCCAATCTCATTTTGTCGTTTTGCATTGATGATCTCATGGGATGCCAATTGTCCATATGCAAATCAGATGGACGACAATCTCTTGTAGCTTCTTGATGCCACTAATGATCCACCCCAATTGCAACACCCTCCTCAATGGTGAAAATCTCTCATTTGCTGCTGCAGCCCTGCACAACTCCCCTTACTTGTCGAACCTAATCTGGCTCAAAAAATACTCGGTGGCCATGCCTGCCAACGTCTTCTGGGCGGACCTTTAGGGGGAGTAAGAATACACGAATCCCGCCTCTTGGGTTTCAGGATGTGGACAGCCGCATGTGTGCCAAGTGAATGGTTCTCGACTGAGCAACATCAAGGACCCCTCCGTGGCGCTCAGGATGCCTCAATCTCATCTTGTTGACCTCCTCAACCTACTATGTCACCTACTGGAACGCGCAGACATCGTCAAACCACCTTGATCCACCTGTTTCAGAAGCTCAATAATGGGACGCATGCCTCTGCCTGACTCGATTCCGTCCTCCCAATACGCCGCATTCTGAACTTTTACCCTGACCCACTGCACCTGCTGTGGGAGATTGCACTCCTAAAGACTGCATACCCACTTGTCTATGATCATCATGCTCTTTATGGCAGCATGCCAGTCCACCAACCTCTTTATCATAAGGTAGTTGGTAATCTAAGGTAGTTCGTCGCAAACCTGGTGTGCGCCGGGTATAACAACTGCCTCCCCTTGCCACGAGTGGGGGCACACTTTGTGTCTATACTATGTTGAGGGGAAACATGCAAGAGTTGTTCCGTGCCATCTGATGAAGTGAACCACTGCTCTCATCCTCACCGAGTGTTAGCTGCCCACTTAGGACCCTTGCCAAAGTCTGACAACACCCAGATGCAAACATGGACAAAACAGTGAAGCCAAGGAATGCGACTAATCTCCGGACGATCCACCTGGTGGGCTAATAATTGACCAGCATCCATATACACCAAAGTGAAGTTCATGCGAATGACGTTCATCTTCTTAATGCTTGAATCGTCGAAAATGTTGATCCGTCAACACACCATGTGTATCCTCGTCCGATGCATCCTTGCAAACGATCCTGAACAAGAACACATTACCCAAACCCATAAGGAATTTCACAATCAGCTTACCGTTTCGCGACATCCTACCATTCATGAGGATCGTTACTCCGGTGTGATCCATGTGCGCATGCATGGACTTGAACTTGTCAACCACCACTGCTTGCTCCATGGTAGGCACACTTGGTCCAACAATGGTCTTGAATGAGGGGAGTCACACACTTGCTCAGAGCAACATGTTACAAATGACCCTTGGGTTTTGTTATAGATGGCATGAGAAGTTTGAAAACTCTAACGTCATATTAACCAAACTTGCCACTAATTCATAGAGTGGAGTTAATACCCACTCTTTAAAAATAAAATGCAAAATAAACTAAGAAGACCTATAAAACAACAAAGCAAAAGTGCATTTTCAAAAAATTTTCTCATCATTCAAATTTCAATAATTTTGAAACATTTCAGAAATATCATAAGAGGAAATTCTAATCGCCCAAATGATACCAAATTTGGCACACAGTATTCTTAAACCACAACAACAAACAAGGCAAAAAACGAAAAAAAAATAGAAAATTTGACCTTCAAACCTTAAATTCCAATCGCTCAATGATACAAAATTTGGCACATAGTAACCTACCAAAACAAAAATAGGCAAAAAAACAATAAACAAAAAAACACAAAATTTGACCCCAAACCCTAATTTCATTTCTCTCCTAACTTTTGACCATGCTTAGGGATATGACCCTCTCCTTAAAAGAGGGGGGTAATACCTTCCTTATCTCCATATTCATTCCTAGCACATACGCCTCTGCAACACTGTCAAGACGACTTTGATGACTTTAGTGATCATAATAAGCTCTTATGGGATTTGTTTCTTCAAATTAGTTTGCTCGGCTATACTAGTACCACCTCACTAAACCTTAGTTGCATCAGACAGGTAGAGCAATGTTTTAAACCCTTCAAGTATGAACATTTGATAAGCGCTAACTACGACTACCATCTTACATGCCAAGGTACGTTTTACTAAAACACTTCATTTTCGTACTATCCACACAACGTTGAAAAAAAATGTTAACCCATCAAATCAAAACTCACTCATTCCTTAGAAACTTCGACTTAGTATATCAAGAAAACATCGATGTTGGAAGGTTAGATTTTAGCCTTTAATACGGCTACTCCCCAACACGAGCGTAGCTTGACATTGTCATGATAACTTAGGTAGCTTAGTGGTTGTATCAAGTACCAAATAATCTTGCTCGAGTACATGGGCATTCAAAACTTTACTGATGCGTCTAACAACCCGCCCCAACGGTATCATACACGTATCATTGCCCAAAAATTAATATTGTATCACATAAGGATCCACAAATTTCTAACTGCAGCTGCCACTATGGGTGTCAAGACACACATGCGATTTTATCTCACACGCCATGGTTCTTACGCAATCTAGACAAATCATAAGACTTACAACCCCTTCTTTAACAAAATTAGTCTCATCAAATAATTAAATTTATCGTTGTGCCTACATCATCAATCGGCCTCTAAACAGGGTTCGTTCACTAAGGACCCCAGTACGTAGCCGAGATCCATGACAACAGCGCCACTTGTCGAGCGCATTGTTGCTGCAGCAAGACCCTCTCGGTCGTGTCACGCAGGATTTTGCGAGACTTTTCCACAAAGTGTTTGCCGCTCCGACCGAGTGCGCTAGTCGTACCTCTCGTGAATTCCTACGACAGAACGAAGGTCACGCGAGGGACAACTTATCTCTACATGCGGGAGTTGTCACCTCCCTAGGTAGGCGTATTCCCGCCAAGCTACTGAACCACGTGTGAAGGTTTCTCGAGTGCAACCGCAGAGGTGGCTCAACGGAGGGCATTTCTTGTCCGCTATAGCATATAGAGAGTACGCACAGTCGAACGCCTTAATTAGACCTTTGTGTGAACCAACGCTCTAGGGGATGATCTCTCAAGCACGGTCCTATGTCGGTTGACTAGGACGACCTATCTAACCATACGATACACTCACAAAATAAAACCAAGCTTCGTACGCTAATAACGCCTAGTCACTTATTCACTTTCGACCTATAACCTTTCGGCAACATGGTAAGTAGGCGTCGCGCGCGAGACTCTAGATAAATAGCGCGACAATTTAAGTTTTTATCATACAGACCGACCATGCATGAATACACAAGCGATCGCAACCATGGCGTACTATGTGGTACCCATAACGATGAGGTCCTCTGTGATCTTGAGGGTCACTTTCAACATTAAAGTGTCGACTGACTCGCGTCTCAAGGGATTATCCTCATGACGATAGACAATCATGAATCTGATTTCGTGTCCTACCCTCTTCTGCACCCTGCGGAGAGGAGCGGTAGGCGGGCTTCGGCTCTTTGTGACGAGGAAACACCCATGACTTTCGGGATGAGGTTTCATCTTCGGAGGCCTGGGAACAGGTCAAGGGTTTCAAATTGACTTTGACAACCACAGACCTCAACGTCGAACTATAAAAACTTAATAAGCAAAATCAAAGGAAATTTATTTTTTCTCTCGTTCCAATATCGCTCATCCCTCGCACATGGTCAAGGCAGATCGAGCGAATACAGAGGGTGTAAGTATGATGGGATTATTAAACATGAGGCGATCACTCACAATCACAGTGTGACTTCCTTCCAAATATGCACATGATCGCAGACAAGTCAAAATCTGATTCCAAAATCACAACATACCTGCAAATCACACAAGAATTCAACATCGACAGACCGCATACCACACAAGGTCAACTTTAACCACTCACTCTCTGCACTCACACCCCTTGCGTTATTCACACAAGCCCCAACCTTTGTCCAACCTTCCAAAAGAAATCACTCTGTTATTTTTAAATAATCATTTACTAAAAATATGGGTAAAAACTCAAAGAAATAATTCAACCCACAAGGGCTAAGGCCTTAGGTTGAAATGTGAGAATGAGTTTGAGTTCAGTCGGAAACCGACAATCGACAACCAACCTGTTATCAATGACAATAGAAGATGTTGGTCCTCGCAGGATCAGGCTGAAACTAGTTAAACCTTGAATCAAAATGAACAAGGAGGAATTGTAACACAACACAAGACAATATTTAAAGTTATATTTAAGTGTATCGAGAATAAAACCCCTTATCACAACTCACTCCAACTCCTTAAAAGACTAAGTTTAAACCTATCTCTGATTGATATAAGAAATTAAGGAAAATCTTGGCAGCATCTCTCCTGTACTGTACAAGGTGGATTGTCAAAGTGTTTTCTATTCTAAAATAATATAACTCCTTGAAACTATAAAAATAGCTCGATACGCTACCAATGTTTTCACCAAGTTAACGTGCGGCTTGGCACCGAGTTCGACTTTTAGTTCATCCAACATCGCCAATTCGACGCTAAGTGTTCCTCCACTCCGCTGTGCTGCACGGTATCAACTGGGCAGTCAACGAGGGGTGATCCTTCCTTCAAAATGCGGGGAGATGCATCCAAACAACAAGCTCAAATGTTTCCCCTACGTATCCCGCAATCGCCACGATGAAGGACAATCGAGATCGTTGAGATGAGCGCGAGAAGAAACTTGATGAGGACTACGACCGAGCATAGCTACGAATAGGACTAGATGGCGGCGATCACGCTGAGCATGAGGGCAGCAACTCCCCTCGCAAGGACGACCAACATCGAGATCGGGACCGCGAGTCATGCCGCGAAGATGGAGCACGTGGCCCCGACATAGATGACGAGCACGGTCGCAAGGATTACGATGGTAACAAAGGCAAGCGACACGATCACAACAATGATGGAGAGCAATATGGGGCCAAAGATGATGGCAGATACCCACGACAATGATCCCCCTCCTCACCAAATGTGACAAAGTCTTTTGCCACACCATTAGGAGATACATCATCATCATCACAAACAAGGACGTATATTTCTGCCTTCTTCCCTCTCACAACCTCTCTTTCTCTCATTCTTCCCGCGCGCTCACGCTCGTTGCCTCCACACTCAATCGTTGTTTGTTATTCCTCTTCGTTGTCGTTCACCCCCTACCCTTTGCTCAACCTGGTCGTAACCTCGGTCAGGTGACAACGCCCATCGAGCTGGCTTGATCCTAATGCCAGTGAGTTGACCACACACAACGGTCTCGATTGCAGACTCTTCAAGAACAAGCATCGTGCAGAGTATCGACTCTCACCTTTTCCATTAAAGGAGAAAGTCCTCCCGAGTGGGGTCGCGTCGTCACCTTGCTACTCTAGCTGGGTGTGCCAACTGTACTTCCCACGATCCGCTATGACAGGATAGGTTCCCACGGGGCACAACCTACCTTTCCTAAGGGGTTGCCACCACCCTTAGGGGTGTATCCCTACTAAGCTACTGACCCATATGCGAAAACTTTTAAATGCGATTGCAAAGGTAGGTAAGTCTACGGCGTTTGCTCGTTTCGCTGAAGTATAGGTAGGCGTGGTTAACATGCCGTCTGAACCCAAACATCGTCCATTCCCTAGGGCGTTGACCTACTAAGTACGAAAAGCACGTCGGTCTACTAGGACAGTCCCAACCAAGCGGGAAACCCACAACTCAATCCTAGTCCCTTAGACACATAATTTGGAAGAAGAGGTTACATAGCTCAACTTTAACTTTATCGAAAAGAATCGACCACTAGTCGATAAGAGAGTACATCCAATTATAGTGTCACAACATTAAGATAAAAACCGACCACCTCAGGTCGGACTCAATGGGTAAAGTACTATACCGAACTGCCAACAAGGGAGTTGGCGTCGACAATAACCTCGATGCAGCCAACAAGGAAGTCAGACTGCCTCAATTTTGACTTGATGAGACGCTGTCAGAGGACGCGGTGTCCCGGCCCTTCGAGGTGTGCCATGCACACCCTACGGTTAGCTTGCTCCTGAACCAGTCCTTATCGACATACTTGGTGGCAAAAGGAGGGGGTTCAACGACCTGAACCACTCGGAGTGGGATTGGGGAAACCGGCTGCTGATTTTGTCTTACTTTTATTTTAATATTTTATTTGTAGAAGATTCACCCAGTTCCGAGCGAAAAATAATATTAAAAAAAATATTAACAAGCAATTCAGTAAAGTTTGTGCAAAGCCGTAGTCGTGCGCTTGCTGGCCAAGCTTGGACCTGGATCAAACGACATTTCGTTGGAGCCTCATTTGTATAAGTGGAATTGTTGCGGGACTGTCGTCGAAAAGTTGTGGCCCATGCGGCACTACCAGGTCTGGAGTCAACCCCGGTGGCGGTACCGTGGTGCCTGGTGTATTGAGGCGGTACTCTCCCCATTTTTCCATGATGACCCTGCATATGTATGTGGGATCCAGTAGTTGACACAGGGGACTACCACCTAACAACTAATGAGGGATATGGATTTTGACTTGTCCCTTAGATCCGATCCGCACAGTTGATGTTATGGTCCACGTTCGGCATGACGAAGAAGCAAGCTCTGGCCTTTACCTTCCCAATCTCGATAAGTGCATTAGACGTCGTTCCACAAAATACGGCCTTGCAATTGGCCCCATGCAGAATGCCGCAATCCGAGCAGTCTATCTCCAACCCAAACCTGAGTGCATCATCCTCCTTGATGATGTTCATCTATGCCCGTGTATCCACCATTGCTGCACACTTTGATCCCTTCACCACCAGATCCACCATTCCGCAGGCCACGCATTTCCAGTCCATCTTGGTCCCAGTTTCTGTCCATTCTGCCTCCTTTGGCAGAATTACATTTATATGGACATTTGACACCAAGCGTCAAGAAAACCTTCCCTATAGCTCGTTACGGAGCTTAGGAGCAAACACCAGGATCTCCTTCAAGGTCACAAGGTCATTATGACCTTCAAGCAACCTATGAATTACTTTTTCTACATCGAACCCTTCCTCCAACCGGCCCGCATACTTTTTTTTCTTCGGCGTCGTATCGCGCAGAATCGGTTCGGCTTCCTCCTGGGCTCCCCTCTTTTTGGCCCTTTGCTCCGCCCTTCGATCCTCCTCCCGGCGCAGCCTCTCATTTTGCTTATCTTCGTCATCGTCCTCCTCTACCTCCACAACCTCTTTCCTTCGTTCTGGCTCCGACTCCCTTCGAGGGGGTTCTCGGCTGGCACTTGCCTTGCTCTCGCCCCTAGTTTGTGTTGCTTGCGCCATTCTCCCTTGCGCAGTAGGGGGCCTGAAGGTCGTTCCAGACCGAGGTCCTGACCCCACGATGGCCACACCAAGGTATATTTGCCGTTCAGGTACTCTGGGTCGGATTCGTAGAGGAAGACTTCAAGGATGTTGGCCCTCCATTCCCTCACTTCTTCGCATATACCTACCAGCTTCTGCTGGTATCGGCCCATTTTCTCCCACAAGTCCTTCATCTTTCCCAAAAGGATTGATGCCGACTCCACCTTCTCATCCTCACCCTCTCCATCGGAATGAATGACTATAGGCTCTTCCTTTATACTTCCTGCCTGTAGCCTCTGAGTCACCTCTTCATCACTTTCCACTTCTTYCACCCTTATTTGTGGGTCATCCTTTTCCTGCCACAACCCGAACGTGGCGGATGACCCTTGTCGCGCAACTATCCTTCTCTGAGTCTCCGCCCTTACTCCGCCTGGAACCTTTCGGTCAATATACTCTCCGTACTGATCGTATATATTACCGTCCATATTGGAATAGATCAGTCCGGCCTTTCATCTTCTCGTCTTGTACTGCAGAACGGTATTGTATGACCTTGCCTATCGCAATGCTTGCAAATAACGGTCCTCCAGTCAAAACGAGGTCTTCCATATCCTTGACCTCCCTGATTCCCTCGACTCTCTTGGCTTTGGTAGCCTTGGTTGTCGCATTGCCCACCTCGGCCACCACCATTCCTGCCTCGTCCTCTTCCGCCACCTCTTCCTCCGTTCCCCTAGTTGCCCTGACCTTGATTTCCTCCCCCTGCCACGCTACCTTGTGAACTTGGCACGGACGATGGAGGTGGCGCCATGGGTTGGGCCTACGCTGCAAGATAGCTTGGAGGTGGCATACTTGTTTGGGGCCCAGCGTATGGTACCATCTGTCCAGACGAAGCCGGACTTCCTCATGGCACAAAGGTGTTAAACACAGGCCATGACCACTGCCCATACGGTGGTACCGTCGCTTGCGAGGGTCACCGCTATTTGACGGAGCCCACGTACTCGGCGAGGCCACTGCCAATGCTTGGGGCGCCTGCCCCTTTCTGGAGCCTTGCCCTCCCTACGCTAAATTGCGTTGTTCGCGCTGTGCCTTTAAAAGGTGTTGGGGCATCGGCTTCTCCTCTTCCCATTCTTCCTGAATGACCTCCTCTATCACTGGATCCTTCTCTTTTCCTTCGATCGTCGTTACCACTTTCTTTTGTACTACGATGTCTTTCCCATAGCCCAGCTCCGCGAGTATGTCTGTAACGATCCGTTTTACTCCTGGGTCCTTGAAGCGGTTGCGTCTCGCTCCTTGCTTTTTTGCCTTTGCTGGCGTATTTAATACTGCTCCACCTGGTCCAAACTCCCTTCCTCTACCCCTTTGTCGATGGTGGCCCATGTGAGCTTCGCACTCCGTCCCTCATGGTTCGTCAGCTCCGAGGCCTCCAAAGCGGTGAGCAGTCCCAGGAAGATAGCACATTGTGCCTCTTTTTTTTTCCGAGATTTTGGGGACCTTCCTTGCCTTTTTCTTAAACTCCTGGACAAAAGCCCCGACTTTCGTAAAGTCATCCCTATTCATTGCCTCTAAATCCGCAGTGGTCAGCAGGCCATCACCCAACCTATACTTCCTCTGCATTCCATCTTTGAACCTCGCCCAGTTGCCGTTAGCTGCATTGATCACCTTATCCACCTCCTGGTTGTGCCCATGGAGTACGTACTTCAAAATGTGTCGGAACTTCATCACGTTTGATAGCCCCACCAGTGCCTAGGAACGTTGCTTTACAACCTCTCTCACCTGTCCAGGGCCTCGACCAAGTCATCAATTGTCATGACCTTCTCGGCACCATCAGCTATGCCTCCTGACATCTTGGTCGAATTCCTTACTTAAATTTCCCTGTTAAGAAGATAAAAAAGGCTTTCATTCAATATCCTGACTTACCATGACGCCTATCAGGTTTCTACATAAGTAATTCGCAGTCCAAGTCTAACAGGTGCTACCCTAGCCTCTTTATTTTTAGACCCACCTTAGTAAGGACCATTCCCACCATAGGACTTCCCTCATGGTCTCTTAAATCAGACAGCCAATCATGTCAAAGGTAACTTATTATATCAATAACATCCGTCCAAAGTAGATAGTCAAACAAGGCATCACGTAGTCCACCTTTCCGTATACTCATGTTTTCTTCTTAATCCCATACGCGGATGTCATTCCACGAGAGACAACGGTAAACTTTCGTTATCCCCGACAACGGCGTCACCTGTCACGCGCAACGGTCCGGCACCGCACAAGCGGGGCGGGACTCTCCCGACCGCGTCACGCAGGAGTTAGTCTGATCCTCGTCACGAATACAGATGGAGCTTCCGCAAGCCACTCCGGCCGAGTGTGCCAGCCATACCTCTCACGAGCCCCTACGACAACCAGCGCCCTAGGCCGAAAACTAGTGGGTGAGCCGGTCCCCGACCGCAGTGGTCAAATTCGGGTAAGGGACAGTTTGACTGCCGGGAGGTCTACTGTCATCGGGTGACCAGACCCGCTCTAGTCTGGGTATCCTGGCGAGAGTGTCAAAGGGTCACCATACTAAAGTAGTGGATATGGTGGTCCTGACCTGGAGGCAGGTTAAAGGGGTCGTTAACACAAATGGTCTGATTGGTCAGGGCCTGAGGCAAATCGAATAAGGTATGTCAGGTTGAAGGGAGGTCTGTCATTCCGGGCCAATGGTGGGTCCAAACCAAGGCAATCAGTAACTCTTGGGTGTGAAGAACTGTTTATGCTTATTTATTATTTTATTATGGGTTTCTATATTTATTTATTTTTATTTAATTACTGATTGATGACTGCTTGTCAGAAAGTTTGTATGTTGACATTGTGAGACTCGCTGTTTTCGCAGGATCATGCAGACACTTCAAGAGCTCCAAGGCCAGAACAAAAAAAAGGGGTTTGGTATCCCCCCTTTATTTGTCTGAGAAGTGAGAGTGCACCTTGCTTAGACTAGAGAAAAAGAACGGGGTCTGGTATCTCCTGAGTTGTTTGAGAAGTTGAGAAGACGTCTCACTCAGGTCAGAGAACAGGAAAAGGGTTTGGTATATCCTATCCCCAGCATGGCAAACAGAATGAGTGCCCTCGATGTTAATATCACACGGACAACATCCTTAGCATCACTGTCAAGACAAGGAACAGAGTAATTTTTTCACTGAAAGAGTTCGGCGGCAAGTCATGCCTGCAGCAGATGAGAAATCCTTTTTAAATTTATTCGGTGGCTGACAAGCGGCCTGGTTCACAAGGAACCTGCATCCCCGATTATAAGGTATTCAAACTCTCAAGCCAGAGACGCTATGGGGTATGGAATGGACTGAGAAGTTAATAGAAGGTAAAACTCAAAAATTCAAAGAGAAGACTCCGTGCTTATACAAGAGGTAAAGGGTAATCATGAACTCGATCTGAACCATAACGAAGAAAAACAATGCAGCAGAGGGTGCAGTTATTGGACTGAGGTAAGGAGGAAGCCACACACAGAGTAGGGGGTGAAGGTATAGGCATTAATGCCTTGCTTGCTAATGGGGTGGTAGGCATTCTGGGGGAATATGGCGGGGAGGAAGTACTAGGGGCACCGTAGCATGCCTCATACTTCTTCTTGTAATATTTTATCCTCGTTGGGGATGGAGTTCTTTCGTACCAGCCGGTAAAAGGCTGGCGCGGATATGACCTTGTATGAGTGTCATAACCCCACACTTCTTCCTCTTCCCCCTCCTCTTAACTATACCCCCGACGGCTCTTCATGGGCCTTACCCCGTCTTCCACCTCTCCCTCTTCCCTATCTGCGACGTGCCTCAGGCATGGCGGAAGACGAGATGGCAACTAGAAAGAAAATAAAAAAAGAAAAGGGTGTAGCACTAAAGATTGAGACTAGAAAAATACTGTGAGAATGAAAAGGAATGTGCTATGGCAGTATAAATAAGAAAACGAAAATGGCGCACTGCAAAAGAAAAGAGAAGAAAATGAATGCGCAAATCGTGAAAGGTTGCCGCGTGTTGTGAAGAGAAGAGCGTAAGCGTTGTGGTAACGTGAGAGGTTGGTTAGTGCAAAATTGCAGTGCGAACATCACCCCAAGTTGTAATAAGAATGAGCGAGTGTACCGCTAGTTCATGCTACTTTATACCGACTGCACCACTCGCTTGGCCCAGCGGGGACGTTGGGCGGGGGTTTGGTATCATGTTGGAGGGCTCGATGTTCCGTACCAGCTCCTTGTTCAGATGCCCGTGGCTGTCGGGCTGTTCCCGAGCCTCCGCGGTTCACTTAGTATACCCGGGTTGTACACTGCTACCGACCAGTCCAGTTGGCGTTCAGCTTTGCAAAAGTTTGGGGGTGCGTCACTGGGCTTTTCATTGGTCCACGCAGGCTCGGTGCGCTACTGTGCAGCAGAGCACTACCGACCTGTGGCCGTGGTAGTCGTCGGGCTCACCCAGGGACGCGAAGGTAGAGGGACCGGTGCGGTCCTTTCTACTACGCGTCGAGTGCCTCCTTGCCAGGTTATGGGTTAGATGAATGTGGTTGTTGCCACTGTCAAGCAGAAGGGGGTTAAGTAAGGTAAAGGAAAGGAAGAAAATAAATAAAAAGTGAAAAGAAAATCAAGTGTCAGATTTGTGCGCGGATCTGAACCTCCGCCTTAGTTCGGGAAAATTAAGTGGTTTCAGGTCACTGCGGTGTTATAATCCCCTTACTTTACCTGATTTTATTATTATACTATTATTATTATTATTATTACTATTGCTCTTCTTATTAGCTGATTCGTCAGACTCACCTTCTTCTTTTGTCTTTCTGTCATTTTGCTAGGGGCTAACGGTTCAGTTTTGAACCCAGATTGTGGCGCGGCGGCCTAGTTCGACCTGATCCTTCGCATATCTCGTTGTGGCTGATCTGTTCAGCTGAACGTCGCGCGGTGGGACCCCAAAAGAGGGGCAACTTGTGGCCGCTTTGGTAGGAGGCTTATCACCCCCCTTGAAAGGTCATAAGCCCCCTCCTTGCCATCGGACACAAGTACCCAATAGAAGTAGGTCGGAGGCGCGTTTTGAAGAGAGAAGGGCGTCCGTCGGTATCCCGTTGTGGGATCACCATATCTAGTCTGCAGGTCACTTTCACATCTGAGGTGAAATGTTTAGTGGTTGACAGCGGAAGCTGGCGTTATGACCGTTGGTGTCACGCCACTAATTTTTCCTCCTTTTTTCTTTGTGTCGTTTTAATTTATTCTATTAAATTCTGAAAATTGAAATTATTAAAGATGCAGAGTTTTAGAAGCTATTAGAATCCCCCTTTTAGAGCACGGGGATCGCGTAGGCAGTGATCCTATAAAAGAGAGGGAGATGAGTCATTGACAACTGGGGCATAGGCAGCCCCATTGCACTGAGCACGGTTGAGTCGAAGAGGGAGGACCGGTGTCGAGCGCATTGGTCCCGCACGGGGATCCTCCCAGCCGTGCCACGCAGGGTTTGGCAGGACTTGTCGCGGCGAGCGTTTGCCGCTCCGGCCGAGTGCGCCAGCCGTACCTCTCGCGAGCCCCTACGACAGGACAGGGTCTCGCGAGGCTCCGCTTACCTTCACTTGCGGGAGTTGTCACCATCCCTTAGGTGGGCGTATCCCCGCCGAGCTACTGAACCACATGCGAACGCTTTTCGTATGCAATTGCAGAGGTGGCCCAGCCGAGGGCGTTTCTCGTTCGCTGTAGCATAAGCGGTACGCACGGTCAACGCCTAAAATCGAACCCGTACGCGAATCGACGCACTGGGGGGCTGAGGTCCCAAGCGCGACTCAACGTCGGTCGACTAGGACGCATCATACACACCACGCGTTACGCCATAACACTCACACACATGGAAGGCCACAAAACAAATAACACAACAACACAACAACACTCCTTATCCCTTTGGTATACGACCCATAACTTTCTGATGCAAAAATCGGATAGGCGTCATGCGCGAGGCTTAGTATAAAATCGCACGAACGTAGGGCTAACCCATACGCATGCGATCCTCGTTAATCTCGAGGGTCGCGTTCGACACTCAATGTCGGCTGACACGCGCCTTGAAGGTTAATCTCTCGACGTTGGACAACCGCCATGCGCGGTTGAAGATCACACCCTCTTCTGCACCCTGTGCAGAGGGGTTGAGTAGACAGCTCCAAGCTGTCGTGGCAGCCAGAGATCAAGGGGTTTGACTTTGACGGCTGCCACGGACTACAACGTCCAACCATGCTAATTTTAAAAAGCAAGAGCTAAAAAGGGATATCTCTTTTCTCTCGATGCATAACTTATTTAATCACTGTGCGCAACCTCAGTGGGTCGTGCGGACATCAGAAAATGTGATATAAAAGTTATGAGATATGAGACGATCACTCTCACAATCACAGCGCGACTTCCTTCAAAAGTATATATATAATCATTGACAAAATCAAGTCGGGATTCAACTCACAAAACATACCTGCAATCACATCAAAGATTCACATCAACAGAGCACACACTACACGAGGTCAACTTCAACCATTCTCTGCGCTCACACCCCTCGCTTTAACCATACAAACCTTACTTTTTGCCCAACTCTCAAAATAAAATACTCATCATCTTTATTAAATGGCCCTTCAATTAAAGTCCACGTAAAAACACAACAAAACAAATCAAACCACAGGGCTATAACCTTTAGGTTGAGTAACAAGAGTGGATTAGAGTTGAGCCGGAAACGACCTGTTATCTAAGGATAACAGAAAATGATCCTCGTAGGATCAGCTTGAAGATAGTCAAGCCTTGAATCAATCTAAATAAAGGTGACCTGCAATGCAGCACAAGCCAGTACCCAAGCCATGCTTGAGTGATCAAGAAATAATCCTACCTTCCTAACTCACCACTGATATTTATCTAAGAATGTAAGAAATTCCAGTAGCATGTCCCCTAAACATGATGAATTGCCAAATTTCTCATAACTGGAAATAATCTAACTCTCCAAATTCTACAAAATTTCGGCAGCGCTTCCCGTAGGAAAATTGCCTTTTCAAATTTCTACTAGTCCAAAAATAACCAACTCTTTCAGATTTGTAGAAATTTCGGCAGCGCTTCCCGTAGGAACAGGAGGCTGCCAAAATTTATACAAAGTTGAAAACAAAAAGACAAAGCAAAGTTATACTTGGTAGTAACTTTTGACACTTGCTTGGTACTTAGAACTGGAGATAGTTTACACGATCCCTTCCAGAATATGGCATCGTGAGCTATCATCAATTCTATCTTTACGCAAGGTCAGTGTTATCTTTATCCCAAACTCTCCCTCCTATCATCCATCTCATCTACCTATGGCTCCAGCACTTGGCGAGCTTCTAAGCAGCTAACCTATCGAAAATATGACCTAGAGTGAGAGTCCACAAGCATGCACAAACAAACATCTATCACAATCCCACATAAGTTTGACCCAAGTAGTTCGTTAGATTACTCAGTTCTTTTTCCCTTAGTAAACCCCCTTGTCTATGGCATAGGATCAGACAACGCCCTAACTTAAGGGTATGTCCAACCTGCCTAAGTAAACAAGTAAAGTACGCACAACTAGACTGCCCTGACTTAAGGGTGTCCAACACCACATCGACTCTCGTCATAAAACATATGACCAAACCGCCCTAACGTAAGGGTACGTCTGGCTTCTCCTTAACTGACGACATAAAGCATAAAACTAGACTGCCCTAACTTAAGGGTATGCCTAGTTAGCTTTAAAGAAGTTACATATGGCATAGGATTAGACTGCCCTAACTTAGGGCCATGCCTAATCTGCCTAAACAAACACGAACGACAAATGGTCAGACCGCCCTAACTTAAGGGTACGTCCAACCTACATAACATCAACGACAAGGGCATATCGCTAGGCCGNCTAAACAAACACGAACGACAAATGGTCAGACCGCCCTAACTTAAGGGTACGTCCAACCTACATAACATCAACGACAAGGGCATATCGCTAGGCCGTCCCAACTTAGAGGTATACCTAGTTAGCGTAAACGGTTTTAGGTACATAAAACAATATGATCAAGCGGCCCTAACTTAAGGGTACGTCTGATCTGCATGAACAATCACAAACGACGTATGGCTAAGCCGTCCTAACTTAAGGGTACGCTTAGTCTCTGCAACGACAATATAAGAGAACAATCATTGGTATATTTGCACAAACTTTATATTTTTTCTCTCTTGTTAGGTAGATGATCAGACCTACCCAACTTAGGGAGACATCCAACCCTGCCTTGTGTTTAAAAGAAAAAATAAAGAAGATTTATACTAACTCTCTGCACCTTTGTATTATCACCAGCATAAGACTGAACCGCCCTAACTTAAGAGTACGCTCAGCCTGCCCGGGCTACCTTCATTATATTCTTCACTTGTCTCTCTTCTCTTTTTGTTCTACCTGACTTACTGACTGACTTTCCCAACTTAGGGTGCCCATTTTGTCAGTTGATATAGATTCGTATAATATTTATCAAAATTTTATACTCTGGTTGACCATTTAATTCATGGTTTATGACTGAGCTACCCTAACTTAAGGGTACGCTCAGTCTTATGCCTTTGTCCCCCTCGAAAGAAACACACACAGAACTCGGTTTACGCAACTTAGAATATTCCGTGCTCTGTTTTCAGCAACCCAAAAGAAACATCATGATTCTGAGTCCTCCTAACTTAGGGTGTCCGTCCTCCTGTTCAGAAACCCCAAAAAAGAAACAGTGACTGGTGCGTCCAACTTAGGATAGGCCGAACTCTCAAAGATCATACAATTATCCCAACAAACATAAATAAAACACAACACTGAGCCCATATGAACTTAGAGGAGCTCAGCCTTGAATTCACCTAGTCAAACGCATGCAAAACACCTTTATCCCACCTTCCCCCAGTTCATTTTGTGTAAATTCACTCAAGGATTATATGAGCTATCATATATACTTGTTCATTTAGTCTTTCACAACACATGTCCTGACATACATAGCAAAACAAAAAGTAATATCCCGTCATAGTATTATTCAGATAACCCAAGGATAATAGTTAGGGGGAAGCGATCACACGCGTTAAACGAGAGTTATACCTGAAGTTCCCTGCCTCCAGAACCCCGCATGGGTTCCGGAAGAGCTCCCTCAATCGGTGGGTGGACCTCCCACAAGGTCTTGCTGCAGTCCTACGGGTTTCAATCCCGCCTGCCGCCTTCCTCTCGTAACCTCATACTAGACTTAGAGTAAGAAGGACAGACGTAGATATCATTAAGTCTCTCAGATACAAGAAGGGTGCTCTCAGACTCGCATGGGAGGGCCTTGGAATCTTGAATCTCCTGAGGGCCCTGCAATGATGGCCAATAAAACGCAGCCGAGGTAGTCAGATCGCCACAGAGATTGCAGAGTACCAACCCCCCAACAACCCTCTCAGTCGTAATAGTGGAACCCCCGCTTGAATCTACCTCTCCAAGACATTGTGCTTCCCGTCTGATCAGACTGCCGTTACGCACCCTAAATAGTTATTTTCGAATAGGTCAAGCCCCCGTACTCTATTCGGAATGCAAGCGAGATTCAACACTATTTGACAAACAGCAATACGTTATAGCCAAGCAAGGTAACGACGCTCTGCAACAGGCTCCGCTACCGTAATGACCTGCAGCAATACACAACAATGCTTAGCAAAGCACAACGCCGCATAACAACAAGATGCAGCAGAACATAGCAGCCATGCCAATTCAACGTACACTATAAGACACAGCCGTTGTGCACATCAGTAGTAATAGGCCGCACAACAACAGAAACCGCACAGTTGGAACCACCGTTGTATGGTTGGCCCCTAGCAAATAGCTACCTTCCGCTGTGATTATCCCTAGTAGTGATTCAGGCATTTAGCGGTAATGTTTAGTAGTCGAAAAGATCAGCAACAACCGAGTCTAAGCGAGGAGCCGACTAAGCGGCCGAAGTCACAGTTTTTGTTGTAGTAGCCTGTACAAAATAGCGTACCAACTCGCCCTTTAACTCGTACCTCTCCCTTGATTCGCCTGTACACGGCCTGCTGCAGAAAGGTTCAACAATGGAGCAATAGTATGCACAACGACAACAACGGTACCAATAACAAAATATCCAGCAACTATGGCGGCTAGTGACAACTAGAACGCAGAGGCCGTAACACAGCAGAAGCCAGCCATAGCAGATTGTGGCTACAACCTTCATCCCAAACGAACCACTCCTGGTGGCCACCCAGACCTTCCACTAGCCACGTACCTGCTCCCTGTCCGGCCTCTCATTCATTTTCAGTGTGTAACATTAGACCGAATCTTCTTCTAGAGTGTATCCAAGCGCATTCCTCAATGGCCACGATCACCACATAGAGAAGTGCAACCAAGATTACTGCATCTTTGTTGATGCCAGTCCCGCAGACTCTCGCCAGGATCAGGTACGCGCGTCTCTCATTATCATGCTCATCCCTCTTACTCAGCTAACATTTGCTCTTACTAACTTGCCCGTGTATCTGACCCCTCTTCCTCATATTATATCCTTCGCCTCTTAACTTTCTTTCCCACGATTGTCAATCTTCTCCCCATCCTTCGTCTTCTTGTCCTCTCCACCATCCACACTATCTCTCTATTCGTGCTCATTTTCCCTCCAATGAGTCGGGTCGGTATTTCAGCCAGACCGTCGTACTACTCAGATCAGTATGGGTGACTGGACGCAGTTCGGCACCATAGCTCGACTTTCGGTTCATCCGGCACCGATGGTTCCACCAGACAGGTAAGCACCCTTCCCCTTTCTACGCTTTCTTCTTCTTCATGACTTCTGCTGCCTATCCTCCCCACCATAGCGCCTTGTATATGTATACACCCGTTTGTCTGCTCATCCAGGTTCATTCAGGCCGTGGGGAGCCAGACCAAGGGGAAGCTCGAACCACAACGAGCTGCAGCACTGACGACGGCCCGCTCAACCTGCCAGCCCCCTCCTCGTCTTCGGTGCCATATCTCACGGATTTCGTCAAACAGGTAAGCTCGCTCTTCTCTCTCTCCCTCTCGTGCCTACCCAAGCTGCCTATGGAGAACGAATCTCCCTCTAAGAGGCAGCCAGGTACATCAGCCCGTAGATGGAATGTAAGAGTTGTGACGACGACCGTGGAAGTGATTACCACAGCGGCCAACCCAATCAAGATGACGACTCAGAGGGTTGCCGCGCGCATCAGTGAGGGGAAGTACCTTTCACCGATAAGAGCAAAATCGGATGAATCGTCTACCATAACCCGGGTAAGTTCATTCTCCCTCTCAACGTGCGCAGCCCCGTATCCTGCGCCTCCAAGCTCGTACTTCCATTGTGAAATCACTATGTAACTCGCCCGGAGCAAAACCCGCCAAAACACTTCTTCCCTCGGTCGAATCCGATAAGGATCGAGCGAGCTATGCTCACTCGACTGCTCCCAATCTCGTCACCCCGCCATTTTTGTCTCCTCCGAATGTACCCGGCGCAGCTTTGCGTCCGGGATCATTCCTTTCATTGCCCCTTTTCCCTACTGCTTGCTACTTCCACTCTGATCCTCGGATCTGCCCCTATCCTATCCTTCCTTTTTTTTTCTCCATCCCTCTTCATCCCTCTTCATCTCTCTTCTTCCTCTCTACCCCCGTAGCTTCTCTTCTTCCTCTCTACCCCCGTAGCTCCGGGCTTAGCTCTCATCGCCCCTCCATCCACACCAACTCAGTCTACACCCGACGCAGTTCCCTATCTTGGCCCTTCCTGCTTCCCTGCACTGTCGGCCCGTCGGATACCTTAGCGTAACTACCTCCTCTGCTGCTCCCGCCGGCCCCGGTTCAGTACTAACGTCTGCTATCCTCTCTCTTCGTCACTTCCCAACTCGGCACAGTCCCAACGCGTCACCTGCGCTAACCGCTATGCACCTCTAAAGATAGAAAGCTCTCTCCGGTTGGCCCCTGTGCCATCTTATAGCTTGCCAGACGGTCGAGCCCCTCCGTCTGGTAAGAACTTGGGTCTGTCTTTCAACAGTTCGTGGGCATACCAACTGAGCCAGGCTCGTTGATTCACGGCCTGTCCTGCTACTGGTACCGGACCATGTCGCATAAGGGGGCTTAAAAAGTAAATAAGAAAAATAATGAGTAAAAAAATTATAGTTAAAAACTTTAGAAAATTTGGGAGAAAACCGGAATAGGGGAGGAGGCCGTTCGCGCTTGGTCCTCAGCCTCCCTCTCGGACCCGCAGTCGGACTCCCCAACAAAAACTAAGGGGGATAGTCCCACGGGACCCTCAACCCCTCAGTTCACTCCGTAGCGCTCCTTCGCCGCTCCGCTGCCGACTGCTTGGCTTTGATCCCCGGATCTCCGTAGTCTCAATCCAAAGTCATAACCTATAGGGTTAGGCCCAAGCTTGAGTTGGCTACGCGCCGACCGGTATATGAACGGTAGCGGCAGCCAGCCTGGGCTTGTAGCAGCAGTGCTAAGGCTGCTGCCTGATCTCCCATCAAACCCACGGCCCTGTACGCACGCACATGTTGTTAGGGGCCGGATTTTGCTCGTCATGTCATGCTCGTAGCCCCCATAATGCCGCGCGGAGGCCACTGCTCGCGTTCTGTTTCCTTTCGCATGCTCCAACCGGCGCCCAAAAGTAACATTACCGCCTAATGACGTCTTCCGCATGAGCGCACATGCACCAGGGTCACTTCAACATAATGAACAACCTTTCCTGGTTTTAATCAAAGCCAATTTTTTTACCGACGGAAACACCGACCGTATAGCATCAAAAGAAAAAATCATCATGCACGCCTCAAAACTGTGCGCCCACACACTCTCTGCTCCTAGTCAACTATTTAGTCAGTGTGAACAGAACACAACGGCGACTCGTGCAGTGCACTCAAATTTTGAACAAAACTTGTTTTCTATTACTTGTAAAAACCAGGGTGGATACCCTTGTAAGGGTATTCGCGGCGACAGTTTACCAGATCTTATTAAGCGACGTCCCCGTCGCGTCGAATAATCAAAAGCTATCATTGCCTATCAATTCATCCATAACTCCAAATGCTGACGAGAAAAAAATCAATCCGATTGGCCGATTGAGTCCGTTCGAGTGTTTAAGAGACAGTACCCAATATGCCTCGTTACTGCCAAGGTTTCAACCTGGGTCTCCTGCAAACGCACGTGTACTAGATCAGTACTACAACGTAAAGTTCATGCTGAGTAGTTGCTGGTAATCCTCTCCCTTTGTCCTAGACATCTGCCGGTCCATCGTTGGGTGTCCTGTTTAGTCATCGTCCTGCATGCACAGTCATAACTTAGGACGCGGGCCCTAACCGAGACCTTTTAAAGGCATTCTCGCCTTTCTCACACAATATCCATAAAAATATATATAACTTTTATCACAGACCTCTCTTGTAGTCTAGTACAGTAGAGTCAGGTCTCCATCTTGGCCCACCATAGCCTGGTTCATCGAGCCAGATCTACGGTCTGTCACGTCGTTATTTTAGTGACGGTACCCTCGTTGGTTGCGCAACGATGGACGATTCTCCTGATAAATCATCAGGACTCACAAAACATACGACTCGACTCTTATCCCTCCGACATCCCGCGGGAATAAGACTTTCTTGAGGCGGCCACACCCCTCAAGCCTAGCCTTTTTGTGAGACGTGGGTCCGCTGCCAAGTTGTGCCGGTCAGCAGCCAACACTAAGGGTTGCGCCCTAGTGATGCTAGATTAACCCCTAACTGAGTCTCTCATATATGCCTTAAGATTAGCATCATAATGACTGGTCGGTATGTCGCAATAACCTCAGGCCTACTGCGGGACTACGTAGAGGTCTGTTTCACTCATAAGGCAATTACCAGTTCTTTATGGGACAATATAGAGAATCTGGCGTCCTCGCCAAAATCCACACAAAAAAATCACCGCCAGAATCACAGGGTCATGGACTCCCACTTGATCAGAGTAAAGCAGACCACACATCGTACAGACATCTCTCAAAATTTTACCAATTTGCGACCTTCCAAAATTTCACCAAAATAATAATTCTATTGGTCTTTTTCGTCAGACTTTATCGTTCAAACCACTTTCCATGCCATTTTAAATCATTTAACCACCTTCCACTTTTGAAGGGGACTCACTCATAAAATCTCACAATCACCTCCCTCATGGAGGGTAATTAATCATAAATTCTTACAACCACCTCCCACATGGAGGAGAGTCAGTCATAAACACTCATTTCTGAGAGACCAACTTATGGGTACTTTCCACAACTTAAATACATTCGGCATGGACAAACATTTGAGTCTCAAAAGACTCATAAATCCCTTGGGATTCTCACACATTCTCACCAAACAAACTGCACTCCTCTTTCTTATACTCGAGCCTATTACCTGTTCATAGGCAGATTGCGAGAGTATACCAGAGAGTAGACAGTTTACACATTTCACATTTACAGAACACACAAGATGCATCTTGTACATCTCTCACACAAAAAATCATCATACATCAGGATAAATCCACACATGTGAGAGTGATCGTGATCGTCAGACAAAGAAGTAACCTCAAGTCTTTATTATGTATAGACTCTGAGTTAAGGTATCTCAACTCAAAAGGAACCAAAATAACCTCAAAGCCACGCACCTACTCAGAGTTGAACAACCTCAACTCCAAGATAAGCAGGGTAGTCCCTGACTTAGAGTCTGCCTGTCTCATCAGTTCCTTACCGGACCTTATTACTAAACTCTCATTCGCTCTTTAAAATTTATCTCTTCCAATGATCTTGAATATGCAATAATAATAATAATATATATTGTAAAGCTATGTATCATAATGGAGAAAGAATAATTATGAATAAATGATGTTATGAACTTCTTCAACCATGAAGGCTTTTAAATGTGAATGAAAATATTATATTCTACTTCCCAAGGCTTTGACAGAAATATATTGTGTCGAGGGGCAGTGTAACCTTTCTCAAAGGGATAACATCTTATTCCTAAGCCCCGCTCAATGATCAAACCTCACTGGATCTCCCTCCGATTACAACACTTGCACCTTGCAGACTCGTGCCAATAAGGTAGTCAACCTCACCATGCATACTCCGGGATGACCTATCCCTTCGCATGCAGATGAACCTACTTGACACAAAAGTAGTTAGGGATTCACCCCCTACCTCTCTGTGGCAGGCAGTAGCCCCCTCGCTCAAAGGCCATGATCTGACACGGTCCAAACACTTTCCTTCTATCTGGTAGTAGTGTAGTCAGTTCATAACAAAAGATTAGATGACAACACCCCACTATGGACCAGGAACATAGTTCCGGAGTGGGTCTCCCTACTACCTACAAGACAAGAATATAACTCCTTCAAAGCCACCTCTCAGGGAAATAATAACATAGGGTTGCAACTTTCTTAGGGTAGACTTCACACATTGACCCTTTCCTTGTGAAATTCACTTTCCCAAGAAACCGGTCACCCCATTCACCTCCGAATCCGCGTCGGACGTGGACTCCATGTAACATCTCTACCCCCTTTTAAAAGACCAACCCATGCATATAGAAAAACAAAATGGATATGAATGAATAATTCAGAAAAACACAGATCCAAAGGGTTATACATAGATATAATAAAATTAGACAGATGGCTCATGTAGCTAGTTATAGATGAATAAGGCTCAGATAAATTACATCCGGTACATAGTCTTATATGAGTCGACTTTTAAGTAAATATGCTTATTTAAAAGAAAAATTTTGAGGCAGATGGATGAATTTCATAAATAGACTCAAAAGTTTAATATCAAAATAATAACCTCAAATGCTTAGATAGATAGAATGTTTGTGACTTTTCCTCACGAGAATCCTTAGATAAGAATAAAATATTTCTTTTCAAATTACTTCCTATCGCTAGCATATTGTGATACTGCTCTGACAAGTTAGGCAACTCATCGACTATATTAAAGTACCAAAGATCCTTTCTTGGGTAACCGAATACGCAGAGTCGGATCAAATATCAACGACAATCAATCTATGATATTAGGTACGCGGAGCATCGTCCATATTACTCTATGGTACCTTGATCCGCAAATTTCTAACTCCAGTTGCCACTATTAGGGGTTACAGTACACAAACGTCCCTATCTCACACCGCCTTTCAATAGTGTAATCCCATCAGAACCATCAACAAACTACTCATGATTCACTTACCTAATGCCATTAACAAAATTTGTCGTTTTGGCTGGATCATCAACCTGCACTTAACCTGGGTTTGTTCTCTTAAGGACCTCGGTAGGTAGCCGAGATCCCCGGCAACGACGCCACCTGTCGAGCGCATCGGTCCCGCAAGGGGACCCTTTCGGCCGCATCACGCAGGGTTTGGCAGGACTTGTCGCGGAGAGCGTTTGCCCCTTCGGTCGAGTGCGCCAGCCGTACCTCTCGCGAGCCCCTACGATAGGACAGGGTCACGTGAGGCACCGCTTACCTTCACCTGCGGGAGCTGTCACCATCCCTTAAGTGGGCGTATCCCCGCCGAGCTATTGAACCACATGCGAAGGCTTTTCGTATGCAATTGCAGAGGTGGCCCAGCCGAGGGCGTTTCTCGTTCGCTGTAGCATAGGGGGTACGCACGGTCAACGCCCAAAATCGAACCCGTACGCGAATCGACGCACTGGGGGGCTGAGGTCCCAAGCGCGACTCAACATCGGTCGACTAGGACGCATCATACACACCACGCGTTACACCATAACACTCACACACATGGAACGCCACAAAACAAATAACACAACAACACAACACCACAATAACACTCTCAGTCCCTTTGGTATCCGACCCATAACTTTTTGATGCAAAAATCAGATAGGCGTCGCGCGCGATGCTTAGTATAAAATCGCGCAGACGTAGGGCTAACTCATATCGATTCGCAATGTAAGCATACGCAAGCGGTCGCTATGATGGCGTACTATGTAGTACCCATACTCATGCGATCCTTGTTAATCTCGAGGGTCGCGTTCGACACTCAAGTGTCGGCTGACACGCGCCTTGAGGGTTAATCTCTCGACGCTGGACAACCACCATGCAAGGTTGAAGACCACACCCTCTTCTGCACCCTGTGCAGAGGGGTTGAGTAGATAACTCCAAACTGAAGTGGCGGCCAGAGATCAAGGGGTTTGACTTTGACGGCTGCCACGGACTACAACATCCAACCATGCTAATTCTAAAAAGCAAGAGCTAAGAAGGGATATCTCTTTTCTCTCGATACAGGACTTATTCAATCACTGTGCTCGACCTCAGTGGGTCGTGCGGATACAAGAAAATATGATATAAAAGTTATGAGATAAGAGACGATCACTCTCACAATCATAATGCAGCTTCCTTCAAAAGTGTACATATAATCATTCACAAAATCAAGTCTGGATTCAACTCACAAAACATACCTGCAATCACATCAAAGATCCACATCAACAGAGCACACACTACATGGGGTCAACTTCAACCATTCTCTGTGCTCACACCCCTCGCTTTAATCATACAAACCTCACTTTTTGACCAACTCTCAAAATAAAATACTCAGCATCTTTATTAAATAGTCATTCAATTAAAGTCCGGGTAAAAACACAACAAAACAAATCAAACCATAGGGCTAAAGCCTTTAGGTAGAGTAGCAAGAGTGGATTAGAGTTGAGCCGGAAACCGACCTGTTATCTAAGGATAACAGAAAATGATCCTCGTAGGATCAACTTGAAGATAGTCAAGCCTTGAATCAATCTGAATAAAGGTGACCTGCAATGCAGCACAGGCCATTACCCAAGCCATGTTTGAGTCATCAAGAAATCATCCTACCTTCCTAACTAACCTCTGATATTTATCTAAAAATGTAAGAAATTCCGGCAGCATATCCCCTAAACAGGATGGATTGCCAGATTTCCCCTTGCTAAAAATAATATAACTCTCCAAATTTTACAAAATTTCGGCAGTGCTTCTCGTAGGAAAAGTGTTTTTTTAAAACAAAAAATAACTAACTTTTTCATATTTGTAGAAATTTCGACAGCGCTCCCCGTAGGAACAGGAGGCTGCGAAGATTTATACAAAGATGAAAACAGAAAGACAAAGCAAAGTTATACTTGGGACTAACTTCTGACACTTGTTTGGTAGTTAGAACTGGAGATAGTTTACACGATCCCTTCCAGAATATGGCATCGTGAGCTATCATCAATTCTATCTTTACGCGAGGTCAGTCATATCTTTATCCCAAACTCTCCCTCCCATCATCCATCTCATCTACCTATCGCTCCAGCACTTGGCAAGCTTCTAAGCAGCTAACCTATTGAAAAGACGCCCCAGAGTGAAAGCCCACAAGCATACATAAACAAACATCTCTCACAATCCCATATAAGTTTGACCTAAATAGTTCGTTAGATCACTCAGTTCTTTTTCCCTTAGTAGACCCCCTTGCCAATGACATAGAATCAGACAACGCCCTAACTTAAGGGTATGTCCAACCTTCCTCAGTAAACAAGTAATGTACGCACAACTGGACTGCCCTAACTTAAGGGTATGTCCAACACCACATCGACTTTAGTCATAAAACATATGACCAGACCGTCCTAACTCAAAGGTACGTCTGACTTCTGCTTAACTGACGACGTGAAGCATAAAACTAGATTGCCCTAACTTAAGGGTATGCCTCGTCAGCTTTAAACAAGTTACATATGGCATAGGATTAGACTGCCCCAACTTAGGGCTATGCCTAATCTGCCTAAACAAACACGAACGACAAATGGTTAGACCGCCCTAACTTAAGGGTACGTCCAACCTACATAACATCAACGACAAGGGCATATCGCTAGGCCGCCCCAACTTAGGGGTACGCCTAGTTAGNAGACCGCCCTAACTTAAGGGTACGTCCAACCTACATAACATCAACGACAAGGGCATATCGCTAGGCCGCCCCAACTTAGGGGTACGCCTAGTTAGCCTAAACGGTTTTAGGTACATAAGAGAATATGATCAGGCTGCCCTAACTTAAGGATACGCCTGATCTGCCCTAGCTTAAAGGTACGCTTAGTCTTTGCAACGACAATATAAGAAAACAACCATTCATATACTTTCACAAACTTTATATTTTTTTTCTCTTGTTAGGCAGATGATCAGACCAACCCAACTTAGGGAGACATCCAACCCTGCCTTGTGTTTAAAAGAGAAAATAAAGAAGATTTATACTAACTCTTTGCACCTTTGTATTATCACCAACACAAGACTGAACCGCCCTAACTTAAGGGTATGCTCAGCCTGGCCGGGTTACCTTTATTATATTCTTCACTTGTCTCTCTTCTCTTTTTGTTCTACCTGACTTACTGACTGGCTTTCCCAACTTAGGGTGCCCGGTCTGTCAGTTGATATAGATTCGTATAATATTTATCAAAATTCTATACTCTGGTTGGCATTTTAATTCATGGCTTATGACTGAGCCGCCCTAACTTAAGGGTACGCTCAGTCTTATGTCTTTGTCCCCCGTAGAAGAAACACACACAGAACTGGGTCTACGCAACTTAGAATATTCCCAGCTCTGTTTTCAGCAACCCTAAAGAAACATCAGGATTCTGAGTCCTCCCAACTTAGGGTGCCCGTCCTCCTGTTTAGAAACCCCAAAAAAAAAACAACGATTGGTCCGTCAAACTTAGGATAGGCCCAACCCTCAAAGATCATACAGTCAGCCCAGCAAACATAAATAAAACACATCACTTAGCCCACATCAACTTAGAGGAGCTCAGCATTGGGTTGACCCAGTCAAACGCATGCAAAACACCCTCATCCCACCTTCCCCACAATTCATTTTGTCTGAATTCACTCAAGGATTATCTGAGCTCTGATATATACTTGTTCATTTAGCCTTTCACAACACATGTCCTGAGATACATAGCAAAACAAAAAGTAATATCTCATCATAGTATTATTCAGATAACCCAAGGATAACAGTTAGGGGGAAGGGATCACACGCATCAAACGAGAGTTATACATGAAGTTCCCTGCCTCCAGAACCACGCCTGGGTTCCGGCAGAGCTCCCGCAATCGGTGGCTGGACCTCCCACAAGGTCTTGCTGCAGTCCTACGGGTTTCAATCCCGCCTGCCGCCTTCCTCTTGTAACCTCAAACTAGACTTAGAGTAAGAAGGGCAGAAGTAGATATCATTAAGTCTCTCAGATACAAGAATGGGTGCTCTCAGACTCGCATGAGAGGGCCTTGGAATCTTGAATCTCCTGAGGGTCTCGCAATGATGGCCAATAAAACGCAGCCGAGGTAGTCAGATCGCTACAGAGAATGCAGAGTACCAACCCCCTAACAACCCTCTAAGTCGTAATAGTGGATCCCCTGCCTGAATCTAGTTACCTCTCCAAGACATCGCGCTTCCTGTCTGATCAGACTGCCGTTACGCACCCTATATAGTTATCTTCGAATAGTTCAAGCCCCCGTACTCTATTCGGAATGCAAGCGAGATTCAACATTATTTGACAAACAGCAATGCTTAGCGAAGCACAACGCCGCATAACAGCAAGATGCAACAGAACATAGCAGCCATGCCAATTCAACGTACACTATAACATACATCGGTTGTGCACAGCAGTAGTAGTAGGCCGCACAGCAACAGAAACCGCACAGTTGAAACCACCATTGTATGGTTGCCCCCTAGCAAATAACTACGTTCCGCTGTGATTATCCCTAGTAGTGATTCAAGCATTTAGCAGTCGAAAAGATCAGCAACAGCCGAGTCTACCCGTTATCATCGTGTACAGCGAGGAGCCGACTGAGTGGCCAGCCGACAAGTACTCACTTTAAAGTCACAGTTTTCGTTGTAGCAGCTTGTACAAAATAATGTAGCAACTCGCCCTTCAGCTCGTACCTCTCCCTTGATTCGCCTGTACACGGCCTGCTGCAGAAAGGTTCAACAACGGATTAATAGTATGCACAACGACAACAGCGGTACCAATAACAAAATATCCAACAACTATGGCGACTAGTGACAACTAGAACGCAGAGGCCGTAACACAGCAGCAACCGGCCATAGCAGATTGTGGCTACAACCTTCATCCCAAACGAACCACTCCTGGTGGCCACCCAGACCTTCCACTAGCCACGTACCTGCTCCCTGTCCCGCCGCTCATTCACTTTCAGTGCGTAACATTAGACCGAATCTTCTTCTAAAGTGTATCCAAGCGCATCCCTCAATGACCACGATCACCACATAGAGAAGTGCAACCAAGATTACTGCATCTTTGCTGATGCCGGTCCTGTAGACTCTCGGCAAGATCAGGTACGCGCGTCTCTTATTATCATGCTCATCCCTTTTACTCTGCTAACATTTGCTCTTACTAACTTGCCCGTGCATCTGACCCCTCTTCCTCATATCATATCCTTCGCCTCTTACCTTTCTTTCCCCACGATTGTCAATCTTCTCCCCATCCTTCGTCTTCTTGTCCTCTCCACCATCCACACTATCTCTGTATTCGTGCTCACTTTCCGTCCAATGAGCCGAGTCGGTATTTCAGCCAGGCCGTCCTACTACTCAGATCAGTACGGGTGACTGAACGCAATTCGGCACCATAGCTCGACTTTCGGTTCATCCGACACCGATGGTTCCACCAGCCAGGTAAGCATCCTTCCCCTTTCTACGCTTTCTTCTTCTTCCTGACTTTTCCTGCCTCTCCTCCCCACCATAGCACCTTGTATATGTATACACCTGGTCGTCTGCTCAGCCAGGTTCGGCCAGGCCGAGGGGAGCCAGACCAAGGGGAAGCTCGAACCACAACGAGCTGCAACACTGACGACGACCACTTCAACATACCGGCCCCCTACTCGTCTTCGGTGCCATATCTCACGACTTTCGTCAAACAGGTAAGCTCGCTCTTCTCTCTCTCCCTCTTGTGCCTACCCTGTTGCCGCGCCTCGTGCCTGCGCCAAGCTGCCTATGGAGAAAGAATCTCCCGCTAAGAGGCAGCCAGGTACATCAGCCCATAGATGGAATGTAAGAGTTGTGGCGACGACCATGGAAGTGATAACCATGGTGACCAACCCAATCAAGATGATGACTCAGAGGGCTGTCGCGCGCGTCGGAGAGGGGCAATACCTTTCACTGATAAGAGCAAAATCGGATGAATCATCTACCATAACCCGGGTAAGTTCATTCTCCCTCTCAACGTGCGCAGCCCGTATCTTGCGCCTCCAAGCTCGTACTTCCATTATGAAGTCCGACACCGCTATCGGAGTCGCAATGGTCCCAAACCTCCGGCTAGTCTCTTCTCGTTCTTCATTTCAACGAGAATCAAGTGACACTCCCATCTTCTCGCTCGGTCACTTCACCACCTCCACGCACCGCTTTCCTTATCTAACTCTCACTCTACATAACTAACTCCAAATCTAACAACACCCACCTATTTGCCCCACCAAAGAACACCTTATCTAGCAGCTTATTTCGCTCGAATCCATCAAGGATCGAGCGAGATTCATATCTTATACACCCTTCATCCAACTCCGGTGCACTGCTTCTCTCTCTACCTCATATTCTACTAACCTAGCACTAAATCTAACCTCACTATGTAACTCGCTCGGGGAAAACCTCCCGAAACACTTCTTCCCTCGGTCGAATCCGATAAGGATCGAGCGAGCTATGCTCACTCAACTGCGCCCAATCTCCTCATCCCGCCATTTTTGTCTCCTTCGAATGTACCTGGCGCAGCTTTGTGTCCGGGATCATTCCTTTCACTCGCCCTTTTCCCTACTGCTCGCTACTTCCACTTTGATCCTCGGATCTGCCCCTATCCTATCCTTCCTTTTTTTTCTCCATCCCTCTTCATCCCTCTTCATCTCTCTTCTTCCTCTCTACCCCCGTAGCTCCGGGCTAAGCTCTCATCGCCCCTCCGTCCACACCAACTCAGTCTACACCCGGCGCAGTTCTCCGTCTTGGCCCTTCCTGCTTCCCTGCACTATCGGCCCGCCGGATACCTTAGTGTAGCCACCTCCTCTGCTGCTCCCGCTGACCCCTATTCAGTACTAACGTCTGCTATCCTCTCTCTTCGTCACTTCCCGACTCGTCACAGTCCCAACGCCTCACCTGCACTAACCGCTATGCACCTCTAAAGAGAGAAAGCTCTCTCCTCTTGGCCTCTGTGCCATCTTACAGCTTGCCAGACGGTCGAACCCCTCCGTCTGGTCCGAACTTGGGTCTGTCTTTCAACAGTTCGTGGGCATACCAACTGAGCCAGGCTCGTTGATTCACGGTCGGTCCTGCTGCTGGTACCGGACCACGTCGCATAACGGGGCTTAATAAATAAATAAGAAAAATAATTAGTAAGAAAATAATAGTTAAAAACTTTAAAAATTTTGGGAGAAAACCGGAATAGGGGAGAAGCCCGTTGGCACTTGCTCCTCGGCCTCCCTCTCGGGCCCGCAGTCGGACTCCCCAACAAAAACTAAAGGGAATAGTCCTACGGGACCCTCAACCCCTCAGTTCACTCCATAGCGCTCCTCCGCCGCTCCGCTGCCGACTGCTTGGCTTCGATCCGCGGATCTTCGTAGTCTCAATCCAAAGTCATAACCTATAGGGTTAGGCCCAAGCTTAAGTTGGCTGTGCGCCAACCGGTATATGAACGGTAGTGGCAGACAGCCTGGGCCTGTAGCAGCAATGCTAAGGCCGCTGCCTGATCTCCCATCAAAGCCACGGCCCCGTACGCACGCATATGCTGTTAGGGGCCGGATTTTGCTCGTCATGTCACGCTCGTAGCCCCCATAATGCCGCGCGGAGGCCACTGCTCGCGTTCTATTTCCTTTCGCATGCTCCAACCAGCGCCCAAAAGTAACATTACCGCCTAATGACGTCTTCCGCATGAGTACACATGCACCGGGGTCACTTCAACATAATGAGCAACCTTTCCTAGTTTTAATCAAAGCCAAATTTTTTGCCGGCGGAAACGCCGACCCTAAAGGATCAAGAGAAAAAATCATCACGCGCGCCTCAAAACTGTGCGCCCACACACTCTCTGCTCCTAGTCAACCATTCAGTCAGTGTGAACAGAACACAACGACGACTCGTGCAGTGTACTCAAATTTTGAACAAAACTTATTTTATGTCACTTGCAAAAACCAGGGCGGATACACTTGTAAGGGTATTCGCGCCGACACCGGGCAACAAAGTAAGCGGGTGGGTCCTTTCGTGTGTGTGTGTGCCCCGGGTGTTCAGTTCTGGTTATTCTGGAGCTTGGTAGCCGAGCACCGTATACAGTCCATTTGAAAAGGGCTCAACTATGATGCGTAGCAACGGTCTTTTCGGTTATAGGCCAGGGCACCTGAGGTTTTACTGGAGCGGGGAGCCTATGCGAGAAGAGGGGGTTACAGTGGATGCCTGCTTGAGCTACACTAAAAGTGACGGGGTGGCTAAGCTAAAAATTAATGTCTACGGAGAGAAAGAACAGGAGATGAGGGAGGATGAAAAAGTGCAGGGGGTAGTCACTGAGGGTCGCAACATAGCGGAGCGAAGGTGCAGGAGAGATGGGGTGACTGCAACCCTGAAAGTTACTGTCACTTACCACGAAGAGGAGAGCTCTACGAGTACGACAGAAAGAGAGCAACAAGAATTGGATCGGGACTCAAAGGCTGAGTTCGAAGCCAGCGAAGACCTGACCCAGTCCTGGCATGGACTGGAACAATGGAGGAGAGAGCACCCGCCAATTGAGTCGGTAGAGGATGGCCCAGAGGCCAGCTCGCGTCGGCAGCAGGAGTGAGAACGAGACCACTCGACCGTGACACCAGGAAGGGGTGGACCTGGGTTTGGTCGCGAGAGCAGCGAGGCCAAGATCGGGAGACGGTTGCAAGGGAGGACAAACGCAATTGAGAACGAGAAGAAAAAAAAAAGGGAGGGCGCGCATGGAAGTCAAATGCAGAGGAGGAGAGAGGACGATCGTTTACTAGAGCTATTGACACCAGCCTCGGTAGCCAGGTGGAGGGGGGGCGCTATCTCGCGTAAGCGAGTAGCCAGTGTGGCAGCCTTTCCGAGCGAACAGACAGGGAGGAGTCGTCGTGCGGGAGCGATGCATGGGCAATGCATGATTAGTGTGACGGTGTCCTCGTCATGGTGATGGGGTAGCGTGGTGTATGGGGAGAGGTGGTCCGACTAGACCTCTTACGAGTGGAGAGTAAACACGAGTGACTAACATATCTGTTCGGAAGCCCCTGCTGAGTTCGTTTGGCTAGCATCTTGCTCACTGGCGATGGCCAGTTCATCAGACATAGCCTTAGGTATTCGTGATCTGACTGGAGGCGCGATGAGGGAGGACTGTTGTGCGTCTTCCATTCTACTCTTGGGCAGTCTGGGTCACATCTTGTTGCCCTGCCAAGACTGAAAAACTGGTTGAAAACGAGCCTATGTGTAACTTGTGCGAGGGAAGAAGTGCGCGCGCGGATGTGCGTACGAAGCAGACTCCACGAGATCAGTCAGGTGGCATCGCTTACCTTCATTGGCAAAGGTGGTCGCTTCTTGCCCCTGATGTCGAAAGACGAAGATTGCGTCCTTGGCGGAGTATATGCGAGACTTCTCGGTTGATGTCAACGGTATTCTTGTTTGATTCGTACCTACTGTTCTCATGAAGGGATAACTCAGTTACAGTGGAGTAGCCATGAGCAAATGGATGGGGCGTGTCATGCTGTCTACGCGAGGAAAGATTTGGCTGGTGTCAGACGGGGAAGCTGAGTCTGCAGGAGGGTTATAGACTAAGAGTGGCATGGGTATTGGGAGTGAGTAGCGCATGTGTGCATATCCTACATGAGGGTGGACTCACTGTTTGTGTTAATAAATTCTCGCTTCGTCCATGCCACTAGTTTTAGCGAACTGCACTGTTCTCCATCTCTGGTAGGACAGTTGAGTTTCGAATGTGAGAAGTGAGCACCAACAGTGAGAAAGAACGGTCCAGGAAGTGAGGTTTCCCGTTGGAGAAGCACAGGAGCTAGTACGCTCCGGGTGATTAACGTCAGTCGTCCTCACGGTCTCTGAAGCAGTAAGGAGGGAGACTACCATGCCTGGGAGCACACTTAGCTTCAGCCAGTTATGCGGTCTAGGTCTTAGTGAAGGTCGAATGTTAACGGAAGAGTGTATGACAAGATAAGATCACGGACACTACGGGTCTGTGCGTTCATCGATCTACAATGATGATGATAATGACTTCTCTGGTGAGGTAGAAATAAAAGCATGCACGACATGTAATAGGTAGGCATCGTCATCAAACTCTTCTTTCCGTGGGCTTGCCATCATCACCGAGCATGAGATAATTCACGAAGCTAGAGAGGTGTGATTAGTGATTGACTCTTCTTGATCATCCAAGTTTCAAGGTCCTGTTGAATAACCTAGCAGCATAGTCGTGCCTGGTTACCTTCATCGAGCTCATCAAAGGCTTGGCCTCGGTTGACCTCGCTCTGAGTGATGAGTCAGGGAAACCCAACCTAGAGTGTGAGCACCTAATCCTTTCAAGTTGGAGAGTGACTGGTGGAATGAACCAGTTCTGATCTGTTTCTTATCATCCTTGAACTCATCTGATAACTCTTGCAACAATAAGCAAAGTGCCATGAAGGCTTGAAAGTGACTGAGACTCGACGGATGATGATAAGAGAACGTGAATTGAAACAGATAAGAAATCCAACCTCCTTTTGCTATTATGTTTGAGTTTTTCCACTTGTCTTACCTGTGTTTAATCAAGGTCGATTGTTATTGAGTTATCTTATCAATATAACAGACACCTTGTAAGAAAAAACCAACATGACTTGGTTAACCCAGTCGTGAGTAATAGAATATGCCTTAGTCCGACAAAAAAAAACTACTATTTCGTCAAAATGAACATTTTTTATTTTTTGAACGAAATTGAAACCAAGTTTTTTGACCGAAAACTCGTCAAAATTTGTTGTTCCTGAGGGTATCAATTCCTAGTGAAATTCCTGTTTTACAAACGCTGGACCCTCAGGAACAACAAATTTTGATGAGTTTTCGGCCAAAAAACTCGGTTTCAATTTCGTTCAAAAAATAAAAAATGTTCATTTTAATGAAATGGTCGTTAAGAGCCTTCTCCACTTTCAAACTGAATAGACAAAGTCCCAGTTCGTTAATGCTATAGTGGTAGGATCACAGTTTGATCGCTGGGGAGAAAAGTGATGTGAATGAAATTGCTTACCTCTTCGCTAAGTTTCTTCTCGACGGCGACTGATCGGATTTTTTCAGACAATCTGACTTGCAAGCGGCTTAAGTGGTTCGATCATGTCATGCTAAGAGAAGAAGAAGGGGGGGGTTGATCCTTGCTCTTACCCTCGTGCACACACATATATATGTATATATGTATATGTACACGTATATGTGTATGTGTGTATATGTGAAAACTCTCGTTAGCACATGGGTCAGAGCGGGGACGAGGGTGGGGGCTCAGCTAACTGGGATAGGCAGACCGTTACTGGCAAATGGTCTACGTTTTTTTTGTAAAACTTTTCAAACGAGTCCCTGAGATACTCATGGCCTGTGATTTTGGGTTTCGTCGTGCATAGTGTACGGGCGGCAAGGTTACCTATCTGTATTCCACATCGAGCACAGATGGGGACTGTTGGCAGAGCCCCTGCACTACGCATGAGTTGAGTGCAAACTGAAATTATAAGTTGAAGATTGACCAAGTTCGCAGCGGTATCCGCCAAGCATGTACCGCCTGTTAACCCGTGATTGCATGACTAAATTTGGAGACACTCTCGGTCCTTATCGTGTTTGTGGATGGGAAAGAAGGACATGATCATTACTGTCTGTGGCATTGTAGAATAAACTAATGTTAGTGTCAGGAGAGCTACGGTGTTCTGCAATGTACGAGTACACATTTGATTATGCTTAGTGAGACTTAATAGTGAAAATCTAAACAATGAGTTGCATGTAACGAGGAGCCGACAGTGAATCAACTGTAGCGAGGTAGTTGTTAAACAACAGCTTGGGGTAAGTTGTATGGGTTTATTCCGAGGTTCGAAGGACTGATGACAAACTTTACCCTATTCCAATCTGCAGAGTCTAAGGACAGTGATTTGAGAAGAGTGAAATGGTGAGCAGAAACATTTTTTCGGTGTCCTGCGCACTTTTCCAGGGGAAAGCAGAAGGCTGAGAAGAGGGAACCGTTGATGACTTCCATGGCTATATAAGGCTAATGAGAGAGTAGGCGCTGAAATTAGTAAGAACCCACTAGTTCGTTGAGTATGTTATACATTTATATGGGTTTGACGGAAGATTGCACAACACATTTTTATCTATTGAAACCGTTGACCGAGCGAAGGGTGTGGCTAGTAGTCAGTGATGAGTCTACCATGGCAGTTGCTATTTAGTTCAGCTTGATCATCCAGTCTCAAAAGATCTGTTAAGAGGAAAAATAAAGCAATCGAAAATAGACTGCATTGCATCCACCAGTAATCAGATGAAGAGATAAGTATTAAGTGCTATCAGGGGGGACAAACTATTAATCAAGCACACAGTGTACTATCAAAATTCGAGTGGTGAAGTGATCAGTACAGTCCTCTCCATAACAGAGGCATGACTATTGTCAAGTGAACATTTCATTTATTGTGCGATCAAGTAAGTTGCACTGTGCCTTGCTGCCATGCAAACAATACTCAATACCCAGCAATCAAGTAAACGACATCTAGTATTTTGTTAGGTGACTAATATTCAGTGACCTATCAGTTGAACAACATCAGGTCACCGGAAAAAGGTTGTCAGAGGATCTACAACAGCTATTGCCATTCAGTTACATCTTGTTTACCCTGGGGGTCAGTGTTAGTCGAACAGTGACTCTTAACAAAAGATTCTGAGATTGGCCCAACATCCAAGAGTCGAGTGAGGGGTTACGCAATACAGCCTCATCCCTTGAAAATGTGAAAAGTGGACAATGAAAGTAGGCCAAGTTCAATGAGCATGGTTCAGTGTTCCTCCCCCCTAACTCTCATCGAGGCTCTTTTCGTGCACCTGTTTACTGAAGGGAGGCCATCAGCCTTTTCAAGGAACCTCAAGAGGGAGGGTTGCTCGTGGACTCAGTCTGACTCTCGGGGTAATTTTTAGCATGTTCTTTTTCCATCAACGATCAGAATCCTTCATACCCCCATTATATTCAGATTGACTTCAGCATTTGTCTCGGAACTTGTGCATTGATGAACAAATTCCCAGTTATCTCAGGGATCATCATTCGTAGGCATAGTTCTCATCAAAGTCAATGAGACCAGTGTCGGTACCCATCTCTGCACATGAGCATAATTCAGTCTTCCCCCGTCAATGAGTCAGTCTTGGCCAGTCTCAACAACATAGCCCTCAAAGATGCAGTCCAGTATCGGTACGTCACTACAACTGGATTCAAACAAGTAAACCTATCCATTTTTGTTGTTCTCGCCAGTTTTGCAGCAGACACCATCCTCGACCTGAGACTCTGCGTGAAGAAAGGCAAGGAGACTCATGAGTACTTCGATTCAGTTGGGTTGCTGCAGCCAAGTACTTAAAAGAGAAAAAGAAAGAGTTAGATGAAAATGGAGTTAGGCTGATTCGCAGCTTAGGAACAAAGCTCTACGCTGATTATCCTAGGCTTCTAGTCCCCTTCACTCTTACGGATGCTTCAAACTGGAACGAACTGGTGGATCTGGCAAAGAGGTACATCTCGCCTGCAGTAATTGATTATGAGGCGGTGACCGGACCTTTAGAGTCCGAGCATCTCAGGCGAGGTATTTTCTCTAGGTCATATCTTCCTACTTTATGGGAAGAGTTTTGTGTTGTGGTTGACTTTCGCATTATGGGACTCGGTTGGAAATGCTCGGAGCTCGCAGGGTTCAGGTGGCTATAAATCCAGAGGCCACAACCTCAGGGAGTATAGAGACTTGGCTCAAAGCATAGAAAACACACAGCAAGATGAGAGATTGAGTGTACTATCTAGAAGGATGAGTGAGTACTCTTGACTAGTGTTGACCATGCTCTCATCATTTGTACTCTCTGAGATTATTATGAGTTATCATCCTTCTCTGACTCGTCTTGTTATTGCTCGGGTCAGTTAGTCTTCAAGTTCAACAGAAAGATTTTCCAGAATTAAATAATTATTCTAGAGTAAAATTACATTCTAAATTTCAAATTTTCATTCCATCTTAAAAAATGTCACTCCAATTTTAAAAATTTTCGTCTTACTTGAAAACTTTCCTTCCAAGAATGGGATATCCCTTCTTATTTGAACTGCATGCTAGAGATAGAATGAAAGTCTAGATGAGTTCATGAAATATTTTAATTAGACTGTCATTCTAAGTAAGGATTTCGAGTCATAAATAGGTTAATCCAATCTAAATTAGACGATATTTGTTGTAGTAGAATGAAAGTCTATTTAAAACATTTCATAAACTCGTCCAGACTTTCATTCCATCTTGAACAAATAGATGCAATTGGAAGGGAAAGCTCATATTTAGACGGGAACTTATCAAATTAAATTGAAAATTTTAGAATTGGACTAACATGGAATGATAATTTATGAATATGAAGGATTTTTTTTTTATGGAATGTTTTTTCAACTTTCATTTCTCATGGGAATTTTTCTGTTGTTGCTTCTTTTGCATTGGCTCTGCCAGATGATTATGCTTTTGATGATCTTGTCACAGTTCTTAAAATTAGAAAATTGGCAAGATTAATGCATGCATGACATAACAAAATTTCATGATTATTATTTGCATAATCTTTGCTGTTCCGAATGAAAATAAAAGATTACTAAGACCGATGACCGGCGAAGACCGCAATTGAGGGGTCTCGCTCGAAGCCGGATGCATACAACAGGAAGGGATTTGCCTTAATTAATTAATTTATTTATTGCAGAATAAAATCCAAAATCTTAGGTGACAACCTATTGGCTTTCTGGTCGCCCGAAGAGGGCCGACTAGCAAAAGTGCGACAGCGTGCTGCAGTTCACCTATAGCCGCTAGCAGCCTGCTGTCCTGTTGTGCCCTACACAACTCAACGTCTGAACGTGGCCCAACCAGCATTGGCATATGTTGATCTTTCTGTGTTATTGCAACAGCATGTCCGCATTGCCTGTCTAGGTCAGAATGCCCAAGACTGGCTGGCCTCCTCCCTATATGGGAGATGATGTAGCTGCTGGACTGTTCGGGCCCGACCGTGGAAGTGTTTAGTAGCTTTCGGTCGGGCCCTCGTGTCTGCGCCCAGGCTCATGTCAACAGTTGAGGGTCCGGGACCCGTACAGTAGGGCACACCTAGGATTACACAGACTCTGAACGTTTGCTGCATCATTGGCCCGAGGGATGGATGTGGCGACAATGCTGCATTCTCATTTGCCTGTGGCCACTTCGTGATGTGTAGGCCTCACACTCCATGTGCATAGGGCGCAACTACCTGTGCCCTGGGCTCAACTATACAACGCAGCCCCTTCTTCTGGAAGAGCAAAGACCGCACTGGTTGTTGAACAGGCTGTTATCTTGCAGCTACAACAGCTTGCTGAGAAGACGAAGAGGCTTGCGGCTGTGCAGCTACAACTAATGGTCTAACTGATAAAGGTATGCCAAACTGAGGAACAAAAAACCCTTCCATCATCTGCAAGTGGAAGGCGGTGGCACTGCAGGCTGCACATCTCTGAGTTCAACTTTTGATTGAAAGCGAATATTCGTTGCCGCTGGGATCTCTAGATCCTCCCGAGTGAGTTCGGGTGGCTGGCTAAACTGCGAGCCAATCATTCTGACTTGAGGATGGCCCTGCCTCACCTCACTAGAGATTGACTGCGAAAACAGACTGCATGCCCGCTAAACAAACTGTGTGCCCTGTGTCTGCTGGCCCAGTGAGGTCACTGCTGCAGCGGACACCATTGCGTGTGTTGCTATTGTTGTTGCTAACACTTGCCCTGCTCCTGCGACTATTTTTGTGTCCGTCCGTCTGTCCGTTTTGTCCGTCTGTTTGTCTGTTTTGTCTGTCTGTTTGTTCTGTCTATTTTGTCTGTCTGTTTGTTCTATCTGTTTTGTTTGTCTGTTTATCATGTCTGTTTTGTCTGTCTGTTTGTCCCTCTCTCCCTCTGTGTGTGTCTATCTGAAGGTGGCCCTGGCTCGTTGTTGCCTCCTGAAAAGCGCACGCGATAGGAGATGTGACTGGTTCCTCCCTCCTGACGACAGTACAACACTTTATCCTCGCCTGACACCCACACCTTAAGGGTGGACGAGCTGGCAGGTCGTCAACTTCAAGGTTGTGGATGACCATCAACAAGAGCAGGTCTTCCTGACTACAAAGACAAGAGAAAGAGGGCAAACAAAATGGCAAGAAGATAGAGAGAAGAGGGATGAGGGGAGGACAGAGGGGTAGATCGAGGGACCAGAAGCACAGTGCGTTTGCAAGTGAATACAACAAACAGATAGATAGTAAACAGGCTTTGCGGCAGGAGGAGGGCTTTGTTGCATGTGCATACGAATAGTGACTCGATAGCATAACGTCGTGACCACGTCATAGAATTTGACGACGACTGATTGTTGTGGGAGGTAGCTCAATCATCCCTCTTCTCGGTTCGTACGTACAAACACAACAAATACACTCTCTTTCTCTTTCTCTCAGTAAACAAAATCCAGAGGTGAAAGATGCACAAAATGACTGACATTGGTTGATGACGAAGCTAATCCTAAACTTGGACAAATTGACCAACTCGTCGAAGAAGGCCACAAGTTATTGCTAAGAAGTGACGCTCGTACACTCACTAGAACCCTGATGAAACAAGAGAACTGCATGTGCTGGAAACTCAGCAACCACAGTCACATGGAAGGATAAATGAAATAAATCGAAAATAATTACAATGTGATCAACTTCAGTTGCTTTCTCTCACGTTGTGCTAAGTTTTACCACCATTGTGCCACGCATGTTATCTTCTCAGCGTCAATGACAAGCAAAGTGATGCTCTGCTTCGTTATGCATATCAACCCGAGTCTCAATTTCGTTGCGTCCCCTTCGCCCTTTTTCCCCCTGGTCATTCTTTCCTCGTTCGCACATAGCCGAATTCTTTTTAATTTAAAATGAAATCAATAATAATAATAATAATAACAAAACTGAGTGTCGACTAGCTATATTTCTGGTCTATTACAGTCGAAAGGAGGGCGTGTTGTATTCGGGGAAGTTACTTCAGTCCCCTACGCCCTTTATCCGACTTACTCATCGTCGAGGTGAGTTCGTTCTTCTCCCTCTCACTATCTCTCACTTGCACACACGTATACACACTCACATACCTACGCACGCGCTCACACTCACACACACAAGTAGTTGTATGCATTTTCATGTTCTCACAGTAGATTTACTCGATTTTGCTCATCTTATCGGTGGAAGTAGCGCGATCCAGTCGTCGTTGTCGTCGTCGTCGTCACAACTCGATGCGCCCTCACAACCTGGGAACCACCCAAAGCACGTACAGAAAGTCTCTCGTAAGTTCGTAACTCATATACAAGGTCCCAAAACCCACGCTTGGAATGTTGTCGAGCGCATCGGTCCGGCACCGCACAAGGCAGCACGGGACCCTCTCGGCTGCGTCACGCAGGAGTTGTTCTAATTCCTCGTCGCGAATATACATGGGGCCTCCGCAAGCTGCTCCGACCGAGTGCCCCAGCCATACCTCCCGCGAGCCCCTACAACAGGATAGGGCCTACGCGAGGCACGACTTACCTCCACCTTACGGGAACTGTCACCTCCCTTCAGTGGACTTTTCCCCGCCGAGCTACCTGTCCACAGTACGAAAGCTAATCAGCTGCAATCGCACAGGTGGACCAGCCGAGGGCGTTTCTCGTTCGCTGTAGCATAGGGGGTACACGCGGTCCCACGCCTCTATCGGACCCGCACGCGAACCGACGCACTGGGAGGCTGAAATCCCAAGCGCGACTCAACGTCGTTCGACTAGGACGTATCCCACTCACCACGCATATACCACACTACGAACACAAAAATAAACCATACACATACACATCAAACAACGCGACAACACTTCTAGTCTCTTCAATAGTGATCCCATAACCTTCTGACGCGAAAATCGGATAAGTGGCGCGTGCGAGACTTAGTATAAAACCGCGCGGACGCAGGGCCTACTCATATCGACTAGCAATGCAAACGTACGCAAACGGTCACAATGATGGCGCACTATGTAGTACCTATACTCATGAGGTCCTTGTTAATCTCGAGGGTCGCATTCGATACTCAAGTGCTAGCTGACACGGGCCTTGAGGGAATGATCTCTCGACTCTAGACAACCGCCGAGTGCGGTTGAGAACCACACCCTCTTCTGCACCCTGCGAAGAGTGGGTGGTACACATGTTCATACCTGTGGTGATAATCGTCTCTTATTGCCCTGGAGACAAACTCCATCATCTAGGGCCTGAAAATAAGTCAATGGGTTTGACTTTGACGGGTGTCACGGACTACAACGTCCAACTATATAATAACTTCAAAAAGCAAAGGGTAAAAATAAATCTTCCTTTTCTCTCAAAAGCATAATTTGTTTAACCCTTACGCGCGGTCACAGTAGGCCGCACGAAACACTCAATATATATATATTTACATATATAGAGAGGGTTATTTATATAGGATGATCACTTCTCACAGTCACAGTGAGACTCCTCTCAGCCATATATATATGTATGTGAGCACAGACAGTCAAATCCAAAGTCTGAATCACCAAACATACCTGCAATCACATCAAAGATTCAACCAAAAAGTCAATGCACTACACGGGGTCAACTTCAACCATTCCTTGCACTCATACCCCTTGTTTTAGCCATGGAAACCTCATTTTTGTGCAACTTCTCAAAATAAAATACTCAATACTTTTTTTTAAATGGTCATTCAAATAAAGTCCGGACGAAAACAGAACAAAACAGTTCAAATCACAAGGCTAAAGCCTTTAGGTTGAGTGGCAGGCGTGGATTGGAGTTGAATCGTAAACCGACGAATCGGCAACCGACCTGTTATCAATGATAACAGAAGATGATTCTCTTAGGATCAAGCTGAATCTAGCCCAAATCCGGAATCAAACGATCAGAGGACCTGTAACACTTGTAACACAGGACATGTCAATTTCCAGGCTAGATCTATAAGTCCATGAAGAATAATCTCCATATCACGATCTCACTCAAAATCCTTCTAATTAATTAAGTATGAATCTACCTCTAAGCAAGTGCCCAAAGAAAAGTAGACCCTGACAGAGTCTCCTCTATAGAGAATGGATCGCCGGAATCGCCACCTGTCAAAATATAATATAACTCCTTTAAACTAAGAAAATTTCGGCAGCGCTACCTGTCAAAATATAATATAACTCCTTTAAATTAAGGAAATTTCGGCAGCGTTTCCTGTAGGAAAAGTGTCGTTCCAAAATTTATATCAGCCTGAATATGAAGACAGAAATAGTTTTCAACTTTTCAAAGTCCAATTTTTGTCCAACTCTCAGAATTAGCAAAAATTTGGGCGACACTTTCTTTAGAAAATGAGACTTTCCAGATTTTTACTAAGTCATATATAAAATTTAGACAAATTGAACTTTGAAAGGTCAAATTTTGACTAACTCCTTGGATTTGCAGAAATTTCGGCAGCATTTTCCGTAGAGAAAGTGTCTTACCAAGATTTATAGAAACCCAATTATAATAAATGTTCCCAGAAAATGCAAGAATTGATCTAAGTAAAATAAAGTTAGCTAAAAAAATGCAAAAATTTGAACTAATTTTTATCGCTCTAGTACGTGGCGAGCCTCTAAAGCAACTACCTATCAAACTGAAACTCAGACTAAGTAGTGACCTCACTCAGCCACATGCAAGGCCAAACCACAAAGGTAAGTACTCTCGCCAACCCAAATCACCTTTGGCAAACAATAGTTCATAGTCTTTCAATGATTTACCCCTTTATACCCGGCTTACATAGGGCATCGGGTTAGGTCATTCATCTTGGAAACAATGTTAACTTTTTGCCTTAATTATACACAAATAGGTTGCGCAACTGCTTCTCTCTTCATTGGTCATATGACTAAGCTATTTGTCTTAGAAACAATGCTTAGTCACCCTGATCTGTTTAAATAGCCAAGTTATATATATATATCTGAGTTTTGATGTTCAAAAGTCGGCGTAGGACTACACCATTCATCTTAGAAACAATGCTCAGTCGGCCCAAGTTACCTTCAATTGTAACTCCTAGTTGTACTCTCTTAATTTGTGTTAGGGTTATAGTCAAACCATTCGTCTTAGAAACAATGTCTGGCTAGCCTTGTTCTCATAAACATATAGATATAGAAATATAGAGAATCTTATTCCTTTGTTCATATTACAATACTGTGGCCTCAGACTTAGACCATTCGTCTTAGAAACAATATTCAGTCTTTGGCCTGAACCTCCCTCAGAATCAAACAACCAAAAGCGTTGAGTCATTCGTCTTAGAAACAATGCTCAACCCTCTTTCCTCGGCACAAAAAAAAAAAGCAGAGTACCCTGGGTCAAGACCCAGAGACTGTTCAGAAACCACCCAAAAATAAACAGCAACCAGACCATTCATCTTAGAAACAATGTCTGATCCTCAAGATTTGCACAATCAATACCCCATAGAAACAACAACCAGGTCATTCATCTTAGAAACAAGGTCTGGTTAAATTAAATAAACATAGCAACCAAGCCATTCATCTTAGAAACAATGCTTGACCCTTCAGAAAACAGAACAAAACACAGCAGTCAGGCCATTCATCTTAGAAACAATGTCTGACCCTATAAGACCCGTTCAACACAAGCAAAACTGCCTTCCTCCCAACTTTCCCCCTGATGCAACCTCTTTTCGTTATTTGCTTTCAAACAACAAAAAAAACTGAAACTTGAGGTTGTGCACTTATTCCTTTACTTATTCTAGGTTATGCCCTGAAAGTCAAACCCAAAGTCAAATATAAGATGCATGCAATATTCTCAATCAACACATAGAAAGATATACGGGTACGGGTTATAACTGGGTTTATAAAGGGGAAACAATGGTTACCTCTGAGTTCCCTGTCTCCAGAACTCCTCCTTAGTTCCGGCAGAGCTCAAACAATCGGTGGGCTGACTCCCCACAGAGTTTTAATGCGGTCTTACGGGTTGCAATCCCTCCTGCCACCTTCCTCTCAGAACCAATGGACTAGACTTGGAGTAAAGAAGGGCAGAAGGAGAAGTTTCAGTCTCTCAGATCCAAGAGAGGTGCACTCAGACTCACGGGAGGGGGCCTTCGAATCTTCACCGTCTGAGGGCCCTGCAATGGTGGCCTAAGTACACGGCAACTTGATCAAACTGAATCTCAACTGCCTCTCCTTGATTCTCTGACGACCCTCCAACAATGCTCCCTCTCAACAACAGACTCGGCCACGCTCCCGAGCTTGCAACTCTAAGTTATGTTAACTAGGGGCAAGCCTCCAATCCTGCGGCTCGCCTTCAGCTAGCTCTGTCAGCGGGATGGACAACGCAGTAGTCAATTAGTCGGGTCTGCACCTCGCAGCTGGCCTGCTGCTGCTTCGGTCAGCAGGATGAGTAGCGTGCTGGTGAATCAGACAAGTACCCAGTCGCGCTGCTTCCCTATCTGCTTGTTGTGCCCGCACCACGGGCTGAATAACACATCAGCCAGATCACGCTTCTGCATGGCACGACATCAACCCCAAATACTACTGTGTCTTGGCCAAGGATTTAAAGTGCTCGCCATAATCAATCACAGCGGCAGCACATGGTGTTGCATCAGCGCCCTATTAATAGAGACACATTAGCTCTTAAATGACGGAGCACAGCAATCCGTAGCAGTCTGTGCACGACTAAACGAACTAGCAGCAGCCCCAACCTCAAACTGTGGTAACCGCAACCTTCAGCAACAACTAATCAAGTGAGGTTAGCTGTCCCTGCACAACTGCCATAATCACGGAGACCGAAAGTCATCCCAACATCGAGGCTCGATCATACTACTCAGTCCAACTCAGCCCGCTGTATCCTGTTTGCTCACCCGGCTGCAAACTAGCCGCCCGACTGTTGTCTCTGCATCTGCTCATCCTAACGAGGCCCACACCCACCAAGAGGTAGGTTCCCGCTCTCCTCGTTCCTGCTGTCTACCTACAACCAGTTTGCTTAGTGCGACAAAACGTACTCCGACCAACAACTAAAATCTGCACGCACACACCAGGTACGTTCACTCCTACCACGAGCTGGCTCACACCCGTTCTCTTGCAGTCGACCGTGGTTGATCTGCAGCATACTCGAGGTAAGTACCTCGATCATTTCCCTCTCTGTGTTTGTCCGCTTGCTCATCTGCGCAGACGAGAGTGAATCTTTCACTAGTTCGTGAAGGGATACATAGCGGTCTCGTGGAGTGGCTGCACGACGCTAACCGCACCATCTGACCAACCTTTCTCTCTCTGTCACAACTACTGATGATGGGCGGGAGGCTGATGGTGACTGTCAGGTAAGTACCTGTCTCTACCCGTATGCAGCAACCGACATTCCAACCCAACTTACTCCACCCTTTTTTAGTCTGCGCCTTCGTCTTACTCCGTCGTTGAGAAGACCGACTGCGGCGAGAGCAAACGTGCGATCTTTAGATAGGCTACGCCCCCACCATCGAGCACGATGCCGGCGAAGACTGTGAGCGATCAGACTTTCCTTGACTGCCTACGAAAAAGTGCCAAAACGAGAATGAAACTTTCGCTAGAACACGGTAAGATACATTTTCATTTTTAACTCCTCCCTCACACGCTGCTCTCCTCACTCACCCCGGCTAAACTAACGACTTTGAGCAAAAACCAACACCACTACTGCAATCGCCTCACCTCAAACCCCCTACCTCACACTTTCACTCACTCGATTTCCGAGGAGAATCGAGTGAGTTGTCTGCTTTTGCGTTCCGCCATCCTCTCCTCTCTCCATTTCGACATCTCCACGCCTCACTTCTTCTATCTAACTCCACACCTACTAACCACCCTCGCATTTTGACTTCATCAATCGATTCGCCCTGTCAGAAAACCTCTATCCCAACTTTCACCCCACTCGATCCTATCAAGAATCGGGCGATATCTCGACTCTCCGCTCCCGCAATTACTCCTCCCGCCATAACTCAGCGCACCCCCTATCTCAACTAACTCCTATCCTATTGGCTATCATCTAAATCTAACCTTTCCATTCGATTCGCCTGGGGCAAAAACCCCAGGATCACTCCTTTCCCCTCCCGATTCCATTAAGGATCGAGAGCGCGGCGCGTTCTTCACTGCGCCCGAATCCTCCTTCCGCCATCTCTGCGATCGAATGCACCCGGCATGGTAATTTATCCGGGTTCAGCCCCTTTTTGCCCATCCTCTTACCGCTGCGTCTTGACTCCCGACTCACTGCCTTGGCGCCTGTCATCCGCTGCGCTGTCTCGATACTAGCCCAAACGATCCAACATCTGCAGTTCCCACGGTCGTCTCTCGAAGCTGCTCAACCGGCCAACTATCTTGAAAAGACTGCGGAGGACTTAGCTACTTCGGTGCAGCAGCCCTCCGCCCCTATACCCAGGACCCTATGGGTGAGCTGCGCGGTAGTGCTGCAGCCGCCTCTGCCGTGATACCCCGGCTCACAACGCCTACTGGGTCTACCGTGCCCACTGCGCCTGAGGCCGCTTCCCGATCTTTCGGGTCCCACACGGCCAGCTATCATTCAGACGGTTGGTCAGTCAGACTGCTGGTCGCGGCGCGCCCTATTGCATCATAGCCTATCGTGGGGCTTGGTGGGCTAGGCCAGGCGCTCCTCTCAGCGGTGATAGCAAATATTCAAATGAGAACTTCCCGAAGGGGAGTAGGGCCCCGCGGGGCCGCCGCTTCAGCAAACTCCCCAAACTGTGCCCCCGGGTCGCCACTCATCATTGCGCCTGGGTATGGCCCACCTTCTTGCGGTCCCGCTGGGCATGCTCACACTCAAACTTCTCACAACAGATCACGATGGGTGATCGACACATCCGCAAAGGGTCCGCGCCACCCGGATTTTCTCCTTCTCGTGGGCTAATCATCCACCGGCTTGCATGCACGTCGAACTCTTTGGTCCGTGTTTCAAGATGGACAAGGTCGAGGAAATTTCGCCGGCACTTCGAGTACACCTGAATCCGCAGGTCAACCAAAAGAGACGTGCGCTCGAGGTCCTCGACTGCCGTAACGGACACCCGTGGCCGATGTCACGTCCGGCTTACAAAAAGTCAAAACATAAAGTTAAATAATAATGACGTCAAACAATAATAATTAATGTTTTAGAAGTTTTTAATCGTCAAAATATGATGACGAGGACAAAAAGGAACCACTTGCATGTCCTGATGCCGCCGACAATAAAGCCAAGGGAGGTAGCCCGCGGGGCCCTCAACCCTTCGGTGTCCTACGCCCTATTTTGATCTCCTCACGTTGTCGCGGCTCGATCTCGATCCCTAAATCCTTTTGACGAAAGTCCGGCGCTGTAACCGCTAGTGCTAGGTCCAAAGCTGGTCTAGTTCTGATGGACACCTAAAATAAGCCGGTACTATGCGACGCACAGGCCTACCGAAACGTCTCCAAAACCACATTGTTGTCGATGCCATCCTTCGCACGCACTCGTAAATCGCAGGCAAGTACATCAACCAACGAGACATAATCTTTTTAATCATAGTTTAATCAGAAGCAAAAATCTGGTCGGCAACCAACGCCGACTTTCACAGTCATCAATAAAAAATAAAAAGATCACGCGCGCCTCAAAGTTGCATGCCCACACACTCTCTACTCTAATCAGTCATCCAGTCAGCCTTGATCATAGACGCAGCCGCGCCTCGCGCGATATACTTAAACTTTAATCCAGACTTATTTTCTGTCATCTGCAAAAACCAGGGCGGATACCTTTGTAAGGGTATTCGCACCGACAACGTCGCCATTATCGACTGCAAGAGAGAAGGTAAGTACCCTCTCTTCCACTTCTCCTCCTCCTCCTCCTTCTTCTTCTTCTTCTTCTTCTTCTTCTTCTTCTTCTTCTTCTTCTTGCGCATCTCTTTCCGCGCGATCACCTTCCTACCTCTGCGCACTTCCTCCTCCTGCACCGTACCTGGCCACAATGCCAGCCAGGTCTCATTCAAACGGGGAAAGTCGCCCCCCTTCTTTTATTTCTTCCGGGATCAACGTCAAACGACCGTTACAGATTGTTCCATCGAAGTCTCATTGAATCGTTAGGAGGTTGAATCCTCCGACTTTTCAACCATGCGTTGTGTTCAGGTATGAGGCCTTCATTTCTCCATAAGCCCCCCCGTCTCTCTCTCTCACACTTTCTCTGTGTATGTGTCCGCCCTTTTCTCTCTCTCTCTCTCTCTCTCTCTCTCTCTCTCTCTCTCTCTCTCTCTCTCTCTTACACACACACACGTACACACACTCTCACACAAACCCAAAACGACAGAGCGAGGTCACACACACGCACACACACACACACAAATGTGGCAGAGTATATTTCAACGTTCTAGTTGTAGATTCATTCGATTTTGCTTATCCTATTGATGGTAGAAGCTTGAGATCGGTCGCGCGATGCACACACACACTCACTCACACATGCAAACACACAAGTGTGCGCAAGTAGTAATATATATCTCTGCGTTTTAGAGGTAGATTCATTCAATCATGTTCATCTTGTCGATGGAAGTACCACAAGGCGGGCCGCACGATCGATCTTTCGCACACACATACACTCGCACGTGGTAGTGTATATTTCCATGATCAAGTGATGGATTCATTCGATTTTGTTCTTCCTATCGATCGAAGCACCACACTATCAACTGCGTGATTGAAGCACGCTTATACACACCCTCACACACTCACACATACGTACACATGCTCACACACAGGGAGAAGTGCACTTTTACTTATTTTAGTGGTAGATTCATTTGGTTTTGCTCATCCTATTGATGGAAGTGTTTGGGAGCGAGTTGCGAGATAAGAGACTTACATGTTTCTCTTTCTCGTTGTCGATGTTGTCGCCAACCAACAGTGATTGCTGCTCCCCGCTCCGCCAACGCAGCTCGATCCGACAAGCGCAACACACCGAGACCACAACATGTGGGATACAACCGGCACGAGCGCACATCCCTCCAGACCTTCACACTCGCATAAGGTAATTAGTGGACGTATGGTCGAGGTCGCCTGCGCCACCAATCCTCGACCCCACTCAGATGGCAAGGAGCGCAGAGCCTCCTAACCAAGTCACGACACCTCCGGTCCAAGCGCAGCGTGCTGTTGTGAGTGCGGACATGAAGATATCACCACAAAAAAGCCGCAACCACTCTCCCCCAAACCTACGGGATCCCCCTTCCCTCTTCTTCTTCTTTTTCTTCGCACCCCTCCTTTCTTTTGTGCAGCTTTCATCCCTCTCTTCTTTCCCGCACTTTGCTTCTCTCTCTCTGCGCTCCCATTTTCTCTTTGGCCACCATCTCTTTCTTTCCAACGGGGCGGTCTCCTTTGCTGCATCGCGCTTCATCCTCCTCGCATCGCCCTCCTCTTGCGATCATCTAGTTACTTCCCTCGTAGTGATTTGGTCGCAACGTCCATCGACCCATCTTTCCAAAGTCAATATCCATGTAGTACCAGTGGTACTTTTCGATGAATCTGTCGTGGATCACGCGAAAGATTCATGAAAACAAACTATATGAAATACGTACGGGTTAAAAAGGAAAAGAAGATAATAAAAATAATAAAAGGGGAAATCTAATCGCTAAAGATAATTAAAAGAAAACAAAAGAAAATAAAAGAATCTAACTGCTAACTACCATGTCGTACCAAGTGTCGGGCAGACCAACTAACTATACCTAACCCTAACACTAAGGTTGCGGGTTCAAGTCTCCCACACTCGGGGTCCGGGTTAAGTGTAACTCCCGAACAGCAAAAGAAAGGAGCTAACTCAGGTCAGGGCAGATTCGATCCTTATGTCTGCTGTTTGAAAGCCTGCCCGAAACCTACTGAGATAGCTCCCACTTCAGAAAGAAAGAGACCTTCCCCAACATAAATATAGTAGTGGGGCTAGCTGTACACATATTTCTAAGTCTATATGTGTGTACGATTGCTGGTCCGCGTGCCTGTCTGAGTGCTTGTCAGCTTGAGTGTGTATGTAACCCTTACCAAGTAGACGTAAATGTGTCGGATACTCGAGGCCGAGCAGAAGAAGACAAAAGTTGGTTTTTTAGAGGCCAAGTACCGGTAGATAGGCGGGTACCCGTTCACGTATCCGGAGTCTAAGGACTGTGCAAACGATATCAGAGTCCACACTAATGTTTCCCTTCGAAATGGAAGAAGGCACTGTTTGCTTGGGTGGCCACGCTGTCAAGAAATCACCGCCCAAGAGGCAAGTCCCTCTCTACACCTGGGAGGCCGAGCGGTGCCTTCAGCTTCAGGGTGCGGAATACAAGTTTGCACGACATGTCGCTTGGGCAAGCGTTCGTATTTCGGGTGCTATTGCAATCTCGTTGATCACACATTCTTAATTGTCTGGGCCGTATGACTGGGGCGTATATTAATTTATCCTGACTAACGTACTGATGATTAAGTCTCAGTGTGTGTCGTAAATCTACCCGACACAGCACTAACCCAACCAACCCCTCGACCTCTTCGGTCGGAGGGTATTACTACTGATCCTAACCATCACAACGCGCGCCATAACAACGCATGCGCATACTCTCGAAATTTTCTCACCGATTTGCCCTGGCCCCAATGGTCAAGGAGTTCGTTTCAAGCGTCTCGCTAAAGCGCGCACGCCCTTTTCATTTCAGACTGGCTCCGTCATGGTAGCTCATGTCGTCACTGTGTCAACTGCAAAAGCATGACCAAATACCCTTGTAAGGGTATTTGGTCCTACAACGGTCATGAATGCGATTGAATGGTGTTTAATGCAGTCAGTCTGTCTTTGTCTCTCTCTCTCTGGCCCACTACTTTCTCGCCTTCTCTTTCCATCTGTCTTTTTTGCTCTCTTGCTTTCTCACTCTATCCCTCTCCCTCTGTATCCCACTCTCTTTGTGTCACTCTCCCTTTGTATTTCTCTCGTCATGCCTACAGGTACTCACACAAGTGCAAACATCTTCCTCTCACTTCTCTCTCTCTCTCTCTCTCTCTCTCTCTCTCTCTCTCTCTCTCTCTCTCTCTCTCTCTCTCTCTCTCTCTCTCTCTCTCTCTCTC
>BFEA01000203.1:1961074-1977622 GCA_003427395.1 Chara braunii | reverse complement strand
ATTTTGTTCATCTGACTGCATCTGGATTCGAACTTGGGTTTGTCTCTCGCCAGTTCATGGGTGTACCAACTGAGCTAGGCCCGTTGATCATGTGATGTCTGCTTTTTCACCGAAGAATTGATTGGCTTACTCGCACTGACCAATCTTCGTTTCCCGTTTCACTTATTAATAGTTACAGGCAGATGCCCGTGCCCATCCTCCTCTTCATCCTTCCCCTGCCAGCTCCTTCTCCTCCTCCTCCTGCCCCCCGCTCTCTCCACCTCTTCTCCGCCCTGCCCCCACACTCCACTCCTCCTCTGCTGCGTTCTCCTCCTGCCCCTCCTCCTCTGTCCCGTCCTTCTCATCCTCTGGCTTGTGCCGTGTCCTCCTCCTGCCACGCCGCCTCCTCTGCCATGTATGCGGCCAAGCCAACAAAAACACAAAGACGACTTATCCCTAAAACAAGGAACTCCACCTCCTGGTTGCAGATGCATGTGGACAGACCCGTGGCCAAGTGACCCAAAAAGGAAAAACACGTGGCCAAAATTAGGCACAACTCGGCCCTTGGCACTGCCACGCGGTACCGGTACTATGTGGGCTTGGCGGTATCATGTGGCATGAGTGATACCACGTGGGCTGGGCAGTATCAGGTGGGCTGGGCAGGACTATGCGGACCGGATGGAACTAACACACAGCCATAAACACGCACACACACACACACACACACACACACACACACACACACACACACACACACACTTGGTGACTTGGGCGCAACTCTACCCTTGGCATGGCCATGGTACTATGTGTGCTGGGCAAACACAAAAGAACAAATCTATGAAGAGGAAACAACTCCAAGGGCGTAATCACACTAGGAGTTCTACAATGCTCTGGCCATGATTGCAGTCAGATGCATCCACGTCTGTCTGGCTGCAATTGCAGTCATATTCGCTTTGGAAAATTGCTAGTGTGAGTATGCACTACTATGCACTGAGATCTATTTTTACCTTTTGTTTTTGTTTTTCCATAACAAAGGACTGTGTGATGGTGGAACTGACCGGCCCCAGATAATTCAGAAATATGTGATTTCGTTCATTTAGTTCTATCTGGGCCAAGGTCCCATTAGCAAAGAGGATTGGATTGAGAGTGTGAATTTTTTATGGGTTCTAATCAGAGATGAAGAAGAGCAGATAAATATCAATTTTCTGTATCTCTCCGTAAACACATCCAGATTCAGGCACTGAATCCAATCCTCTTTGCTCGCCGGTGGGTTGGGACTCAGGTCTGCATTTGAGCAGTTGATGGGTATACCAACTGAGCTGGGCCTGTTGTTTTTTTTTCCTTTTTCTTTCGGGTCGAGCTCCGCTGCAGAGCAGAGCCTGCGACCTGGTTGCTGGAGAGTGACATGTCTTCTTTCCATGCAAAATCGGCGTGCTATTCGAACATCCAGAAAAATGGCCGTGGACCGAACGCTGGGGTGGGTGGAGGGACGCAAGACCCCCTTCATGCTTTGGCAAGATTACGGATTATTTTATTTTATTTCTCTGAATTTTTTTTAGTAAAGAAAAACAGATCCTTGTGGGCCTGGCTCCATATCCATTCTGGGGAGCATCGGTCCGGTTCCTATTCCACCGGAAAGTCAGAAATTACAATATGAGGCACCCTCACGCTTCCTTCCGTCTGGCCGAAGGACCCCTGAACAGCATTGATTGCTCCAGCATTGCGGAGGATCGACTGTCAGCTTGCCATACATCTATCTTTCCTCTCAGGTCCAAAGCTATCTAAACCTGTCGTATTTATCGTGAGAGCAAGAGAGGGTTAGACAATGGAGGCAGCCGCCATTGCAGAGCCTGACTATACCGCGCCTTTGCCACAGGATTCACGTAACCTGTTGTGAACCTTGTCCGCCTGTAGGCTGGGACCTCCTCCAACTGGCTTCTGAATTGTGCCAGTCCTTCCATCGTAGATGGGAGGCCTGTATGTCTGCTACCTTGCCCCCTGCCAGCCACTCCTTCGTAAATTTCTTTTTAATTCTCTGTTGCTGGTCCACGTCTTCCGGCAGGGAATGTCTTATCTTCTGCCATTTGCAAAGAATCTCTGCCTGTATCCATGACCTCGTCTCCGACCATTCTAAGTATTTATCTTACGATCTGTGTTACCAGCCGGGTGGCCCGGTTCGCCTCAGATTGGCCCGGGTGGCCTGGCTGGGCCTGGGTCGAGCAAAACGTCCCAGTCAAGGGCCCGGCCAGTCCCAGAAAAATAAAATACTACATTATATCATACCCCTTCACGCCCCCCCTTTCGAGCCCTTTTGGAACGCCGCTTATACCCCATAGACACCCTTTGGTGAGATATCAGAAAACTCAAAGATGAGCCCGGATTTTGGCACGTCTCAGTGCGTGCAAAATTGTCCCAAATGGTGTCGCCCGGGTACCCAGGCGGGTCGGTTCCCGTGCAAGTTTGCCTGGGTCGCCTAGCCGGGTGACTCTGGTAACATAGCTTACGATTCTTAATTTCATGTTTTTATTTACTTTGTGCCAGTGTTCTCATATTTGCCACACATGACTTGGCCAAATAGTGTCACTGCGCCAGGCTGTTTTGCCGGACTTTCAACGACTCATCAAGAGGTTGAGCCTGTTCTTTGTGTAGGTGTTACTGTCACCAGAACAACCCCTTTCCACACAAATGAGTAGATCTGACAGTGAAACAGCCTTACCTTACAAGCTTCCGTCGAGTTATATATCGTCAAACAGAACTGCCTTCGGTAAACCGCCGAAGTCAGAGAGGAAGAAGAGGACAACAAACGAGGGGCGGTGACAAACTGTTTCGTCCGCCGAGTTGTATATGATATAGCAAATGGTCGTAACGTTTTGTGCAAGGAAATTTCCCAAGTAAAAGACTCGAAGTGAAGTAGAAAATAGAGTTACAAAGCACACCAAATGAACACACACCGACAGTGAAATCTCTTGATAAAGAAAGCACGACTTCTTGCCTCCACTCATCCATACCACAACCAATAATGTGTCTGACTATATTACCTGCCCTCCCTTCACTGTACATGTCAACCTCTCTCTCTCTCTCTCTCTCTCTCCCCCTCTGCCACTGTCCTCTCGGCTAACAATGCTGTAGAGTCTGACCACCCTTTCTGTGCTCTCTGGTCATCGCCAAGTAGTCCACCTGTTTCCCCCGCTTCCTGCTTACCTGATCACCTCAGCACGAGCCCCCCTTCTTCCTCCATGGCACAACGATGGCTGTCAGCAAGCGGAGCAGCTACCCGTGGCTGCTCCTCCCTTCTCAGCAATGTCCCTGGGCGCTGGGGCCTGGCCGTGTGCACTCAGCAGAGCTACCATAGCGCTGGCAGCCAGTGCCTCCGAATGTGTGGAATGCTGCTGCTGCCGCCTTTTGTCTCTTTCTGGAGGCCGCAACTGCCGAGAACCTTTGGTACCTGGGCCTCAGCCTCGGCAACAAACTGGGAGGCTCGGCCTATCGATCAGTCAGAGAGGCTTAGCCCAGCTTTCCTCCAACTGCCTCACGCCCGAATTTTTGCATGCCCAGCCGTCTCATTTTTCCATGAGCGGCCCCTTTCAGGCGCCGCTGAGGGTTAGAGCGTAGCGTCTGATAATTGTGATGTTTTGATGGAATGACCGTTTCAGTGTTGTACTCTTCGGGGTGAAAGTTGCACCACCTCGGTGTACTTAAACCACCAGGACCTGCCCAGCTATGCAGTCCGACCCTCAGGCGACCGGTATGCCAAGCCTGCCGAGCCTTAGGTGGCCATCCCAACCAAAGCAGTCCAGGTACCGGTAGCAGTCCCGGCCGAGGCTGGAGGAACCAGCAGGAAAAAAAAAAAAGGAAAAAAAAGCACCACCGCTGGGGACGTGAATTTAGTTGGATACATTTTCCGAAGCGGTAGCATGAGCATGCGCTCAGTGAGCATGCGCTCAGTGAGCATGTGCATTTCCCATAGCGTTCTATTCAGAATGTTCAGAGTTACTGTAGACGATGACAAGAAAATAAATAAACGTCGCGTCCGTGTCAAAAGAAGAAAAAGAAAATAAACACGGCTTTGGCCATGTATTTGGTTGGCTACATGCCCTCAACGGCGGCTTTTCAGTGAACCGCGGGATACACCCTGCCTCGCTGGCAGGGGATCATGAAGAAGGGATAAAAAAAAAAGAAGAAGAAAACCAACAAACAGAATCTTACCATTATAGATGTGAGATGCATTCTGGAAAGCAGTTGCGCGACCGCGGCCGCTAGACCGGCCTTCTGCGACATGATGAATGAACAAGTAGACTGTTTTTCTTTTTCGTCTTTCCGTATTGTAGCACCAACCGACCCTTGTAGCAATGACCTTCGTCCGACGCGACACGTTAACGGCCGTGTCGGGGCAAGGTACTGGTGGTTTAAGCGTGAACTGCATGCATACACGCCTGTTTGCTTTTCAGCAAACCTGCACCTTGTAATTTGTCTGCACACTCGTATTGGGGGGGGGGGGGGGGGGGGGGGGGGGGGGGGGGGGGGGGGGGAAGGGGAGGCAGAGAAGAGAGGGGAGGAGAACAGGAGAAAAAGGAACCCCATAGGTGCTCAATACTGACCGGCAGAGCAGACTGCTAGAGGCTGGAACAAGAAGCCAGGCGGGGTTTGGTTTGCCGGGAGAAATGAGAGCATGTGTTGCCTATGGTAATTGGCCACCCTGTAGACAGGGCAGGATCAATTTGGTGTGGACTATGGAAGCACTGCATCCAATTCTATCAGTTACAGTTGCTGCAATGAATGGCACAGCGCACAAAGGTGCCACAGGCAACATCTGTGATAGTGTGTTGAATTTCACCACAACAGTCCCTATTCCACCCAGATGAGTAGATCCAAATTCGAAGCAGCTTGAATCCCATTGCACACAATGAAGGCCCTTGAGTTGACACAATCCAACAAGGAAACAGTTTCACCTCTATAGCAAGCAACATGGAGTGTAATAGAAGTGTTTAAGTGAAATTAAGTCCCTTGCTTAATTGTGTTCACTTTTGCTTTCTTTGGGGTAGCGGGTACCCCTTTCGTTTATTCTTACCGCTCCCCTTTTACTGTGACTCTCATGTACAAGGCAGGGCTGGGTTGATTGCGGTTCGTGGGCTGCCCACATCCCCATGTGCCACGACGGCTCACTTCCACACTATGAAAGGCAGAGGTATCTTACTGTTCATTTTTCCTCAGGTTTCCTCAGACCGTCAACGTATATTTCATTTGTTCTCTTAATGATGCTCATTCGTCATTTGTTCTCTTAATGATGCTCATTCGTCATTTGTTCTCTTAATGATGCTCATTCGTATGCATTTACTAGTAGTGACAAGAAGAGGGAGGAAGGAAATGGGAGGTGGAATTCTGACAGGGTTCTAAATAGTCACCTTTGGCGCAGACCACACTCGAATGTCACGTAAGGCCAGTCAGCGTTTGGGTTGCATAAGATTTTGCAAGGAATGAGCCCTCGCTGTGGGCCCTAGGCCGCGGCCTCTCCCACAGCCCAAGGGTCCCCCCCACAGCCTCGTGCCCACCTCATGCCCGCCCTAAGTGAAGGCAGGCCTGCATTTGGAAATGAGGCCTATTTTTGCCGTTTCTGCATTGTGGGGGCCAGACAGTTACCACGCTCCAGTTGGTTACAGGGCCACGCCTATGTGAGCACAACATTCAGAGCCTCTGGGCTCACTCCAGCAGCGAGGTGGCCAGAGGGGCCAATGATAACGCAGGGAGCGACGTGGCTGCGCCTCTCTGTAGGCCAATGAGAATGCCGCCTGCGGCAGCAGCCATGTCGCACAGTTGGACAGCCTCATTGCTGCGGGCCCAGGCAACTGTCTGCATGGGCCTGGGCACAGACGCTTTCGCCCAATGTAAAGCTACCGGGCACATGCATGCCAGGCCCAGCCCAGCCAGCGGCAGGGTTCACTTTCCATAAAGGAAAGTGAGTGCCCAGCCAGCAGCACATTCTGGCTTAGCAATGCTGGGCGGCCACGCTGCTGCGCTGTACGCAGGCAGGCTGCGTGGGCGCTAGCAAGCCAGGGCATGCGCGGGCGCTAGGAGGTAAGAGGAGGCTGCAGTGGCAGCGGGCGCATGGCGGCCATAGTCGGGCTGCTGGGGCGCATGCCAGTCGGGCAATGGTGGTCTTCAGGAGAGGAGGGACATGCTGTGGTGAGACGGGGTGATGACAGGAGAAGAGACACATACCTGGTGTATGCTGGCGGGCTGCATTGGGGACGTCGTCACGTACATTGGTCTCAGCTCGAAGTGACTCCTGTTGCATATACGTAGTGTAGGCTAGCATAGCTGAGTTGGATAGGCTGGGCACTGAATGCCAATCAAGATGAGCGACATTGGATACTACGTTGGTGTGGCGAGAGAGTGTCGACATTGACATTTGAGTTCATTATATTGCTCCTATTTGGTTGGTATCTCAGTGCATTGTGCTTTTCTGCTTGGTACACGACTATCTGGTGTACAGCGTGATATTGCAATTTGTTTCTGTCTATCGCTCTCACTCGTATTCCTTACAATTTTGAATTCAGGAGCAGTCGTTACCTACGGTAAGTAGCCACTTCTACAGACCGGACATGACCGGTTCGGGTGTGGACTGTGGAAGCACCGTATCCGATTCTCGCAGTCGCAGTTGCTCCATCGAACGGCACGGCATAGAGAGATGTCACAGGCTACGCGGATCCTACATGCTAGGAACACAGATGCACATCGACAGCAATTGTAGGGGCATTGCTTTTTCAGCCCATCTACAAATTGGACATGACGTGTGTGTGTTGTCATATTCGCTATACACTCGAAAAAAGCATGACTGTGCCAGACTGTTTCGTCGGAACTTTCACCGACTCATCAGGAGGTTGAACCCCGACAGTCTGCCCAGGATGCATTTGACTGATGGATAAGGACTCACCACATCGCCCCGATTTAGAGATACCCCAAAGAGAGAAAAGTGGTTGACTTTACTCACACCAACCGTGCATGTGCGTGTGTTTTAGTCTTTTAGACTGTCACCAGAAGAACCCCTTCTCCATGATCCAAATTTGAACTAGCCTTACCGAACAATCATTATCAAGTTGTACGTGATGATTTTTAAATGATTGTAATGTTTTGCCAGGAAGATTGTCATGCCCAGCCGAGCGAGCACCGGGGTCTGACACCCAGGGCACTCGGGTACTCGGGCATGGGAAAAGGAGCCCATATCCGGTCTCTTTTCTTTTTTTGAGTATTGGCTATCAATGGGGGTGAAAGAGGGTATAAATTGGTTCTACAGGGCCTGAAGCGCTTTAAAGAGGGGTGCCTTAGTGTGATTCTGTTATTTTCTTTCTCATCTTCAATTCTGTGAGGAGTTCTGATGTGAACCTCAGCCATAACTCGTTTGCATTGCAATTCTACACAAGATATTTTTTCTACGGAATTATTTGGGCGCTGGGGCTGCCCGGACCAGGGTGATGCCTGGCCGGACACCAGGGCGTGTATCCGGGCACAAGTTCGGTGCCCGGGTGCCAAACTTGTATTCTGAGAGGTGCAAGGTCCACCACGTGTGTCATTGAGCATGAAAGGCATGCACACCCAATCGATCTCCAGCACAGCTGCACCTTAGTGATGCTCTTAGTGATGCTCTTAGTGACGCTAATAGTGATGATCATTCCCTACACACTTACCGGCAGACTGAATAGCTTGCGACCCTTCACCGACTGCCAGAGACTGGCAGTCCAGTCACGGGTTGGGTTGCAGAGAAAAATGAGCTGAGGTGCAGGCGTTGCCTATGGTAAGTGGCCATCGCTGCAGATCAGACAGGACCAGCTTGGGCGCGGCCTGTGGAAGCACCACATGCACCTCTCGCCGTTGCAGTTGCTGCATCGAATTGTGTGCGGAGAGGACATATCTCAAACAACGTGGCTCACACATGCTAGGTGTACAGAGGCCCTGCCGTCCCAACCCCTCTGTACAAACAGGACATCCCATGTCAGGGTGTCGTCGATGAGCACAATATTGACCGTCACCATAGGTATGATAACAAAAACTTGCATGCGTGTTGTAAGCTGTCACTACAGTAGCCCCTTCTCAACCCAGATGTGTGCATCCAAAATGAAAACAGCTTACCTCTATAGCAAACAACATGAAGTACACTAAAACCATTACATTGCCTTTCCTTTGTGCAGTCCTTTCTTTGCTTTCCTTACCTTGCTTTATATACCGTCAAAGTTACGGTCAAACAAAGCTGCCCAGTAAACCGTAGGCAGCGAGGGAGAAGAGGACAACGAACGAGGGGCTGTGACAAACTGTTTCGTCGGAGTTTCACCGACTCATATGTAGATATTTTATTGCCCCAGGTGGGAAGCACTAGGAATTGCACTTGGACCCTTCAGAAATTGACCGGGCTCAGCAGCGGGAATAACCACGAGCAACCGGCGTGTGACAATGTACGACACACGTGCTTAAATTTTTCTGGGTTTTCTCTTTCATTTCTTCTTGCAGTTTCGTTTCACTGTGCCTCTCACGTACAAGGCTCGCCACCTTGATTGTGGTTGAGCGCAAGCTGCCCACATCCCCATGAATCCTAACGGCCCACTTGCATGCCGTGGAAAGGAGGAAGAGTAAAAAATTGGGAAGGTATACTCCTGTTCATTTCTCAGCACACCTTCACCGTATATTTTGTCTTTTGTCTTGATAACGTTCATTCACATGCATTTAGTAGTGCCACACAAAAGGAGGGAGGGAGGAAAAGGGGAGGGAGTAAGAAATTCTACATTAGGGGAGGTAGGAGGGAGAAAGGGAAGAGGAGGGAAGCGGAGGGACAAAAAACGGAAAAGGAAAGACAAACGTCCACAGGGTTCTCAGTACTCACCACCAGGGCAGACTATTATGGCACAACAGCCCGAGGGACAAAAAATGGAAAAGGAAAGACAAACTTCACAGGGTTCTTAGTACTCACCACCAGAGCAGACTATTATGGCACAACAGCCCGATCGGTGTTGGGTTGCACAGAAAATTGAGTTGAGCAGCAAGCATTGCCCATGGTAAGTGGCCACCCCTGCAGACCGGCCAGGACTGGATCGGGGGTGGACTGTGAAAGCACCACATCCAATTCTCGCAGTTGCAGTTGCTGCATCGTATGACATGGTGTAGACAGATGTCACAGGCTATGAGGCTCCCCCATGCCAGGAATAAAGGGGCACACCCACTGACTCATTAGGAGGTTGAGCCCCGAAAGTCCGCCCAGGATGCATTGGACTGACAGATAAGGGCTCACCGCATTGCCCAGAATTACCCCTGCCCCTGAGAAAAGTGGTAGACTTTACTCACACCAACCCTGCAATCCTAGCCAATTACGTCCGAAGTCCTCCAAACCACTGACAAGAATGGCGGTAATACCGAGAAGACGTTTAGTGGGCAAAAGACTCAGGGTCCAGGATCTTCAATTTGTGGGCACTCTCTTTTAGTCTGTCAAAAATTATCATAGAATAGAATAGTTCGCACGCACCTGCTCTGTCGGATTGATAAAACCCACTCTAGACAGTTTGTGGGTTACGTTGATGTGGTTGAGCAAGCCCACATGCCCATGTGCCATACCTGCCCACTTGCACGCTATGACAAGGAGGTAGAGGTAAGGGGAGGGGAATATTTTATCTGTTCTCTTTATGATGATCGTTTGTATGCCCTTAGTGACTCTGCACGGGAGGAGAGAGGAAGGTGAAAGGGAAGGGAAGGAAGATGGGGGGGAAAAGAAACAGAACAGGGAAAAGACGAACTTCGCAGGGTTATCCGTACTCACTCGGCGGAACCGACTACTACGGAATGACACAAGAGGGCAGTCAGTGTTTGGGTGGCAAAAGATTTGAGTAGGCATTGTCTATGGTAAGTGGTCACCCCTGCAGACCAGAGGGCGGTTTTGGGTGCAGAAATGGAAGCACCGCGTCCAATTCTCGCGGTTGCGGTTGCTGCAGCGAATAGCGCGGTGCAGACAGGCTGCGTGGCTGCCACATGCAAGAACAAAGAGGCACGCCGACCACAATTCTATAGGCATTGCCGTTCCAGCCCGTCTACAAATTGTACATACAAGTTCTGCTCCTTGATTGAAGTGTGCTTACCCGACTCAAATTTTTGTTGAAGTTTTGTGTTGAACCCTTAGATATGCTATTGCCAAATATAAACGTGACGATGAATAGAGAAGGAATAGACAGGTCAGACGAGATCATCCCTACTAACGTTTGTTCCCTTGCTTAATATTCTTGTTTGGTGCATCGTGAGCCTCACGGTCTTCTGGCTACTATGCTCTAGCACACTGCACATTGGAAGCACCTCCCATGCGGTGCAGCCACAAGATTGAGCACTAAGAGGCATTCCCCAAGTAGGTCCATTGTAGACCTGATCTCCAAACCACCCGATTTTTGTCACTTTTCACTAGCATCCTTCACTTATTCCATATATCGCTTTCATCAGCCTTCAATACCTCCAACCCACCCGATTTTTGTCAGGATACTTCTCACTAACATCCTTCATTTATTCCATATATTCAATTATACTGCTTTCATCGGCTTTCAATATCATCTCCATCAGACACCCCCTGTCTTGCCCATCACCCCACTTCGGATCCACGAACCGCCATCAACCTTCTTGCCAAACATCTCTATTTTTCGTTCGCTCCTCTAATGCTTGCCTATGATCTCATTCATCATCGTGGCCACGAGACCTCACCACGCTTTCGTTTTACCGATCACACCCCCTGATCGATATTACAGAATTCCCCTAGTCCAATTACCCACACGGTGACAATGTTCCTCATTCAACCCCCATCCAATTCTCTCCACGGCGAACCTCGCACTTGCAACCTCCTCGATCAAGTCATGCGCCTTTACCAAGCTCATTCATCACCTCCCTCACCTCAAACATCACTGCGCTCACGTCAACTAGATCCAGCCCAACTGTGCCTTCACCACTTCCCACTCACCACATTACCCACCTGTGCCTTTACCACTTCGCACTCACCACATTTTTCAACCTCCCTCTCCTGGAACGAGGGAGTCGAACATGCAAGACAAAGATCTAAAATGCCATGTTATATTTTTAAAAACTAAGCTGTATATATTCTACTCAAATTCTTTCACTACCCACCTGCCACTACTACTCAGCCTATACAAGGGACCCCTGCAAGCATAAGGCCAAGCATTTCCCCCACCCCTATCGAGTAACAGCAGTGCCTAGGGCCAACACTGTCCCACACACCACACACAACCCACAGATGCACACACATTCACACCCGTGATGGCCAAAGACTACAAATACCTACCAGGGGGAGCAGGCCAACTATCTCAGTGAGTTGGCACAAGGTGCGCCCCAGATCGTCAATGGGGATTCGAACTCGTGAATGCCACCAGCTTGCCTAACTAACTGAGCTAGGCCGCTTGCTCTCAGTGACCTCTTCTTCTCCCCCCCCCCCCTCCTCCCCTTCCCCGGCTCTTACAGCTAGAAAGAGTAGCATATAGGTGTATATCATCACTCGTTCCCTGCCTAAGAGCCCGTCACCCGCTGACCAGGCTCGAGCAGCTCATCACCAACAGCTCCCATACATGTACTTGAGTCTGATCCGTTTTTTCACATCGTAGTAGGAGCCAAAATTTGCTCCCCTTTTGCTCAATCAACCTTCATTGTTCTTCACTGATATTCACGTAATTTTGGAAAAACAGATTATTATGACTAAATGGGATGGTGGACCCGGTTTCCCGCACCAGCCGTCCCCCCCCCCCCAAAAAAAAAAAAACTTTTATTGTTCTTAATAATGACTGCTGCCCTTTCGGTGTTGCCCATACTGCTCTCTCCCCGAAGGCCCCAAAACAGTAGCCAACTGGTCTGTCGGTTCATCAAGGCAAGTATAGCTATCCAACATCTGCTCCCTCAGCCGGTAGAGCCCCATCAGTGGTGGTGACAGTTGGCGCACTGACAACTTCCTCACCCCCCTGCCCAGAGCTTCTTTTTCGTTTTCCGGTCTCTCTCCATCTTCCCAAATCAATCCGAACAGTCACACCTGTCGAAATCCAATTCCAACTCACTTACCTTCGTCTAAGATTGACCTACCTCCAGCTTCAAATTCTTGAGCCCCTACCCCTCTCGACCCCTCCAGACAACCCTTTCCCCTTTCCTCCTCCCCCAAGACCCCTGCCAGAGCTTCTTTTTCCTTTTCCATTCTCTCTCCATCTTCCCAAATCAATCCGAACAGTCGCACCTGTCGAAATCCAATTCCAACTCACTTGACTTCGTCTAAGATTGACCTACCTCCAGCTTCAAATTCTTGAGCCCCTACCCCTCCAAACACCCCTTTCCCCTTCCCTCCTCCCCCAACACCCCTCCCCCCTTCCTCGCCCCACAGCCCTCCCCCTTATCCAAACGATCCCTAGGCTTCCTTGCTCCCAATCTCAAGATGGCGGCTTCAACAACTTACCAACGTCACTAGGACAACTGCTTGGGAATAAACCAAGCAATCTGAAGAACGCTTCAATAACGGGCCATGTCACATTCAAATTCCTGCTGGATTCTACCAAAATCAAAGGAGAACAAATTGTTAAAAAGATTGAGAATAAAGAGGGAATGGAAGAGGAAGTCACATCATCGGGTTATCCGACATAAAACCTCCCTGCAACTCTCACCCCGTGTTGATCCTGGCTTCTGTTTCCAGTTGGACCGTTCCACTGGTTGACTGGGGTGAGAGTTGCAGTGGTCAACACGGGGTGAGAGTTGCAGTGGTCGAGGCATCCGACTTATCCGACATAAAACCTCCCTCCAACTCTCACCCTGTGTTGATGCTCCCTGCAACTGGAAACAGATCCCTTGACCACTGCAACTCGTACCCCGTGTTGAAGACTAGAGCCATACCGATCATGACATGCAGCCCACCCCAGCACAGTTGCAGCAAGGACTTACACTATAGCTTGTGCGACATCCATGAGATCCTCTGCAGGCAGGTCCATGCAGACACCAACATCCAGGTGATGATCCCCTGGCTGGTTACTATGCTCGTATGCTGTCCACCTGGGAACAGCAGCCAGGATCAATCTCCGCAGCCAGATGGAATCGACCGGTGACCTCGGCCGTATAAGCCAGATGCCTTTACCGATGCAACTGTAACCTGGTGTTCAAAACTGAAGCCATACCGGTAGTGACATTCATCCCACCCAGCACAGTTGTAGCAAGGACTTGCACTATAGCTCGTGCAACATCCATGAGATCCACCAGCTGGTCGACTGGTGAGCCCCCGACCAATCCGGGAGCACCGACCGATGGTGTGGCTACTCTGAACAATCGTCTAATCGTATTGTGTCCGTTCTGATGGACAGAAGTGCCATCACAGTCTCCCACTATATGGATCGAATGACATGTTATTTCCACAGATGAGGACAAAAAACTATACATGTGATCTCGTTCTTGGGGGAGAAGAACCTGCCGTTTGACTTGATTCCGGGAATGGATTGAGACAAGCAAAACAACCTCGATATCAAATAGAGAGACAAAACTGTCGAACTCCAAAACAGCACAAAAGAATTCAAGTCGGCTATAGTAGTAGTTGGTGAAAGAAGTAACGATGGTACTTTGAAAAGTCGCAGCCGAAGGATCTTCATTTAAGGGCTTGGAGGAAGAACCTGCCGGCGTCACATAGAGGACACTCAAGCATACAATTAAGACCGTACACGGTAGCAAGATTCCAAAGGGACCGATCAATGGAATGTCGCCCTTGGAATTACAAGAATTGCATAAGCAACTGCAGGAACTTGTAGAAAAAGGCTGGATCAGGCCTAGTTCTTCACCTTATGGCTTGTTAGTGCCCTGTTTGTGCCCAAAAAACGTCGGCTTTGCATAGATTACCGAGGACTGAATGCAGTTACCATGAAAAGTGCAGAACCTCTACCTCGGATCGATGATCTCTTAGACCAATTGCAAGATTGCAACTTGCAAGTGTTTGTTGAAGACCGATCCCAAATCTGGCTACCACCAGCTTGAGGTAGCACCTAAAGGTCAACACAAGACCACATTTAGAACTAAGCATAGACACTACGAGTTTGTTGTCATGCCTTTTAGCCTAATCAGCCCTGACGTCCATGAATGAACTGTTCAGAGAATGGTCGGATAGTCTACCTCGATGACATCCTGGTCTTTAGCAAAAAAAATGCAATCACGTGGTGCACCTACCTTGAACAGCTAAGGAACAGAAATTTTAAGATAAATCCTAAGAGATCAGGATTCACAAAGTTTGAAGTGCTATACTTAGGACATGTTGTCACTGAAGAAGGTTTCAGCAAAAAAAATGCAAAATTGTTGCAATCAAGGATTGGCCCAGACCAAAGACCCTCACTGAAATGAGGTCTTTCCTTGAACTTGCAAGTTATATAGGAAGTTAGCAAGGAGCTTTTCTATCATAGTTGCACCTATGTGAAGACTCCTAAAGAAAGAGACTTTGGTTGTGGGATAAAGACTGCGAGTCGTCTCTTAAGAAGTTAAAGAATGCTCTTGAACATTGCAGACTCATCATTACCGTTTGCCCTGACAACTGATGATAGTTGGTATGGGATTGCAACAGTCTTGCGACAAAATGATGGGAATAGCTATCAACCTATGAGGTTTAGGTCTAGACGCCCTCCGTCCGAAAAAGTGGCCTACTCAAGTTACGAGAGGGAACTTTATACTCTGGTGTATTCAATCATGAAACCTTGAGATCGTCTCGCAGATCTGATTTCTTTGGTGCTATAGTCACATAAGCATTGGAAGTGAATTAAAAAAAAAAAGATAAGTAATCCAGCGGCCTAGCTCAGTTGGTAAGGCACGCAAGTGGCATTCAGGAGGTCTTGGGTTCAATCCCCATTGGCCTCATGCATCTTCCTGGGCAAGCTTGGCGCCCGCCACCTAGAGATATGCCGTTGGTCCCCCCGAGTGGCATTGAGCAGAGACTGCTGATGTTCATAGGGGGAGGGGACCGGAGGGGAGGCACAGTGACTGGCCCATCGAAGAAGCTCGGTCCTGATGCTACCGTCTGACCCCTGGCCGGTATCGCCCACCTAATTGAATTGGTTGGGCTTAAAAAATTAGCCTTTAAAAAAAAAAAAAAAAAAAGAAAAAAAAAAAAAAAAGATAAGAGATAACATGCCAAAGATCAGTGCTGCATACCCGGTCCTACTGGGGCCTCCTCCCCCCACCGGAACCGGGTCGATAGTACCGGCCGGTAGACCGCGCCAGTTCCCCCCCAGTGGCCGTTCACGCATTGTGATCTGGGGGGAGGTTCAAAATTTTCAGGGGCCGGGAGGCCTCCATGCGGGTCGTGGAGGCCTCCCAGCCCCAAAAAAATTCAACCGGGTCCGGTAGGCCCGCCCGAATGTTAAGAAACCGACGGCCTATCTGGACCGTCGATCTGGTGAGATCAGCGTCCCTGATAGGCTGCTGCTAGTTTTTTAACGTTCGGGCAGTTTCTCACCCGAACACCGGCCCGCCCGAATGTTAAGAAACCGACGGCCTATCTGGACCGTCGATCTGGTGAGATCAGCGTCCCTGATGGGCTGCTAGTTTTTTAACGTTCGGGCGGTTTCCCACCCGAACACCGGCCTGCCCTCCACCCCGCCCCCCTCCCGCCTCCCACCTCCTGCATCCCGCCGCTTTGTCGAAGTGCAGCCCGTCACTTCGACACAATCGTCGTCATCAAACGTTGCCCCTCCTGTCCACCCCGGCCTTCGTGGAGTCGCCATCGCCCCGGCCCGCCGTCGAGCTCCGGTAAAATTCTTCCTTCTCTTCCTGTATTTCTTCTTCTTCTTAGTCTCTTCTTCTTCTTCTTCTTTGTGTTCTTCCATTAAAGGCGAACTTTTGAACTTCGCGTAGTATTTCAAGTGCACACAGAAGTTGGTGAGTTTGCGCGCGCAGAGGTTAGTGGGCACGCGGACCTCCTCCTCCTTTTTCTTCTTTCCTCCCCCATGTTAGTGCCATAGCCATAGGAAACGTTTTTTTTTTCTTTTCTTTTTGCTTCTTTTTCTTCCTGTTCTTCTTCTTCTTCTTCTTCTTCTTCTTCTTCTTCTTCCTCTTCTTCTTCGTTTTCGTCTTCTTCTTCTTACGTAGCCTTCTTCATGTCAGTCAGTGTTTGCAGGAAAGTCAGGTGTGCTGCAACCACCCCACTAAAACCCCCACGACTTCTTCTTCTTATGTAGCCTTCTTCAGGTCGTCCGGTTGCCTGTGCAGCCCTGCCAAAGATACATTATGGACAAAAATAATCCAGACTCTTCAAAAGAATCCAGATCACTTCCTGGACTATCGAATAACCAACAGCCAAGAAAGTATATATGCTCCTGACGACGAAACTATTAAGAGACTAATAAGAGGATGATTACACTGGCAAAAGCTAAAGGAAGTCTATAGAATGTAGTTGACTATATTGTTAGGAAGACATCCTGAGACTAACGGTCAAACTGACCAAATCAACGAACTATGCTAGCCGTTTCTACAGGTGTATACGAGACCTCAGGAAACCACAAAAAAGTACGGTCGGCAACACGTGTGTGTGTGTGTGTGGTGTGTGTG
>BFEA01000203.1:1940358-1958789 GCA_003427395.1 Chara braunii | reverse complement strand
GAGCGCACTTTGCAAAACGAACGGCAAAAATAAGAAAAAAAAAAACAAGACAAACACGAAGGGCACACTAAAACCATTCATTTTTCTCGTTCTTCTTTTCACTCCCCTTTCACCGTGCCTCTCACGTACAAGGCTCGCCACGCTGACGAAGTTGAGCGCGAGCTGCCCCCATCCCCGTGTGCCATAACAGCCCACTTGTACACTGTGAGAAAGAGGCAGAGTGAAGGGGGAGGGGATAAACACAGGGAGGAGAGATGGAGAGCAGACAAACAAAGAACGATAAAGGGAAAGTATGAACTGTGGAGTGAAGATGAAGGCAAAAGAGGATCGACTCTGTCCTTGACGACAGAGAGGACATACATTTTAAGGATGAGGTGGATGACCGCATGGAAGACCTAGCTGAGCATTCTCACTGCAACAATTGCCACGACGGGTGGCATTGAGCATGCCCACCATACACCCCTAACAAATGGCATGTCGATAGCAGGCCAAAATGAAGGAAGAACGGTCACCACAAAAGAGCACGCATTCAGTACAGCGCCCATGGCCGCAAAATGGACATATAGTGTCTGGATGCGGAGGGTGCCTGCAGTCAGGAACGGTGGGACAGTCCTCTGCACACATGGATGCAGAAACCATGTCATTGTAGTGATTGTGTTGTCCATTTCGTGGGCAACGACCATTTCACGTCCTACGGTGTTTATAGGTCAACGGGTCACACTAAGGTTGCGTTATCCACTGAGAAGCCTCCCCATAACCAAGTTACTATGGTGTCTCCTACAACAGGTATTGCACTAGCTAAACTTGTCCCCAAAAACTCACTTGTCCCCATGGCAACACATACCCAATAAAAGCTGTTACAATCATTAATAATAAAATGACCACTCCAAGACACCGTGAAACCAAGCATGTCGCATACTTGAGAGTTAAGGACACTTCTTCGTGTGTTGTACGCTTGACGAATGGGACTAGGCAGGGCGCTAGCCAGACTTCTGAGGCCTGTGCTTTGACATGCACCGATATTCATAACCTAAGGAGCGCTAGCTATGACGAATTTCGGGCCAGTGGAATATTCAGCAGTCTCATGAAAGACATAAATTTATGGATTGCTGCCTATAAGAAGCTAGCGCCTAATCCAGGATCCCGCCAAGGCCGAGACAATGGCGGCTACAGCCGAGTGTGAGAAGGTCGCAGAGTGTTGGTACATTGTCTTGCTGCAGCACGGGGCCAGAGAATGATCTTCCACATAAAAGAGATTGCGGACGGTTTGGTGTGGCAAGAAAAACAGCATCATTTTGTAAGAAATGAGCGACATCAATCATGGCATGGACCATGGTCCCGTTGTCCCACAGCTCCCAGTGGTCAGAGGCATGTACAATGGCCATGTAATGGCCAGGGCCGTGCAAAATGCAGGAAGAGATGTGGGATGGAGGATTAAACCACTCACCTGCTCGAGCATTGCGTAGTTCAAGTTGACGGTCCCCCATTGCTACTTGTAGGACAGCAATGGTAAAGCCTCCCTGCCCGGTAAACCATAGGCAGAGAAGGAGAAGAGGACAACAAACGAGGGGTTGTGACACTCTGGTTTTCGTCCGAGTTTCACCGACTCATACACGTCACAAAGTAGAAAGACGTATTAGGCTTTACTATCGCAGAGAATACATCTTTCAAGACAGCGTCGCACAGTGTGCAACCATCACCCTTCTGCCTATCATAACAGCCTAAACTGCACGTGCTCATACAGTCCAGACTCCACAGACTACTTCCGAGATGCTAACCTTCTCTTGGCTCACCGAACATATGATTGTTGTTACTATTAATATATTATTAATTATCAGTATAACTATTACATAAATATTATGTCTAAATAGATATCATTGCCCAGCCCATGATCAAAACGATGGAGAATTCTACTGGATGATAATTTCATCAACAGTTAGATGTGCATGTGATTGCCCAGCCCACAGGTGCATCAATTAATCGAATAGTTTTATTTACTATTTTTAGCTGAGTACGGACGCGGGCAGGGCCCGGGCAAACCGGGCGGGCCAAAAAGCAGCCCATAATTTTTTATTTTATTTTTTTTGAGGGCGGGGTCGTACTGTGCTCTGCGAGAGGACCCCGAATCTGCAATAAAATTCTGGTTTGGGGGGGGGGGGGGGGGGGGGGGGTTTTTTTTATGGGTGTTGAGGACTCTGCATGTATGTTGCCTGCTGTTTTGCTGCACTTGTGATACCGAGTATATACTAGGTTGGGGGCTCTGCGGTGTCTCCGTGTTAGAAGAAGAAGAAGAAGAAGAAGAAGAAGAAGAAGAAGAAGAAGAAGAAGAAGAAGAAGAAGAAGAAGATGGGCGGAAGAGGAGGACGAGGGGGGAAGAGGAAGGAGAAGAAGAAGAGGGGGAGGAGGAGGAGAAAAGAAGAAGAAGAAGAAGAAGAAGAAGAAGAAGAAGAAGATGGGCCGAAGAGGAGGACGAAGGGAGAATAGGAAGGAGAAGAAGACGAGGGAGAGGAGGAGGAGAAAAGAAGAAGAAGAAGAAGAAGAAGATGGGCCGAAGAGGAGGACGAGGGGAGAATAGGAAGGAGAAGACGACGAGGGGGAGGAGGAGGAGAAAAGAAGAAGAAGAAGAATGGAGGCTAGGGTTACGGCGGCGGTGGAGGGAAATGGCAGCGCGGTATGCCGTTAGGGTATGGCGGTCGAAGAGGGTGCAGAAGAAGAGTGTGGACGGAAGAGGAGGAGGAGGAGAGAAGAGAAAGGAGAAGAAGACGAGGGGGAGGCGGAGGAGGAGAGAAGAAGAAGAAGAAGAAGAAGAAGAAGAAGAAGAAGAAGAAGAAGATGACGAGCGGATCAGGTTTTTTATTTTTCTTTCACCTGCCGTTTATCTCGCGACCTATAATGAACGAATGAAAAAAAAAAAAAAAAAAAAGGTGGCGAAGGTATAAGAGGAAGAAGAAGAAGAAGAAGAAGAAGAAGAAGAGGGAGAAGAGGAAGAAGAAGATGAAGATGAAGAAGAAGATGAGAGGGGGAGGAGGAGGAGGAGAGAAGAAGAAGCAGAAGAATAAGAGGAGGAGGAGGAGGAGGGAAGAAAAAGAAGAAGAAGAAGAAGAAGAAAAGAAGATCAGACCGGCAGTCTTCGTCGACGGGCGGCAGAGGATGCTGGCAGGGAGCAGCACGACGATGGACGACGGGGGGCGACGGGTCACAGCGACGGGCTACGGGCGACGGCTGTCCCAGGCGATGGCGACGACTCGCAGCTACTTCAACGAAGAACGGACGCAATGACGAAGGCAGGCGGCTGGAGGAGGGGCCCCGTTTCGAAAGCCGATGCAGACCGCCCCAGGCAATCGCATGTTCAAACGGGGCATTGCTTTTCCTTCCAAAAACAAACGGCCATCTGGCCGTCGATCATGGATGATCGACGGCCGGAGGGCCATCAAAAATTCAAAAAAAAAAAGCAGGCCTCACGGGCCCGATGCGCCGTTTTCTTGGCGTGGTTGGACCTGGTAGGCCCTGGCAACAAGAAATGGAGCTGATTCGGGGTCGAAAACCCCCCGCCGTTAAGATGTGCTGGGGGGGCCCGGCCCCCAACCGGACCGCCCGCCCGGCCAGGCTGCCCGGGACCTCCCCCGGGCAGGCGCCGGTCGGCCGGGCGGCCCGGATCCGTACACAGATTTTTAGTAATAAAAATTTACTTTATTGAAGTTTATTATTAATGTTCACACAGCCCCCATATGCCCACTTGAGATATCATGCGAAGTGTAGTCAAAGAACCTCAATACTCAGGAGGGGAGGCTGCAGGAGAAGGGGGAGAGAGAAAAATTGACACCACGCAATCCGACTTGCATGACTGGATACGGCAGTGTGATTACACTCTTGTACATAAAGAACACTGATCTGGCATTGAGAAAAATTGACACCACGCAATCCGACTTGCATGACTGGATCTGGCAGTGCGATTACACTCTTGTACATAAATAACACTGGTCTGGCATTTGATAGCCAAAAAGGAGCCCATGTGAATAAAACTGCTGATTGAGAGATCATGAATTTGAATACAATGATGTTACAGGCTACACCCTCTTTGAGAAAATAGGCAGCAAAAGAACTGCTGCTGAAGTCAGAGAACTCATAAGCGTTCCGCCCAGCCACTGGGCCTAGTGTGCACATGCTCCCTCAGAAATCTAAGGGCATACTTACACCACGCCTTTTGCAACTAAATCTGGACGTGCTTACCGTCAGTCAGAAACATCGAGTAAAGCCCACGTGTATGCTCTGAGCTCCCCTAGCAACCAACTATAAGCATACAAAGAAATTGTGTCGAATCAGAAAACAGCAACGCAGCCTGCCCAGCCCCAACGACAATAACTGGCCTTGTCCTTTCATTGTTGCTTTCTCACTCATCTTCGCTGCCACTTTTTTGCTTGTTCAGTTCAGAAACCACAGAGACTTTTGTCAGTTCCCCTTCTGTCTTTTGTCAGTTCGCCGTCCCATCCGATTTCGGTTCTTGCAATCTGACGACTGTTGGACCCAAGAGATCGTCTGACAAACAACGCACAAACACTCTGCATTCTTACGCACGGTTCCTTCCCGCTTCAGATGGAACGTGCATTCTTTTTCTTTTAAGGGTGACAGCCTTATGACATATCCACAGCGGTTGGTCCGTGCAATTCACATGACCACTGGCAACAAGGTGAAAGAGCACTGGGTGCGTCCATGGGTACCATTGAAAGGCTGCCAGTGAATGTTCCATTTTCTTTTTGCCGTGCAAGATCCACACGACCTGGCCCCACCGCCCATCCACTCTAAAGTGTATGCGGGAGTGCCGATAGGTATAGTGCTTGGGTGCATGACAACTGCAATGCAAATTTCCATGGATATTTCAATTGGCTTATTCGCATTAGCCCTTGTCAAATCTGCCAGAGTGATCACACGATATCATGGATTCAGAAATTTGTCCCCTGATTACGTAGGAAAGTGGATGATGTTCAATTCCTGACCGACCGACCGACCGACCAACCAACCAATCAATCAGTCGACAAATCCATCAATCAATCAAAGCAGCAAATCAAATCAGTGTAAGCGCAGTCACCTGCAGTGAACTCTGAATATCGATAAATCACTCCCTAGTAGTCCCTACATTCAGTAGCAACACCCTCATGCCTCTCAAGTGAGTTTGGGGTCTGCCTCTTAGATTTCTTCTCTTATCGTTAACAAACACATTATAGACAGTGACAACAAGTACAGTGGGCTTGACTGTCTTTTGAACCCACACCGAAAAGGAAAAGAGAAGTTCAGAGGGATTACACCATGTGATTGCTCACTACAGATGACATCGGTTTTATTGAGCCCATAAGCACTTAAAGAAACTGTGCAAATAAAAATCAAGAGAATCAGTCAAATCCTTGACCGAATCGATATTGCGAACGGTTTACCGCCCCTCCCGCAGTGCCCCAAGGCCACAAGGCGGTTTGCTCCTCTTCCTTCCCGTCCCCATCTTATCCCACCTCTCCCTTCCCTGCACAAAGCCACCCACACCACACCCAAACATCCCCGCCTTTTTTGACTTGAAGCTCTACCCGCAGGCTAGCGGAACCTGTAAACACAGCTTTCCCCCCGTTTAGAGAAGTGGCACAGCATACTAGAATGATGGTCCCTATTTATGTTCATTGAAATTTCAGTTACAACATTTCTGAGCAGCGTCATGACACAGCTGGAGCCTGTTCCTTTCCCTTTCCCATTTACTTCTGAATGCCTTTCGAAAGCGCGTTCACCAACAGTTCTAAGTCGTTCTAAAGCAGTTTCTAATTCAACGAAGTTGAATCAATGAATTGTCGATTCCAGCCACAACACATGCCATCATCTGTCATGTGTCTGATGCAACACCCCTCTCCCATAAAAAGTTGATTACAGTCACTTGGTCATTCAGTCAACGTAGTCATTCAATACCAAGAAAGAATTATCTCAGCCCCGCTCTGATATTCACCTGATACCAATGTCAAGCAGTAATGGAGAAGAGGACCATTTCCCGGATGTCACTGACCGACCTCCATTTTGCATGAGCGCTTCAAATTCATTTGCTTCTCAACATACACAGCATCCCTGTCTGACTGTCCGCGGGCTTCCACTCTTCTTATAGTCTCAACAACAATTCAAGCCCCCATGACTGTCTGCAGGCTTCCACTCTGCTTACAGTCGCAAGGGATTTCTGATGAGAAATGTACAATGAGCTCTTGTTCATCGACTGTTCACATGAGCCCTTCCATCCATCCATCCATCCATCCATCCATCCATCTACATGAAAAATCAGAACATCCACAGGATGCGGGTCGTCACATGATATGTTTTTTACACACTAACTATGCAGTTATCTTGACTGACAGTCCACAAGAAGGACCGCATGCAACACCACCCTCCCTCCACACACTTGCCACAGACCCCACACCCTGCCCCTGCCCCCTAGGTCACAAACTTCACACTACCACCCTCACCTGGGGCCAAGCAATGCAATCTTTGTTAAGGAACTCTGCAGGGTACATCGTACTCGCACGCATCATCATTACCTATGATGATGACAACTCCAACTTCAGAGGGAAAGCCAAGCGTCCACTCTCTGCTTTCCCAACTCGTCATCATTCACTTCGAAATGAAGGCTTGAAAATCTGGAGCAATCCATTGAAGAAGAGCTAGAAGCCGACCATGTGACAGATCCAGCAGTGCCATGTGCCTGTCTTTCTACATCGGAGACCATTGCCAGCATAGCCAGTCCCTCGACATCAGTTCAGAGAACCTCGGCACCTGCAGTCAAGAGAACAGCACAAGAGAAACACCAAACGGCTGAACAACATGGCTTCCAACTGCATGTTGAGTGCATCATTTCGCAACTGTGACGGCTTGCTGATTGACAACACAACAGACCCTCACCTCTGAGGATAGGCCACACAGAACCAGAAGGTTTCTTTCTTTCTTTTTGTTAAGGGAGTGGAAGCCTCCAATCAATGGGCCTCACCAAACCACTCCCGAAATCGTTGAATCCTGAGAGTTCAACTTCACCAAACCAGCTCCCGCATTAAACTTGTCAGACCGGATTCAGGAGCTTTCAGGTTCACAGCTCGAGAGCACTCGCGAATGCTCCCGAAATCTCCCGCCTGCAAGAGGGCAGTCTCGGGAGACCTCCGTCGATCCACCCCAAAAGCTGGTGAGGAGATTGTGGCCTACAAGATAGTTTGTCCAGTATTGACAACAAGACAAATCAAGGAGCTCAACTTGTATGCAAAAGACGGGGCTTGCATTTGGGAGTGGTCTGTTCGAGACGGTAGTGCGGCAAACACCACTCCTGAATGGGTTTCGCCTGCCCCGCCCCGTTCGAGACCACTCCCAAGTTTTCTTGGACAGGGTGTTTGAGGAAGAAGCAAGGAAGGGATTGCAAAAGGTCGGAAGCTCTATCCCAGTATTCAGTTGCCTCTCTGCATCAGATTAAGCAGTGCATCGTATCTTCTGGTTTGTTAACCGAGCAGACCACACATAAATCTGGCGTGTCGGGGTCAGACCTCCTCCTCCTGATATGCAGCCATTGGTTGACTGGCAGTGCGATGTAAGATATGAGCCAATGGAGGCTCCTAATTTTGACCTGACGAATTGTTTTGATTTTTTTCCGTGGAATTTGGGATATCTGATTGGCCTGCTGACCAATTAGTTTGGAGCATACTTGCAACCGGACGCCGTCCGGGCGGTTCCGCACGTGCGGCAGACTGCCGGACCGGATCCGCGAGGCGCACGAATGTGCGCTCGACGACCAGTTACGCCATATGGGACAGGATTGGATCATAAGCCTATTTTTCTCCATCTCGTAACAGATAAAGAGGTCAAAAGGGGTAGGGGTTTTTACAAACTAAATAATTCGCTTTTGCGCCCGACGGAAATGAGGGGACTTGCTTCTAGCACTATCCAAAGCTTCGGCGGGAGTGGCTAGACGATTGGCAGCCAGAAGGAGGGAAAGGGACCAGGAGTTACAGCAAGCGATGAGGCTAGCAGAGCGCAACATCATCAACTTCCCAGGACGCGGCATTTATGAAAGGGCACTTGAGGTAGCGAGAGAGGAGTTGGCAGAATGGCAGCGTTGGAGGTCGCAGGGTCTGCAAATGAGGGTCAGGGTTAGAGAATGGGAGGAAGGGGAACGAATGACCAAATTCTTTTTTCAAAAAATTAAATCTCGGGGAAGAAACAACCTGATCGGTCAGTTACAGGGACCGACAGGACTAACTACTGACAAGGATGAGATGCTTCAAGTGGCCTTTGATTTCTATAGCAACCTATATGCAACATGGGAGGCTGAGTACCCAAGGCAAAAGGTGAAGGAGGCACGATCCAAGTTCCTGACCTACCTGCAGCCCACAGTCTCCCGGCATCAGGCAGCAAGTCTGGACGCTCCATTGACGCAGGAGGAGCTATGGGAAGCATTAAAATCTATGGCTCCAAATAAAACTCCAGGGAAAGATGGACTCACCAGGGAGTTCTGGATGGAGTATTGGCCAATCCTAGGGGAGGAATATCTGGCTTTTCTCGAGCAGGCGTGGCAGGCAGAAGGATTGGGGCAGGACCCGGCAACCGGAATAGTCACGCTACTTTACAAGAAAGGAAATCCATCGGATATTCGTAATTATAGACCGATAACCCTACTAACCCTGACACACAAGGTAGTCACTGAGGTATTAGCGAATCGCCTCATGACAATTACAGCGAGTTGTTTTCATATATATCAGATGATTTATATCGGGAAGGTTAATATTAGATAATGTAATGACACTAACGGAAATGGTACGCTACATTCAGGGTATGAGAATTAATGCAGCCATCTTGTTCTTCAACTTTGAAAAGGCATATGATCAGGTCAGCTGGCCATTCCTACAGCAATGAATGGAAAAGATGGGAGTAGGCCCGAACTTCAGGAAATGGATAAGAGTTCTCTACAATGATGCACAAGGGCAAGTGCAGGTTAATGGACATATATCTTCGACATACACGATGTCGAGATCGGTCAGGCAGGGGGACCCCCTAGCCGCTCCGATATTTCTTTTCATAATGGAAGCGGTGGCTTCCTACCTGCGCAAGGATCCATCAATCGAAAGGCTGGTAGCGGTACTGGATCAGCAGGGTCACACTATTCATCTCCCTACAACCCTCCTTTTTGCGGACGACCTGACGGTGCTTATAAGGGCGTCGGATTCATCGTTTCAGGCACTAACGAAGGCTATGGAAGCCTTCCAGCTTGCATCGGAAATGAAGATCAATTGGAAGAAAACAGAGGGGTGGTGGTTGGTAGACCAGGAGCAAGAAGACATGCTTCCGGTTAACAGCCCGGAGGGGCTGCAGTGGAGAACAGCACGAGTTCCTATCAGATATTTAGGGATCACGATTACTGAAGGCGGGGCGCATCAATCGATGGCGGCAGATCTAATGGCAAAAATTCTAGCTAAGTTGGGGGCCTGGTTGGCAGTCTATACATCCATTTATGGGAGGGCCCTTATACTCAACACGTCCATCTTCTCTATGCTATGGTACGCGGGGTCAATATGGACTCCACCAAGGACTACGGCGACGTTATTGAGAAGAAGAGCGACGACATATCTTTGGACATCCGAAGTTACCAACTCACGCTTCATATCCAAAGTGGCGTGGAAACATGTCACTAGACCAAAGCAGCAAGGTGGTCTGGGTATTCTAGAACCGGACATTCAGTTTAAGGCACTCCAAACCAAGTGGGTAATTAAGCTAATATCCCATCAAAAGTTATCATGGACTTCTCTGGTGTTGCACAGGATAAGACAAATGGCCAAATATAAAACGCCACAGAATATGTCGGGCCTGTTTTGGATAATGTGTAGCAATTGGACTAAGGTGTGCAGAAGAGAAGGGGGTAACGCGGAGGACGAGGAGGAAGCTACAAAACTATCATATTGGGGACATCTGCTGAAGTTGTGGAAATATATCTTCCCTGCAAGGGTCAAGGAACCTTGCACGAGAGGAGTACTTAGACAGCCTTTATTCTGCAACTCGAGCATTAAGGACGTACAGGGGAAGCCGCTGACGCTCTCAGTGAAGAATGCGAAGTGGGGAAAGTGGCTGGAGCATGGGGTTTGGCAGGTGAAGCACCTCTGGGAAGAGAGGGAAAATAGGTGGCAAACAGTCAGAGAACTTAGGGTAAGCTTAAAGGGATGCCACAGATTATCAGACAACCTTGAGGTAATATTGGGAGCCATACCGCAAACATGGGTGCAACTGCTACAAAACGGTACACAGTGGGGCCAGGGAGACTGGGCCACATGGAGCGACGACAAGGAACCAAAAGAAGTCTTTAGGGTCTGGAGCCAAGAGGTTTCTAGGCCAGATTGGCTGCATGCAGATAAGTATCCCATACTCCATCCTCCCAACACTACTTCTCAACTGGATAGGACATCCAAAGCACCGATCGCCATTCTCAAACAATACTTGCGGAAGGTAAGGGTGGTAGAGACAGATGAATACCCATTATTCAATCCATCTGTACCACTTGAAGAATTGGAAGTGGACCCAGGAGAATGGGCACGGAACATCAGAAGTGGAGAAACAGGAACAGCCAGAAGAATCAACATTCTGCACTACACTACGCAAATTGGGTATAGATTGAGGAGGCGATCTCACTCTCTTACGCCACACTTGCTGAGGCAATGAGAGAAGAGGGTAGGGGTCCCCCGGCATCAATTGTCCAAAATTCCATGGCCAAACATCGCAGCGATACGCCTGGGCTCAGTCAGAAGTATGCAGTGGCTAATAGCTCATGTGGCACWTCCGSTGAATGTCTGGTTAAATGAGCGAAKAAGTCTGMGGCAGAGAGATTYGGAGAGCGCGGTATGTAGAGTGTGTCAAGAGGGAATCMAGARACAATGCAGCATTGCCTCATGGAATGCRTTGAGGCAAYYACTATTTGGGGAGAAGCCAGGAGCATTTGGGRCCAGGTGYSAAGGMRCATTTTCCCAGACTCCAAGATTTCCTTATTGCTGGGTCTCCAAGTCCCAAAGCATTGGCAGCCCTTCGAGAAGCACATGTTCCAATTGATACGCCAATACTGTCTCTGGACCATTTGGAAGCGTCGTTGCCAAATTATTATTGAAGGACGGTCAATGTACAAGCAGGGGGCAAAGGAGATATTCCTCACATTGCGCGAAACGGATCTGAGGGGGCAGAGGAAGGCAGCGAGGAACCAAATTCGTCAGCAGCCAGAGCAGGAGGAAGAGATCACAAAACGCTTCAAACAGAACACTCTGGGGCACGGAGTCGTGGCAACCATACAGGGAAGTAATTTAATGTTCAAATGGAGAAGGGGGTAAAGGGGTACAAGGGGGTACAATTCAAGAGGTTAGGGTTTAGGGCTTTAGCTAGACAGGAAGACGGATAAGACAGTCAGGAGGAAAGGGGCAAGGGCGGAAGCCACAGGGGTACAAGGGACAACAATTTAAGAGGCCAGGACCACACAGGAATAAGGGCTAGAGACTTAGAGGGGCAGGAGTAAGGGCCGAAGCCAGAGAAGTAGCAGTAAAGTAAAGACTGCAAGCGGATAGGATTGCACTAGGATAACAGGGGCAGAAGGTGTCAGGTTTCACGAACAAGGGTTAAAAAAAAAAAAAAAAAAAAAAAAAAAGGGATGTGGTGGAGCCAGGTTACAATGGAAAGACGGCTACATTTCACTTCAGAGGGAAAAGGCAAGGTCCCAACAATGAATTGCGGAAGTTCGGACAACGGTTTCCGGATGAGGGTTCAGGGTTTCGGGTTTTAGTCATCCTTAAAATAAAATAAAAGCCTGGGAAGGTAAGGCGGGACAGGGGGTATTGTGGCTCACGGGCAGGACGCGTAAGTGGGGGTACAAAGGCTAGCTTGGACAATGGGTGAGCCCTTTCTAGGTGGCAAGGATCTATCTGGCAGATCTGGTTATCAGATCTGAGAGGAATAGAGTGGGGCACGGCAAGCTGACAGTCAATCCTCCACCAAGGTGGAGCAATCAATGCTGATCTGAGGTCCTTCGGCCAGACGGAAGGAAGCGTAGGTGGTTCTTATTGTAATGTCTATTCTGACTTGCCGGTGGAATAGGAACCGGACTGTTGCTCCCCAGAAAGAAAAGAAGCCAGGACCATAAGGCCCTGTTATTAAAAAAGAAAAGAAAGAAAAAGAAGCCTAAATGAATGCAACAAAATGGTGATGAAAAAGCAAGGCAAGCCCGTCAGAAACAACAAAAAAGCCTGAAAAGGAAAACAGAAACCAAAAGCAAACCACACGATATTTGTGCCGATCAATGCCACGTTAGTTCTAGAACCCTCGTTCTCAGACACCATTCTCTCCCTTCCCTTGTTGGCCGGGGCGCTGTAGACAGTTAGTTATAGAAGCCCTCACTGCCACCTCCTGCCCGTTGACCAGCCGAAATCCAGAGCCTTCACCCAAACTTCGGCCATGAATTGGCATGCAGCGTACCACGAACCCTCCCGCAGCAAATACGCGGTTAGGACTAGGGATAGGATCAGCGACAGGATGATAAGTTAGCAGTAGGGACATACTGGGGTAAGACAGCCAGGGACATAAGTAGAATTTGCTAGTACTTGATAGAGATTTTCCAGCAAGTTGGCTAGGCCAAGAAGAGTTCGGTAGCTTTCCAGCAGGTCATCATGGCCTGGTCCCGAATGTAGACAGTTTCAAAGGTAGATACGGAACCTGCAGGTAGATATCCGATTGTAATGACGCCCCTCAGCCCCTGCCAAAAGAAGGAATACCCACTAGACCTAGTGCACCGGAGGGATGCCGGGTGGAGGCAGGTAGTGCCCACCCAAGATGTACTGGATGCCCGGGAGGAGGGGGGGAGGGGGGGGGGGGGGAGCTGTTTAACGAGGTGATAAGAGCATGCCCTTTAAACAGGTCCCGGTATTGAAGGCTCCATCTATTCAGTGTAATAAGTACTCTGCTCAAGCAGTCATGCTCCTGCTAGCCCCTGCCAAACGAAGGAATACCCACTAGACCTAGTGCACCCGAGCGACGCCGGGTGGAGGCAGGTAGTGGCCACCCAAGATGTACTGGATTTCCCCGGGGGTGGGGAGGGGGGGGGGGGGGGGGGTTTAACGAGGGGATAGAGTATCCCCGTGGCAGACACTTGCAGGAGGACGTGGAGCTTGAGGGTGAGAAAGAAGACCTCCATGGCTATGGTTGAGCACTACAGACGATTAAAAAATCATAGGCTATGGAGGAAGAGGGTTAAGACCTTTCAGCCGGTCTATGAAGGCATGGGAGGTCATTAAGGAAGAAGGTGGGAACGAACAAGAAGACAAATCCTGCACTATCGACTTCCATCTTCATCTTCCTGGTTGGCACAGCATCAAGAAGGCCCCTGCTAGAGTACCGGCTGAACATGGAGTTCATCTGGAGAGCAGCTATGGTGGTAATTGAGAGGAAAGGGCATGAGAGTAGGTGCATTGTCCGTCAAACATTTGAGATAGCTCACCGACATTGTAAGAGGCCGCTTTATCTTCAAAATAGTCCAAAAAGCTATGCAGGTCATACTGGAGATGATCTACGAAGATAAATTTATTGATTGCAGTCATGCTTTTCAGCCTGGTAGAGGCTCCGCCGCAGCTCTGACTCTTGCGAGCCTCCATGTAGGAATAAAAAAACACCAAACGTGGGCCATCGAAGGCGACATAACTAACTGTTTTGATTCTATAGCCGCCATACATAGGAGCCATGCCAAGTGAAGTAGAGAGACGGTGTGAGCTAAAGACCAGTGAGGAAGAGGGGGAGACGATGGCGTCAAGATGAGGGGGGAGATGACATTTGTTCCAACTTGAGCTTGTCTTCTTCCTCTTCGCCGTCCCTCTCCTGAACTCATTCTCCTTCAATTCGAGTTGTGATGTATGGCATTGTCTCAAATTTAAAATTTGCAACATGAAATAGACCGGATTATAGCACTGCTGAATAACATTTCCCCTATTTCCCACATTTGTTTGCATTGGACTCCCTGTTTGCCAACAAAAATTGAAAGACTGCCCCTCTTTCTCTCAACCTCGTATGCTGGTTAGCTCTGGTGAGGTTAAGATAACACTCACCAGGCTTTCCACACATGTTTGGATGATTCAATAGTAGAAAAAAAGAACTTGTCACACTTACGGAGTGTGCGGAGAGCGCTTGGAGGGCGTGTTTGTGCAACCACCGGTCTTGAACCACCACTACCCCTGGTTACCAGAAGACACCATTTTTCAGTGAACCCACTCGCTTGACAGCAAATGAACAAGCAAATGAACATGACAGAAATGTGGGAGAAGCAAGTGCCCATGTTACCTTATGACAAGTTATAGACACACATCACTGGCCACTGCATGAGAGAGGGATTGAAAAACTTCATGCAAACGCTGTGGAGTGTTGTAAACACTTTCCAATAAGTGAGAGCACGCTTGTAATGTGTGAGAGAGTATCCACCACCTCTTACCTGTCCGCACCACAAAAGCAGGGAATTTTGTTCTCTTCGATGGGAAATTTGTAGTCATATGTGAGCTCCTCGCCTGGTGCTATTGCCCGTTTTGAATAGATGACAATCTTCTTTTGCCCCTCAACACTAATGATCTTTGTTAAACAATTGGGCTGCAGACAAAATCAACCAAACGCAGAAAGAAAAAAGGGTGTTTTAGAGACGATGACCATGCCGTAGTTAGGTGCACTCTGCTGCTATTCAGAATACAGTGGAACCTATATGTGAGCTCCTCGCCTGGTGCTATTGCCCGTTTTGAACATATAACAATCTTCTTTTGCCCCTCAACACTAATGATCTTTGTTAAACAATTGGGCTGCAGACAAAATCAGCCAAACGCAGAAAGAGAAAAGGGTGTTTTAGAGACGATGACTACATCGTAGTTAGGTGCCCTCTGCTGCTATTCAGAATACAGCGGAACTTACGTACCCAACATCTCTGATTTATTCAGCGAAAATGAGAATTGAAAATTGCCTTATTTTGGGCACTTGAAACTTCGTGCACCACAAGAAGCCCTCTTCGGTCTGGTAGGATGAAACTTTCTACGGCACATGCACAGCCGCAACATCCGCTAGGCACCCGGGCAAAACAGTCGTTTAACAAAGCCTGCCTGTCTTACCTTGCTGACTTATAACCACTACCGCTCCTCCGCATCAACCCAAAAAAAGCACATATGCGGACTAGCAACTCCACAACCCAAAAAACTCGGGCCATCTAACCTGACATGGTCCAGAAATCGCAGGCACTCCCAGGACAAAAACCCTCTTAATGGAGAGAGGGGCCGAGGAGTGATGGAGAGAGAGAATCTTCACAAAGCTTTCAATCTGTTTAGTTGCCCTTCCTGAAGCCCAGATGATGAGTCTGGAGGAAGAACACAATGCCCCAACAAAAGAGCACATCTGCTGAGCAACCCCACAAACCTCCCCTTCCAATGGTTGGGAAAAGCATAACATGACCACGACGGTAATATGTGAATTGCTTACCTCGCAACAATGATTGATGAAACGTGCAAGCCCACCATGCTTTGTAGCATCCACCTGCAATGACACACAGCCAATCCGTACCTTTGAGCATGCTTGCCTCTCAATAAACGTTGAGAAGCGGTTAACAGAACCCTAAATTTTCAGGGTTTTTTTAACGTCATTATAACAAATGTCCCATACCATACCTTTTAAGCCAGACTTGTCACCGGTCCATTATTAAACCAACAGCCAAAAAAAAAAAAGTACAAAAAAATGGATCAAAACTTTCAAAAGGGCCTTAAACGCCAAGGCAAAAGTGTGTTTTCATGCAAAATTCGCTCTTTTACTGGATTTTCAGGATTTTCAGGGCTGTCCTAAACAGTCATCTCCAAGACTCCAACAAACACTACATTTGGCACATGCAGACCTTGATCGAGAAGCTCGACTGCATAGCTCCAAGTCATCGACCACCAAAACATCAAATACTGACAACTTGAGGTGTGCATTAGGTGACATCTTTCATTTTGCAGACAAAAATCCTTTCTGTGATCCTTGGAAGGCGCTGCTGCAGCTGCTCCTCATCCTACAAAAATCACCAACTGAAAAATGAATGGACTACTCCTACCTCTTCACTTTTTGTCATCCCAATTTTGCCTCAGCCTAGAGGGTCCTACCGCTCTGTGGCCTAGAGAATTTTAGATATCAAAAAGGGTACCTGTTGCGGCTTCGCTCGCAAGGGATTGAGGGGGAAATGTGAGAAATGAGTTGGGGTGGTGGGTTCAGTGGATTTTGGCGTGGTGGTCGGGGGGTGTTTTTAGACTCATGGTCCCGTGGGGAGCTGTGCCCTAACAGCCATGGCAATGTGTGTGCAGCACCTCCTGCTAGTTGGGGAGGTTCTGCAACAGCTGGCTTTGGAAATCGGCATGCTACGTCTACCCCTACTGTCTTCCCCTGACTCTAGACTGAAATGCAGCGGCGTACCTTGGTTGGTATGGCAAGCAAGTGGCATTCATGAGGTCTTGGGTTCAATCCCTGTTGGCCTCATGTACCTTCCTGGGCAAGCTTGGCGCCAGGCACATAGAGAAAGACCAGAGGGGAGGCACGTCCTTTTTTCCCCGAGCTGTGGAGGTGTGGCGGAGGAGCGGGGAGAGTGAAGAAGCAGGGGAAGAGGGCGGAGGAGGGCGGCAGGAGCAGAGAAGTCGTGGGGGATGAGCCGGGTAGTTAGTTTGGGCTCTCTCTCTCTCTCTCTCTCTCTCTCTCTCTCTGCTGCGCACTGTTTTTCCGTTTTTTTTTTTTTTTTTTATATAATAAAGATCTCCCGATGGTCCACGGATCAGATATCAAACTGATCGGAACAGATACTACACTTCATCGTCATCGTTTTGGGGGGCGGGATAGTAAGTTAGTTTGGGGTGTGTCTCTCTCTCTCTCTCTGTGGTGCACGCGCACGTGCGTGCGCCGTTTTTCAAACTGATCGGAGCAGATACTAGACTTGATCGTCATCGTCGATCGTCATCGTCGCCGTCGTGCAGCAGAGGAGCGGAGAGTGGCAGACACTTGATCGTCATCGTCGTCGTCATTTTGGGGGACGGGGTAGTTAGTTTGGGGTCTCTCTCTCTCTCTCTCTCTCTCTCTCTTTGTGTGTGTTGCTCTGCTGCGCACGTGCTGTTTTTCCATTTTTTTTTTTTTTTTTTAAGATCTCCCAAATTCTTTTAGGTATTTGGGAATCTTTTTAAATAGAAAGAATATCCTTATTATGTTAATGTCAATTGAGTTAATGTTACTTGCTGTCAATTTGAACGTTTTAGTCTTTTCTGTTTATCTAGATGACATGATGGGTCAATTATTTGCTTTATTCGTATTAACTGTAGCTGCTGCAGAATCTGCTATTGGGCTCGCTATTCTTGTTATTACTTTGCGAATCCGTGGCACTATAGAAATCTACCCAAACCAAAACAAGTGCCCCATTTCCGCTTAAGAAAGGCGCCTCTTTTGGCGCCTAAAAAAGAGGCGCCTTAGATTAGAGAAAAGAAACAAACAAAAAAAGAAAAGAAAAAGAAAGAAAGGCACCGTAGCCTCGCCTAATCGGCGGAATGAATGAATAGTAGGCTACCCTATATTCAATAAATGAATTTAATTTCTTATTAATTTGGTTTACAGGTCAGATATCATACCGATCGGAAGATACTACACTTGATCGTCATCGTCGTCGTCGTTTTGGGGGGCGGGGTAGTTACTTAGTTTGGGGTCTCTCTCTCTCTCTCTCTCTCTCTCTCTCTCTCTCTCTCTCTCTCTCTCTCTCTCTGTGGTGCGCGCGCACTTCCGCGCACCGTTTTTCCGCAAGTTTTTTTTTTTTGAAAGAACTCCCGATGGTCCACGGGTCAGATATCAAACTGATCGGAACAGATACTACAACTGATCGTCGTCGTCGTCGGTAGTTAGTTAGGTTGGGGTCTCTCTCTCTCTCTCGCTCTCTCTCTCTCTCTGTGTGTGTGTGTGTGTGTGTGTGTGTGTGTGTGTGTGTATCGTTCGCGGTTTTTCCGGTTTTTTTAATATAAAAAATCTCCCAATGGTCCACAGGTCAGATATCAAAGTGATCGGAACAGATACTACACTTGATCCTCATCGTCGTCATTGTTTTGGGGGGCGGGGTAGTTAGTTAGTTTGGGGTCTATCTCTCTCTCTCTCTCTCTCTCTCTCTCTCTCTCTGGTGGGCGCGCACGTGCGCGCGCCGTTTTTCAAAGTGATCGGAACAGATACCTCACTTGATCGTCATCGTCGTCGTCGTTTTAGGGGGCGGGGTAGTTGGTTAGTTTAGGGTCTCTCTCTCTCTCTCTCTCTCTCTCTCTGATCGGAACAGATACTACACTTGATCCTCGTTGTCGTTTTGGGGGGCGGGGTAGTTAGTTAGGTTCGGGTCTGTCTGTCTGTCTGTC
>BFEA01000203.1:1912702-1928107 GCA_003427395.1 Chara braunii | reverse complement strand
ATTGTAACCACAAAAGCCACTTTTCCACCCAGATGAGCAGTTTTTCTATACACTAAAGCACAATAAAGATGAGCAAATCCCATATTGAAACACTTTTACCTCTATAGTACAACATGGAGCACTATAAATCTGCTGTGTGTGAGTTGCCATGTTCGCTATAAACATGACTGTGCCAGACTGTTTCGTTGGACTTTCACTAACTCATCTCTCTGGACCTTTCCCTTCCCAACATCCAACTCGCACTCCTTTTCCTCTATCTTCATCTCCCTCCTGAGCTACTCCAGCTGCCATCCCCCTCCCTTCCCTGTCTTTCTCTCCTCTCATACAACCACACAGGCAATCTCCTGCTTCCCCCTCTCTTGCCACATATAATCACATGCCTGATGTTCTTATTCACCAGACTTGCTCTCCACATCTCTTCTTCCAGCCACACCTCTCTTGCCCATCTGATCAGGCATCCGCATATCCATGCTGCCTGTAGGGGCAAGACTTGGATCAACTAAATGATGAGGATGCTTTTGAAAACTCTATGTGTCATGCAAATGGGGCCACCAGGAAAGAAATGCCTAGGGCAGCAAGGAGAAAAGGAGCAAGGGATTAGATGGGAGTAGGTACGGCAGAGGGAGAATGTCAATGCAGGAAGAGAACTATGACATCCTAAGTGTGTGTACCTGTGACCTTGGTCTGTTCACGAAGATGAGGCAAGGAAGTTGTGGAGAGAGGAAGTGCAGAAAAGGAGCAGCAGACAATCAAGAGCGAGCAGGTGGAAAAGGAACAAGAGCGCTAGGCATATGCCACACCATCCAAGATTATTAGGACCATATCAAAACGTAGGAGAAGAGCATTGGATTGAACTGAGAAGAGATTGGGGAGGTTGTGCAAGGGGAGACGGAGCAGGAGGAGAAGGGAAAGAAACGATGCACCTAGGAATGAGAGGTGGTGAAGGCCTGTGAGCACAGCACCCTCCATCTACCTTTCCTCCATTACTTCACTCCTGAGAAAATTCAAGATGAGAAGATGCATGCAAGCCATAAATCAAGTTTTCGCCCTTGCCGGACTCATAAACCAGTGACAAGGGGTCATCCACATCCTGAGATCAGGAGAGCCTTGAGGTTCAAACAGACCGCACAGTGTTTGTACTTCGGAATCATGGGCTATTGGATGTCCTCATGATAGCAAATTTCAGAAAAGCATTGGGGAGCGATGGTGGTTTTCAAATCTTTCTGACGTTTGATCCAGCATCCATCAGTGAGACGACTAACAGCTTGCCTACCTTCCTTCGGATGAGCTCACCCACGTATTCAATCACCAAGTCCCCAGCCTCGATAGGCTCCAATGCCACGAGACCCCACTCATGAATCTTGCTTCTCTGGAACTTCAGCTTCTTCTTGCGAGCCTGCACAAGCCAATTATGTTTGGAAAACCGATTTTAGTTTGCCTGATCCTGAAAAGACAACCTTCATGCACACACCATCAAAAGCAGTCATGTAGCTCTCAAAATGCAGACAAATATCATGGATTATTGAATTATCAATGCCTACAAAAAGGGCAGAAATCATGGCCCTGGTCCACACAATACTACTATTTACTTCTGCCGTGCATCAATCATCACGGACAACAGTCTCTGTGTTAATTGCAGGATGGTTGGGTGCGAGAAATCATGGCCCCGCCATGGAGAATTTTAACTTCGTGCGTGCTCATAGGATTGTTCAGAGCTGCGTTCATCGCAGTAGGAGCTACAACATGAGCAAAGAAAAACTGGGTGCGAGAGAAGTTTGCAGGGGTCTAAAAGGTCTGAAAATGGTGGATACAACTGACCTATCCTAATTGAAGGGACTGGCAGTCCTAAAGAGCCAGTGTTTGGTAAAAAGCTTGGAGGGTGGTTTTCTGTAGAGGGCCTAGCAATTTCTGAATAGAATTTTGGCAGCCCTCCGATCTTCCAAGATCAGCAGCTCCCAATTACTCTTCCCAGGCCACACGAGCAGTCGTACCACTACTGCCCCACATCGGCACTGAATTCCTCTCCTGCAGACGGCTACCTGGCCTCTTCCCTTTCCCTCTTGCGATTTTCAGGGCTGCTCAATTTTCAAGAAAAGAAAAGAAAACGATCAACGACCAAACGAGCACCACAAGCTCTTTGAGTCCAGTAGCCCATATCTAATCCTGATAATGCCATCTAGTGGCCAGCCCGATTGTCCATCTTTAACCCACCCTGACAACTCATCTCAGGCCCTTTGTGGTTAGTCCGTGGGTGACTGATTCCCCAGTGGTTAAACTGTGGCCAGCCTTTCTCATGACCATGAAAGAAAAACTGGATGGCTGCTGCCAAGAAATGCAACAATGAGTGTGAGACTCCACCATGCGGACATGATTAAGGCACAGCCCCTCCCTACCAGGGCCCTATTCCTCTTAATCAATCATTGAGTCATCTAGCCCTCCCAGGAACATTTGCCTTTGTCCCAGCTGATACTAAATGATTACTGTCAGGGTAGTCCGGGGCCTACTAAATTCTGAATATGCTCACGTGCCTCCTGAAGATGGCCTTGACTTTGCCTCATCTGCCCAGTAATAGGCTCGGCATCGCCACTCAAGAAAAGTGTCAAAAGCCTTAGTACTGCTTTCTGGGATCAGAGAGAGTTGCATCAATCCGCCATCCCTCTGCTCAACCATGACTTCAAATCCTGTAAGCTCCATCCTGCAGGGGCGGGATTCAAGAGGGACGTCTATGATACATTGCTCGTGTTGTCATGTAGCTTGTGTTGTCATGTTCGCTACATACCACTCCACAGAAAAAAGCATGATAGTGCTAGACTGCTTTGTCGGAATCTTTCACCAACTCATCAGGAGGTTGAACCCCGATAGTCTCCCCAGGATGAATTTGACTGATGGACCATGTCACCCAGAGTTCACGATACCCCTGAGAGAAGTGGTCAACAACGGCCCCGGCTCCACCCAGATGAGTGAATCCAAAATCGAAGCAGCTTTACCTCTACTGCAGACAATGAAGCGCACTCGGGATGAGCCAGTCCAACAATGAAACACTTTTTTTTACCTCTAAAGCAAGCACATGATGCACAATAGATCCTTTATATCCCCTTCTTGGCTATCTTTACTTGGGCTTTCTTTGGGATACCCCCTCTACTTGTTCTTGCAGCTCCCCCTTTACTGTGCCTCTCACGTACAAGGCTAGCCACGTTGATTACGGTTGAGCGAGCTGCCAGCAGTCCCGTGTACCATAACGGCCCACTTGCATGCTACGAAAGGAGGCAGAGTCTAGGGGGAGATATACTCCTGTTCCTTTTTCCTCAGATCTTCAGTTTATATTCTCTGTTCTCTAAAAAATGCTCGTTTGTATGCATTTACATGTAGTGCATAGGAGGGAGGAAGCGAAGGGGTAGGCAGTGGAGTTCTGTAGGAAGTGAGGGGCAGGTGAGGGAGAAGGGAAGAGGAGGGAAGTCGAGGGGCAAAGAACAGAACAGAGGGTTCACCGTACTCACCTGATGCCCAAGCTAAAGAAAGCCACAGGAGGTAGAAAGAGTGTGAGGCCGACCACCTTCAAGTGATCGAGTGTCAGGTGCCTACACACCAGTTTCTTGTCATTGAACGCAGGGTGGGCTGTGAGGGTGTGCGTCTTATCAGCCCCCACGATCAGATGTATAGCGTCTTATCAGGCCCCATGAGCAGAGGTGTAGTACTCACCATGCACAAGCCAGCTGCACCCGAGCTGTTTCCCATTTGAGCTATATTCATCCATAAGGGTGTTGATTATGCCCTAATATTACCCTTGTGTAGGGTCTTCTAATCTATCCAATGGGACAAGCCAAAATTCACATTAAAGGACTTTTCAGCCCCTCAGCTTAATCATTTTGTCTGAGGACGCACGGCTAAACAAACGGAGGGGGACAACTGACCCAATGAAAGGGTCCATCACACACATTTCCACTCTTCACAAGAAGGTTTCGTGTCACCATTCCATGCAATACCACCAAGAATTCACAAGCTTACTTGTGACCACCTCATACCACATCTACCCACACAATGCCATGAACTGTGTTCCATACCATATTTATTCCTCCAAGATCAGTGAAGTCCAAAAGGAACCAAGATCTCATGAGCTTACAAATCACTGTACTACTCTGTGCGTGAGGCAATACACTCATACAGGATCTATGCCCGCAGTTGCATGTCCTATGTGACATACCATCTTTTATTCCTAATTGCAGGCAAAATGCAGTCAACTCGCTTTAGTCAACATACAAGTTTGGAACGGTCAAGGTCTGTTGTGTTTGCTTGCTTAATCAATCATATTGCGTTGGGCTCTTTGTGTCTTCTCCATCGAGTACTGCAACCTTTGTAACGAATCCCGTGTTAAGGGACAAATAGACCTCCAAGGCTTGTGAAGGGTAATAGTGGGGAAAAGAACCTTAAGAAAGGGAGTGACATAGAAAACCTGAAACCCGATGCAAGCAATCAGTCAAAGGCTGAAACATCCATCATCAATGAATGAATGATGGATCTGCAAAGCAGAACCTCATACCTTTTGCATAATGGGTCAGCCAGTAAACTGATACAGCAAGCTTAAAATACAGTTTGACCCGGAACCGGGTGATCTAGCCATGAGCAGGCTGAAGAGAGTTCTAATGGGCCTTTGGAGGACCTATGTGGCAAAATACAGTGATGACTAAGTCGTTGGTTTATCACAGAGACGATTTCAGGCAAAAGAAATTCCCATGGTGGAACGGGCGGTGCGTACAAGGCCTGAGTACATATTCACCGCGGCATGCTGATCCGCGATTACTAGCGATTCCAACTTCAGAGGGGACACCTTTAGCCGTGTTTTGTTAAGAGTCCGGCCGGATCTATCCAATGCTGTTTGCTCCCCATGCTTTCGCACCTCAGCATCAGTAGAGACACAGAAAACTGCCTTCACTTTTGATGTTCCTTCTAATATCTATGAATGTTCTCTACACTAGAAATTCCACTTTCCTCTATCCTACTAGGGTTCAGTCTTTAGCAATTTTTGGACAGTTCTCCCAATCAATCTGATCAGGTCTTCCACACACTCGAAGAAGTTACAGGTACAGGTGGTTCATCTGATCAATCTGATCAGTTCTTTCACGAAGTCTTCCTGAAGACATAGTAAGTTCAGTGCGACAGAGTTCAATCAGCTTCTACCATTTTTTTAAGGTACGGGAATGAACTTTGAGTACTCAGAGAACCTGTCTAAACCATCAGTTGACTATTGTAAATTCAGCTCTTTGAAAGTTTTATTAAGTCTACAGAGATGGTTTTTGATGGGAATGCTTATTCATTTGAAAAACAAAACATGTCCTAATGTAAACTATAACATCTTTTCCCATTCCAGACCATAACATATTTTCCCCTCCCAGACCATAACATATTTTCCCCTCCCAGACCATACAATCTGTTACACTTCGCTGGCAAGCGGTCTTTCCGGATGCAGATTCATTCTTCCCTTTTTTACGGGTGCGAAACAGCAAGCCATGAATCATCTTCAAATATGCAGCTTGCTCCCGGTTCCTTTGGCGAATTGACATTATCCTTTGACCAAATCTGTTCAAGACTTGCATCAACTTTTTCTTGAGTTCTTTTCATATCCCTAAGTTACTGTTCCTCTAGAGAAGTCAGATGTACGGACTAGGCAACTTGTCGGACTATGAAAGTTTGCAAGGCTTCAGACTATGGTGTTTCCAACCAGACTAGACCTTGAAATGCCTGTCTAACAAGTGGTATTTCCAGGTCTGAAAGTTTTTGCAAGGCTTCAGACTGTGCAAAAAACTCTCAGTTGAAGGGATTCTTCTGGAGATGAATTTAACAGGTCTGTATCCATTCTCATCATTTTGCACTACACCATTGGGCAAGCACGCCAGGATGCAAGGAGTCGGACACCGCAATTCTCATCACGGTCTCTGAACTTTACAGTGCATCGCTAGGTGAGGATGCCTTGTACGATCAGACCGCTTTTTGTCTAGAGCTTCATGTCACGCTGCTTCTGCAGCTGTTTTTCGGAAGGAACGAAGGGCGTTGTCATCTCTATCTATGTGTGACTATGTGTGAGCTGTGTGTGTGTGTGAACTATGTATCTATGTGTCCGCTCTCATCGTTTGACTGTCAAATCTTAGGTGTACGCTCGTGAATGATGATGTTGTTGACCATATGAACGTCTCTCACCTCTTCGACTGTCACGCTTGGCGGGACGCGAGCATGAACACGATCGGACTGACTTCATCCCTTTCGACTGTTCTCAAGCTAATCATATATTGACTTACATCAGTCGTAACACTAAAGGGTACGGTTGGGTCTCAAATCTTCATAACAAGGTAGTGAGTTTCTTGAATACAAACTCACAATCCTAGTCCCAAAACCATACTGGCGGGTACGGTTGGGTCTCAAATCTTCATAACAAGATAGTGAGTCAAAACATACTTTAATTTATCGAGTACAAACTCACAATCCTAGTCCCAAAACCATACTGGCTCTTTCTTAAGAAGTTTCCAAGGAAAAGCAACTATGATGGAGAAGTTGCTTACCAACTTCTGGTAGTAGCTTGCAGGGGAAGATTTTAAGTCTATTAAAATTTTTCATCTGCGAGGCAGTGCCAGCCTCTAATTGCAACAATTTCTTTCTCATCTGCCCGCAAACCATCTTCACTGACCACACGTCTTCCACACAAAACTTCGGATTTCGTAAACTCGAGACTGATTCCTAGATGTTCCTGACATTCATCAAACCTTATGCTGAAAACGAGGTTTTTGTCAAGGTAGATTACGTCGAATTGATCTCACCATTCTATAAAAAGGCCATTGAAAGTTTTGCTGGTGCATTTGTTTGTCAATCAAAAGGGCAGCACACTAGATTAGTGCCCACATCTTGTCCTAGAAGCAGTGTCACATCATCTTCGGGTGCTACCTCAGTCTGATGGCAGTCGAAATAGATCTCATAGAGGTACTTGGAACCTTGCAAATGATCTACGTGGTTCTGCAGTTTTCACACGTATCGAATTCACACCTATGAAGGAATAAAACAGAAACACCATACAAATAAGACCATAATTTAATCCGCCCTCTTTTTGTAAGCCCTCGCAATTGCTTCTAGAATTTTTCAAGTTCAGAAGGAGACATACAATTGATCAGTCGCTTAGGTATCTTACTCCCAAGAATAATGTCTATCATAAGATAATTTGTTAAGAGTGGCAATTGGATCTTCTGTGACATTAGGCGGTCTGGGAGAAAATTGATGAGCTCAAATCTTCAATGGTACCCACATGTAGCTGTTGACAAATAGGTCACCGCAAATGCTGCATGATACACATGCCAAACACAACATTGTCTACCATCCCCTCCTCACCTGTTTGTACCCACTCCCTGATTTTTTATCGGCGAATCGTTGCGGCAGGCCTCATCTTCTATATTTAACCTGATAGTCTCACATTGATGTAATGTACTGAGAATACATAATTATCTCATGTACCAATCTACTTTGCGCTCTTCTGCAGTCCATCTAATGCAACTTTCTTCCTCACAAAGAAACTTTCCAGCCTTATGCTTACCGCCAATTACGGCTCCGACACACATATCAAAAACCTACATCACATATTTACTCCTGCCTAACTCACCAGGAATCTTATCCATCTACATTATCATAGGTAACCTCCTTCGGAGAAACTTGGATCAAATGCACCACGCACCCTCACTTGGCCAACATGCACACGGCAACACGACAATAAGCACAATCGACAAAGCAATGACCATACGAGCAAAAATATCTTTAATGATGAAAGTTACTGTCCCACGCCTCCAATATTCAACTACACCAATAACAGCAGTTCCCTGGCCTCCCTGGTCTTTGTGCCAGCCCGACCTTCTTCCCCCGAATACAACGTACGGTCATAATAGTTGTATATGGACTGAAAGATACTCCAAATATAGTTATAATGACTGTACGTTGTACTTGGGGGGGAAGAAGGAAGTGGCCACCTCCTCTATAATCTACTCTATCGAGTCTACCCTATATTACACTAGGTCATGCTGCAGAACCAAAAGGGACACTATTAACAGCATGCCAATCTCAATCACAAAGACCAGTAAAATGATATGCTGCAGTATCCCACCAGTCCCATGCCTACCTCAGAACCATTATGAGACGCAACCCAATCACTTGACCGCTTAAACCACCAGTACCTCCTGAAAGAGCTCCGCGTTAACGGCCAGCCAAGAGTGGAAATCGCAGCGTTTCCACTTGGCTGAATCGGGCCTACTTTCAGGAGGTACTGGTGGTTTAAGAGCGAGTTCCTTGAGCTCCGCAAAGGATATGTAACAACTCTTTCACTTTGGGGCCCAATTGCTCGGTCCTATCTTTATGTTATATATTATATATTATATTATATCCCTCCACTTGCGAATCTCTAAGGGAGAGGACTCTTGGCAAAGATTCCTTTATCTCCCTAGAGTCAAATCAACACACACCAGAGAAGATACACTCGTGCCTCCTGTTCTACCCCTCACAAGAGGACACACAACCGTCTACTGGAAGGACCTAGGGTTCTCGCATTCCCACCTCCTCCGACTTGAAGTCCCCTAAACATCCTTTCATTCCACTTCCACTTGCCTTGATCCAGTTGTTCTTCTCCTCTAAACCATCATTCTTCTCTCGGATCAGCACAACATCTCACTAGGGCTACCTATCCATTCAAATCAGTGAGAACACAACCAATTGTTAGTGGAATGATCTCAAGGCGTCAACACAAATTAGACGAAAAATGAGGACACTGTTCGGACTATTCCCAATGTGTCGACCTCAAACAAGTGGCTAGTTATACATTCACAATTTTAACCGCATTGTTTGCAGTACCTTACCAATTTCAGGCCTGCCTCAAAACCATCTCGAGGTGGCGAGGTCTAACCGGATTACTTGGCCACTACAACTAGCTCAACAATGTCCTTGCGCAGTCAGCAAAACTCCTTGGACTCCACGACACTGTCCTCTAGGCATATCACTATGCTATATCCCTTTACTTACACCTCCTCTAGGTTCCCTAGGCATCAAATTGACATGAACAAGAGAAGATGTACTTCAAGCCTCCTATTCTACCCTCATAAGAGGATGAGGGGGAATCAATCACGTCTCGAGAGCAAAGAATTTTGTGGTCGAACAATAACTAGCGAGTAACCTCAGGGTTGGCAACCATAGCCACGATGACCTACGAGGTTGGTGTGCCTACATTTAGACCAGTTGGTACTATCCTTCCTTCCTCCCAAGATTATGTAGAGGCCGCACCCTTTATTCCCTCTATTTTACGGGCAACATTCCTTAATGGGACACTCCCACATCCTATGCAAGTCATCCTCTTGCATTTTGTCTCCCATAATTCGTTTTTCAAGTGACAGTACTCCGTTGGTTCCTTCACTAGTGTGGATGAAGACGGTGTCCATAGCCCGTACCTTGACCCTCTCAAGATGGCTATTAAACCAACTTTACCCCTTGCCATGGCAGCAACTCCTTGCCATCCTCTATACCGACAATGGCAGCAACTCCTTGCCATCCTCTATACCGACAATGGCAGCAACTCCTTGCCATCCTCTATTGTGAACTTTACCCCTTCCTTATAAAGCCACTTCTCTATAGGCATATGGCAGGCTACCTGTGACCCTACTTCCGTCGAGTAGTTGCACCTTCTTTCAGCTCCAATTCCCCTACAAAGCTTGCACAACGTTGCCAGCTCTACTTGAAGTCGGTGGGGATTATTTTTATCTCTATGAAGGTTTCCTACTACGGCCATCCAACTACACAAGTTCCCTCTTCCTACTCGGACAACAAGAGCCTCCCCTCTCATCCATAGTTGTCATTTTCCAAGGGGTAGATGGAGTCGACAAGGCCGAAACAAGGTAGAAATAACAAATACTGAGATCGGGAGAAGTAACATTCACGAACCAGAAATGAACACTGGAGGTACACTCCATGCAATACTAGACAATGGGGGTGTTGTCATTTGCACCTCCACAATAACACCAAACAATGCAAAGAGGAACGGCCATCACAATGGTGGTTAGTGGGACAATCATTGTTCTAAGAGTGACCTAACATGACATTGCCACTTCCTTTGGTTGGCATTTAACCACATCTAGAACCAACCTTTGAGTTACCAGGTGGTTGCGTACACCTCGCACCAAACTCTCCATTAAAGGGTGTGAAGATTATGCTTTTACACACCGCTCATCCTCTTGCAAAGAGTCCTCGCAGCTTTGATAATCCTTCTTGACCTACCAATTCTGCAATTCTCTCAATGCCCACTCCCTCTACTTCTCCATTAGTGTTGTACAATCCTTAATCATCCCGCCCTCCACCTATAGTGACTTTATACATTTCTTTGCCTTGTAACTTTTTCAGCTCCCCTTTCCTAATCTTTTTTTTTTAGCCGGTCTTACACGTACGAGTATCTCAAGCTCCTTTGCCCCTAAGGTGGAAGGAACTTTCTGACCTTGACTCACCCCTACAAGAGCTTGTTAAACCTGAGCCTGGAACACTTAACCCTTGCCCCAAGCACAAAGCATTGATCCCTGATTGGCTCCAATCGCTACTGCTGCTAGGCACCTACCTAAGCAGAATTTGCAACCCTAGTGTCGAGTTACCTCGGTCCCTAGGCTGTAGAATACTCTCGATACCCACCTAAATGACACAAGAGTCAAGCAACACCTCCCCTTCGACAGGCAAGGACTATTGCTCTACACAAGGGTCATGTACTAAGCTTCCAATAATTAGTGTTATCTCTGCCAACCGAGGTATAAAAATGTGTCAAATATTGTCCGACAGCAGTCCCAAGTTAAACATGAGGATGGTAATAGTCACTTCATAACAAAAAGGACCAGTCAAGGACTGCAACCGCAAATGGTCACACAACAACATACCCTTCCACACCTGCCCCCCGTACGCAACTGATAATGGAGTTGGACCTGACACTGTCTTGTGCTGTGACTATAAAATGTTTCATACCAACACATTCAATTCTTTGCATCAGGGGGGAAGAAAAGGAGTGTAAAAGATCAATACTAACGACTTCATCGTCAACGACGAGATCTTCAAAGTTCAACTCGAAGACGAGAGTGACGATTCACCATTCTTCCACACTCTCATTATTCAAAGTTCACTTCTCACGGTTCACAATTCTCAGTGGCCCACATATATTCATTTGCCTTGCTTCCTAGACATTTTCAAGATCTTTACTATAAAGAGAGGTCAATGCAGGTGGTGTGTGTCAGATTTACCTGCTCATTTATCAGGTGCCTCGCTTGAGATTTGACAAAGGCTGGCTTTGCACTATTGAACCTCTGCAAGTGTTAATCCCAAACCCACCCACTCCGTCATATGTACCCGAGTGTGAGCAGCGCCGCTAATATAGAAAGTGTTCTCTCGATTAATACTCTTTCCTTCGATTAGGCGAATTTGATCAAATATGACGCTGTTTAAGCAAAACTATTTCCACTTTGTCAATTTTCAAAGCATATTGAGCAGCTTCAGTTTCCAATTTAGAGAAGATGCAAGCCGATTTTATTAGCAGGTCAAGGAAAATGTGTCATCACCTCAAGCACTATAGACATGTCATGTAGAAGGTTAGACAAAGCGCTTGAGCACTTCGGCGTGTGACTAACCAATTTCGACCTGCCGAATATGGTTTGAAGCCTGACAAAGCGGTCAGATGAAACGTACAAAGCCTCAATACTACTTTCAGCTTTATTTTTGCTTTTTTTCTTTTATTCTTTTTCTTTCGCTCGTCACTATACCTACACACGCCAACGTCAGAACACACACACCTGCACAAGCAGGTGTTGCGTGTGCACGTCAGGAGCCCAACACACACACACACACACACGAACGCACACATGCGTGGAAACACGTAGATGGTCTCTCTCTCTCACTCAATGAGCGCACGTGCATGCCACACACAGGCACAGTGGGAGGAAGGGGGGAAGATGGGGGGAGTGAGGCATCCCCATCCTTTGAAGACAATGAACACAGGTGAGGAACGTAGACTCCAAGCCATACCACAAAGAAAAGACTAGCATGGCAAAGTGCTCATTGTATAGAAGGTTCGACAAAAACGAAACCTGTCTGATTAGTCACATGGTTAGATGCTCACCGGCGTTGTCAATTTTTTACATGAAATGTCTACATAGCTTCACGGGATGACATATTCTCAACGACCTACTAACACCCCTTCACATCTGATTTAAATTGGAAATTCGAGTTGCTGAAGATACTTTGACAATTGCTGATTTCAAAGCGTTTCTGTCTAAAGTGGTTCGTTTTTTTGTAGGACTTACCTGGCAAAAGGAGTAATTCATTTGAGTGGGTGGTCTAACATCATATAGAGTGGAACACGACCCATCTCAAGCCTATCTTAAAAAATGCCATGGCAATTAACTCAATTGCAAAAATATTCGGAGGGTGAGATATATATGAAAAATATAATAGAAGTTGTAATTGTTGGCAATCATCGAAAGGAGAGAATTGCAAATCGAGAATAAAGGATTCGTATTGTACACATTCTTGCAAATGACGAGGCTCGTTCTACAATTCGTTGGATCTTGTCGAAGTCGCTCCCTTCTTGGCATCTAATTCAATAAAAGTTCGGAGAAAACTTTAAACCACCAATACAACCAGCTATCGGTCGTGGGCCCTTTTCGGAGGCCGAGCGCTGTCGATTCGATTTATCTTCGACACTGGGCCTCTGAAAACTTTGTAGGCGACGAATTTTCTTTTCAGCAGGGTTGGGGTTGTGTACTAGCGGCTTAAGCCCAAACTTCAAACCTTTACAAACCCCCCTAAAGTAATTGTCGATACTTTCAACTTCAAATTCTAATATAACTCATCTTTACCTCAACAACTGAAGGCTTGCCTAATGAGAATGTCCTTGATGCTCTATCTTCACATCATGATCTAGTTCAACTTCTTCCAATTGACGGAACACTTGCCAGTTAAATTGTACCGAGCGTAACTTCAACCTGAAGGTCTTCTCGTGTTTTCAAATCAATCGAGCCACAGTTTATATTCAAATGAATGTGACACCTAGGCCTCGATTGTGTAGCAAACTTCACTGCCCTGCTATCTCCAACAAAGGCTCTGTAAGATTTGAGTTCTCCATGAAGATGCAAACTTACAACAACTAAACATCCAAATGTCAAGGCTTATGAAAGAAATCAAAAAGCTTGGAGAGTGGGAGTGAAGCAATGGACAAATGGATGGAACCCATTGTCACTCAGTTGAAACTTTGTTCGCTCATGACAAGCATCTAATCTTAGGTCCGTTCTAATTTAAGTACTACTAGCGCATTACCAGTTAATCCTCATCATGCACCTCATATGGTTGGGCCAGATGAGGTTCCCTTGGGAGTAAGTTCTTATCCCTCCTTTCCCCCTTTCCCTATTTTGACTAATGAAGGCAACGGGGCCTGTCACCAGACCAAATAAGCTGGTCGGAGTGAATGAAAATGATGGGGCCCATCAAGCCCAATTGTGGAATAAAGTCATAACGATTGGTAATTGGGCCAAGAAAGCAAGCACAATGGCATTGAGCTTTAAGCCAATGATCAAAATGGAGACTACTGACTAGATCTCCCTCTATGCAATCCCTAGTACCGACGTTCACAACTTTTGGGCCTTCTCCTTCCATATGCATACCAAACCTTTATCCCCTATACGCATACGGGGGAATATGACTACGTACTACCGGGTACATATGCAGCCAAAAACGAACAAGATAAACGAAAAAAAGAAAACAAAAGAAAAATTGAAAAGGTATGTTATGCAGGGAGTCATCTTGAAATTCCTAACCAAAATCAAGTTAAAACTAAAAAACTGTGATGAGACGACCAAACACGGACTGAGACGCACAACTGATTTTTGAGTTTTGCTCACGGACTGAATGCCTTGCTGAGTTTCCCGCTTGCCACTAAGTTCTGCATGTCTGTGTGTGTGTGCATGCTTGCTGGTCTGCATGTCTATATGAGTGCTGGTTCGCTTGAGTGTGTGTGTGACCCGCAAGGATACTTGTCCGTCCGTTGGGCCCTCAGGGCCAGTACTTACCTGTGGCCGTGACATTGAGGGATTGCAGCGGGGGGAAAACACTCGAGTAGCAGGTAGGCCGGTACCGCACCGTGAAGAGGTAGATGTGCGGATACTAGAGGCCGAGCAGAAGAATACAGAAGTGGCATTTTGAGAGGCCCAGTAGTTGTAGGCTAGGTACCAGTCCAACCAGTCTGAGTCTAGGACCTGTACGGGCAATATCAAAGTCTGCAATGATGATTCCCTCCGAAAGGGAGGAGGTACCTGTTGCTGGGAAGGCCGAGTGGCCTGGAAGTCACCGCCCAAGAGGCAAGCAGGCCGCTATATCTTCAGGCCGGGCGAAGAGCCCAGCCTCATTGTTGGTGTGCAAGTTTGGCGACACATTGGTTGGAGCACTGGCTGGAGCAGCGCTAGCTTGGAGCAGCGTTGCTGGGGAAGGAGCAAGGGCACGGAGGAGGAAGAAGAGCAGGAGGAAGGGGGAGCGCCAGAGGTACTTACCTGGCTATGGTGGCAGCCATCTTCATCACCTTGGTGGGCGCTGCAGCAGGGAGACCCCAGTTGGAGACGGCTACACCAAGAAGCTTCGAGGCAGAGTCAGGCATCGTGGCCTGACCTAGCGCAGCCATAGCTGCTTTGTGTTGTCCTTTGCACAGCAGGGCAAGGCCCAAGTAGTCTGCCATAGCCTCGGCCTATGAGAGTGAAGAGTGAGGGAGGCGGCCATGGCTATGGTGGACCTCAAGTGATACCTGCAGTAGAAGAGGAACTCGAACATGATTCTGGATCAGCCAATCCACATTGTACTATTATTTCTTGTATGAATAAGAGAGGAGTAAACGAGGAGGAGAGTGTTGGGCGAAGAAGAAGAGCTTTGTCACTTGTCTATGCTGGTGTACTTCATCTTCTTCTTCTTTCTTTCTTCTTCTTCTTCTTCTTCTTCTTCTTCTTCTTATCATCTCTCTCCTCTCAAGTTAATTTATTTCTTTCTACAATTGGACGACATTAACTATCTGATGAATGTGTACTTCGAAATTGGCCAGCATCATAACACTGGTATCAGAGCGGATTCTATCTGCTGGTGAGAGTCGACTTACCCTAAGGGCTAACCACTTAGGGTTGGTCCGAAGTGGAAAGTGGGGCAGTGTCGCTTAGGGAAGCTGCCCCCACATGGTTAGGTCATTATGGGTCGGCATTAAACCTGACCAGGTTGTTTGAGAGGAAGAATGTGGTGGCAAGACACATCAAGAGGACTTCATCCAACAAGTTGAGAGAGGCGAAAATGAGAGGCACTCGCACCTAGAATCTTACCTAAGGGAGACACTTCGTGACT
>BFEA01000203.1:1876377-1889584 GCA_003427395.1 Chara braunii | reverse complement strand
AGAGTTTGGCAGTAGGACCCCTAAGGGAGTTGTGTATAGAATGTCCCCAAGGGAGTTAGAGGAGTTGAGCAAGCAGTTAGACGAGCTCCTCGAGAAGGGTTGGATTAAGCCCAGTTCGTCTTCGTTTGGAGCACCAGTCTTGTTCGTCCTCAAGGAGGAGGGAGAATTAAGAATGTGCATTGACTATAGAGGTCTTAACCCCGTCACTGTGAAGAATGCAGAACCGCTGCCCCGTATAGATGACCTATTGGACCGAGTGCAGGGTTGCAAGTATTTCTCCAAAATAGGTTGATGTTGCTACCTTCTCTGAAGGCATCCTAGCAGCCAGAGTATACGGGTCTATACCCATTGCCATCATCTTGCTGTAGGGTAGCACCTATGTCGTACTAGCTTGCATCAGTGGTGACAACAAAAGGCAAAGACGGATCGACTACCTTGAGGAATGGTACTTTATCAAGGACTGCTTTAATTTCTTTAGGGCTGATGTACAGTCTTGGTCCCACTTCAAGATCGCTTTTGTCTTTAGCAATCTCCGAAGGGGAGCAGTGATCGCAGAGATAGACCAGTTCGACTTTGGGCTCAAGCCTGTCAAAGGAAAGTACAATGTAGTTGTGGGCGCTCTGAGTAGGAGAGCAGATTACTTTGGCGCAATAGTACACCATCTGGACATAGGGAGAGACCTGCAATAGAAGGTCAAAGAGGCGTATGCGCAAGACCCTATTTATAGTGACCTCCTCAAGAGACTTGAGGCCCCAAAGTCTGAACCAGATTACCGCACTATAGGTGGGTTGTTATTTGAGAAGACTAACGTAGTCGACCGATTATGTGTTCCCAACAGTGAGGAGATCCATAGTTTGATATTAGGGGAATGCCACAGTAAAGAGGGACACTTCGATTGGCAAAAGACATCAGCCAAAATCGTTAGCGAGTATACGTGGCCCAACATGAAGGCTGACTGCATAGAGTACGTACACAGTTGTAAGGTGTGCCAACGAAACAAGACCACTACGTGTGTCCCTCTAGGTCTTCTCATACCCTTGCCTATTCCTACAAGACTCAAAGATTGAGTCCATTGATTTTATGGACGTTGGGGTCAAGACTAGGCATGGCAAGAACCAAGTTATGGTTATAGTTGATAGGTTAAGCAAACGTGCAATTTTCGTTCCTTTGCCTTCGGAGGCACGTACAAATTTAGTAACAGAGGAGTTTTTTTATCATTGGGTCAGTGAGCATGGTCTACCACTGTTCATAGTAAGTGAGAGAGATACCAGGTTCACTATCGTCTTCCCCCGAATACAACGCACCCTCATTTTGATTGTATCGGGCCAGAAACATGCCTTGCATACGTTCATTTTCAGGGTGCATTCTGTTCGGGGGAAGACGGTAGTTAGAACTGGCAGGAGTTGATGAGAGTCTACAGGGGAAGTTGTTAATGTCATTTGATCGTCACCCAGAGACTAAGCGTCACACTGAACAGATGAACAAAATCCTCCAGCAAGTTCTTAGAGTGTATATTAGACCCGATCAAGTCAACTAGGACGAGATGCTCCCAAAGGTAGCCAAGCTAATAAACACTGTCGCCCATCACAGTTCCAAGTAGGCGACCTAGTCTAGGTAAAGTCCAAAGAATTTGCTCCTGAGGAGAACATCTCGCAAAAACTGTTACTTGCGTATAGAGGACCGTGGCCAGTCCTAGAAGTCCAAGGCAGAGAGGATGGATTGACCCACTCGATACAGATTCCAACACACCTCCACACCTACCCAATTTTTCTTGTGTCGAAGTTGTTGCAAGTCAGCAGTTCCCATCGAGAAGGTCCATGATCCCTCCGAATATGGACGAAAGGTACAACATTGATCGCATAGTAGGTGAGGATGTATTCAGAACAGAAGTTACAAGTAGTCCACAGAAACAGTACGAAGTCGAATTTTCTTATCAACAACTGGAAGACGATCGCTGGTTTACCCAAATAGGGCTTCTAGAGACTGGTCCCGATGTAATGCGTGCCTATGAAAGAGTTAAGAAAGGTAAAGATAGAGTTGTAGATTGACGTATTAAGGACCTCGAATTTAGGCTGGCGGGAGTGAAACGGTTTTCACCTTTGCAGTAGCAAACGCAGATCCCAAGGCTCGATCCCTAGACCTTGCCCTCATGTGTATTTGAACCCGTGACCTGTGTCTTGGTAGTCGTTTGTTGTCTATCGCAAGTTAGTATGGTTGTCGGTTCTTGGACTGTAGGTCTGTCGAGTAGGGGTTGTAGCTGTGTCAAAGTCGTAGCTGCTACAGTCCTAAAACGTCAAGGTTGTAGCTGCTACAATTGCGAAAGGCCAAGCCTACACACTTCCAAAAGGTCCGGAAGTGGCCTTTCGAAAAACGCTAAGGTTAGGCTAGAGGCAAGTGGGCAGTCGAACCTCGCCAACTCAGCGATATCCAGTCCCAATCGCACTTTGTCTAGTCAGCAAGTACCATGTGGGACTGTGTGCACCCTGGGCCTCGTGGAAAGGAGCAGACCAGCGACCATCCGAAGTATAAATCAAGAGGCAGCGTCAAGTCACACTTGTGGTCCATAGGTGGTGTCATTTTCGGCAAATTTTTCACCAAAACTGCCATATTTCCCTGAATTTTTGCTTTTTTTTGTTTTGTTTTTTTGTCTGACCCGAATTTTGCGCCTTCTATTAACCATGTGTCTCCAATCATGAGATCATTCTGTCGGGGAGCCATGCGGAAGCGCTGTCGGAGTGTCTTGTGTACGGAGGTCTGCAGGTGCCCGAGGGAGAAGAGGGCTAAGAGGAGGAAGTCGGTCATAGCCGAAGTTGTTCGTAGCAGGAAGGAAGACGACGGCCATAGCCGCCACGTCAGCTAGTAGAGAGTCAGTAAATAAGCAAATGTGTGTGTGTCGAGATATCCAGGGAGATCCAGAGTGTGTGTGTACGAACGAGTTGCGGCCATAGCCGCTTGAGACAAGTTTGAATTTGTGTTGCGATCTTGTCTTCATTATCTATGAGCTTTGTGTGGGTGCTTGGCGCCAGTTTGATCGCCATCTGTTCGTATGCACGTTGAAGTCGAGTCTGATTGCAGAATAAGAGGGGAGGAGATAAGGAGGATAGTGGTCGGCGAAGAAGAAAGGAATACTCATTGGTCTATGCGGGTGTACCAAATCATCCTCTTCTTCTTTCTCTCTTCTTCTTTTTTCCCTCACTCTCCTCTCAACTTCATTCATTTCTTTCCGCACTTGGACGACATTGTACTTTCTCATGAATATGTACTTCGAAATTGGCCAGGATCATAACATTGGTCTCAGAGTGACTTCTACTTGCTGGTGAGAGTTGACTTATCCACCCTAACCCTAACCTACGTGGTTAAGGCTGACCACTTAGGGTTCGCGTTGGTCCAAAGTGGGAAGTGGGGCAGCGTGGATTGGGGAAGTTGCCCCCACCTGGTTAGATCTTGTTGGGTCGACACTAAGGGAGTTGTGGTGGTGAGACGCATCAACAGGACTTCATGCGGTAATTTGAGAGAGGCGACGGTGAGAAGCACTTACATTGGAATCTGACCTAAGAGAGACACTTAAGGGCCTCCCTCAAGTAGGCGATCTTAAGGGAGGTAGCCATTCTGCATCTACGGACTGCAAGTTGCTACTTCGTTCTTCAGCATCTGTGGGGGATCCGGCGTTGCACTTTGGTATTGGAGTCAAACCCTCCTACATGATAGGACACCAGTGTAGGGGTAGCGATTAGGGTGAGGGAGACCATATGAGGAAGGGGGGTGAGTTATACTTAATCTAAGAGTTTGGGCCACTCAGGAAAGTGTTGTGCACCTAAGGGTTGCCAAGGTGTGTGTGCATCACATTGTTTGTCCGGTTGGGGTACTTCTCGGTCTCTTTCCTACTCCTATGAAGCCTAGCTTGTGTGCATTGGTGTGCAAGCTACTTGCTGACTTGATGGATGGAGAGATGAAGCATCTTGCTTTGAATGCCATATCTTTCTACAATGCTTTGTCTTTTCACTCTGAGCGGATGTAGTATGTAGGTTCTCTCTGAAAAGTTGAATTTCATTTTTCAGTACGGTAGAGGCAGAAAATAGGACCTTGAGGTACTCTTCTTGCTTGGGACTTGGTCATGACCTACATGGGACCCATTAGGACTCAGTGGGACCTCTCGGTTGAGATGTTTCGCGGACTGATGACGCACAATCTGATGCTTGACCTGCCCCTTCTACACACTCAATTCTCCATTGCTGTATGCCATCATTTGTAGTCCGATTTGCTGTACCTTGACCGTACCGATCGGGTTAGGCTCAAGGGGATATCGTACTTGGTCTGACCGAACTAAAACGCGGAGTCAAAACTCTTCTTAACTATTTTACTTCTTTGGTTGGTCTCTAATCCAAATACTTCGCCGCTCCGGCTAGGAGTTCTACCTTCTCTCCTTTATGCTTTTCAATTTGTTTCTCTTGCTGAAGTTCGTTTTATGCCCGTCGTGACACGTGGACAAGAGAGAAGAGAGAGAGAGGCTATCACAACTGAAGGATCTAGTAGTTCTAACATGGGAGCAACCAAGCCTTATGAGATTCTGAAAGCTCAAATGGATCCAGTGGATGACGAGGATAAATTGTCGTACCAAGCCCTCTACCAGAAAGAACTGGCCAAACAGGAAAAGGAGGAAGAGGCCAAGTGGAAAACCATTCGAAGGTTATGAGGTCATCTTTAAAACAGCCTCAACCCAATCTGATACCGAGGTAAAAAGGGATCTTGTCACTTGTTCGGTGAACTCCCTAATCTGAAGTCGCAATTACTCGACTAGGTAAGCCAATTGTAGACTCGGATGGCGAAAATGGCCAAGGAGCACCATGACCAGGTGCAGCAGCTGGCCAATATGCATTAGGCCCAGATATCGAACTCCCTTCCCCCACCTCGTATTGCTAACCGTTCTTGCACCGCTCCATACTTCTTATTCTCCTTTTTGTTGTTCTTCTTCGTTGAGCTTGGTTGCTAGTTTTCTAGGACCTGCAACAAGTGCAGATTCTGTTGCCACTACAAGTGATAGTGCAGGAAATTTTGCAGCCGCTGCAGCCCTGAGATTGGAACCAACAATGGCTGGTCCCAGCTGAAGCAGTTCATACATGGACAGAAAGGTGGTGATGATGCTATCCAGATACGATGGCAAGGAAGATATTGGACCTGGATCAGCTCCATGAGAGCTGACTTTGAGGTACAGGGCACTTGAAGAGTGAAAGTGTCCTTGATCCTAGGGACAAACGTCAAGGCTATCGTAAGGGGCTTCCTAAAGTTCGAGCTATGCCAGCTGGGTATTCTAAGATTAATCTGACGAAGTGGCTTAAAGTCACCCGACAGCCAGCAAGAGTCACTCCCGAAGTGGCTTAAAGTCACTCCCGAACAGATACTAATTGCACAAGATCCACATGTTGCCGCAAGAGTAAGGACCCGACTTGATGACCTCAAGTCCAACAAGTGGCACGACACCATGCACAAGTTGTAGTTGCATGTCAGCAAATTCTTTGCAACACCAAGGTTGGAACTGACAACACAATCGTGTTTGGATGTAGTAAAAGGTACGGTTCCCGCCACTTTCACAAATCACCTAAGCAAGGACTTTTTTGGTTATGCTGACTAGTTTTCCTTGATGAAGGATGTAGTTCGTCTCGAGGCAGCAAACCTCATTACCACAACAAGCAGCAAAAAGACCGCTGTTCGTGAACAGTTTCGCGGCAGCAACCATCTAGCTACGCTTGACTTGCTGGAGGCTAAAGGGGAGGCCGAAACAGATGACCCCACTCTTGGCGACGACCAAGGACAGGACGCTGATACATCCTATTCTTCGGCCCAAGAATCGAGATCAATAACGAAGAGAAAAAAATTGGTACCTTCAAAAAGACTTCCATGGTAAGGGAAACCAAAACCGAAACTCAGTAAGGAACTTCGTTGCACTCCCTAAGGGATCCAAAATCCCAAAAACTCCGGAGGACGCAAGGACTAAACCTTGGGTTCACCTCCAGATCAGTAAGGCTGAATGGAAGGCTAGATTAAAGAAAGGAGGTTGCCTGCATTGCCAAAAAAACACTAATCATAAGGTCCAAGGATGCTTTAGGCTGCAGGGAAACATGAATCGAGCGTAGAGAGTTCATCAGCACACTCGACGGCAAAGGAGTTTGAGCCGGTCATTGACAGTTCTCCCAAAGAACATGTCATGGTCCGACAGTCTTCCGTTGAAGCCCCAATGGATACTGATTCCCAAGCTAATGCTTGTCATGTTTTGTATGTTGAGCCTTGGAAGGAGTCTGAGAAGGTCAACTTTCACTATCACCTAGAGCATTGGGTTGAGATGAAACAGCAGCGTGCTCAAGGTACAACGAAGTTTATCTTCTTCAAACTTCTCATTAACCACCGCTGTCTCTGTGTCTCGATTGATTGTGTTGCCACAACTAACTTTATGTCACTACACGGGATACACAAAGTGGGTTCGGGGATGCAGCAAGTGGCTTTGCAAAGCCCTTGCCGGCTTCAAATAGGCAACAAAGAAATTGTCCCATCCTCGCATGCAGTCAAAGGTGTGCGCACTACCTTTAACCAAGACAAGACTACCAAACACCCGTTAAATTTCTATGTCCTTGTCAAGTGTCCCTTTGACGCACTCATCGGGTTTGGGTGGTTACCATCCCAATGTGAATGGACCAAGTGGAAGGAACCGATTTTCATGACCAGAGATACACAAGGGAACGAGCATCCCATCCTCTTGGATGCGAAGCTCAATCCCATTCGTTGAATTGTTGGTTCCATGAGATTGACATTTTTAACTTCGAGCTAAAACACAAAAGGGTTGTTATAATTGAGTTGTTGACGCATTGTCTCGCCAGCACAAGTATTTGACTTGCCTTGTGAACTCCTACGACCTTTGGAAGAAACTTAAGGACGAACTCGTAGAGCAAATTGCCAAGGATCCGTACCTCGGTCCAATCCATGAGCAGCTACGAGCTGACCTCAGCAATCAGCCTGATTTTCACGAATGTGAAGGTCTGGTTTTCAGACGATACGATAAGAATGACCGTTTTGACGGTTTGCTCTGCCGTGTTAATCCTACGACCTCTGGAAGAAACTGAAGGAGAAACTCGTAAAGCAAACTGCCGCGTATCCGAACCTCAATCTAATTCTTGAGCAGCTACGGACTGACCCCAACAATCAGCTTGATTTTCACGAATGGGAAGGTCTCGTTTTCAAACGATACCGTAAGAATGATTGTTTGTGTGTTCCTAACTATGAGCCTCTCCGCACACACTTCATGGATTTGGCCCATGGTCGGAGTGGACACTTCAGCATTGCAAAAACATACGGAAACTTGTTGCAACAATTTGACTTTGCTTGGTATGGAAGGATCTTCCACAAAGCTTCTGGCCGAGTGTCAAGTCTATCAACGAATGAAACCATCAAGGCAAAAGCCTATGGGGCTGCTCCAACCACTTCCCACTCCCAACGGTTCCGGAGAATCCGTCTCCGTCGACTTCACAGACATGGGAAAAACAAGAATGGGTATTCGCAAGTGATGGTGATTGTTGACTGCTTTCCAAAGTTTCTAAATCTGATTTCCTTGCCACCTCCTCCCCCAACAAAACTCGTGATCTAGGAATTCCACCAGAAGTACATTCTACAATTCTGAACCCCGAAAACCCTTGTGAGAGGAATTCCAAGAACTTCACGACCCGACTCCCTGGCCTCAAACAAGGTATGACGTTAGGCCGACATCCCAAAGCTAACGGTTTGGCTGAGGAAATTAACCAAACCAAACCGTGTTTCAGCTTCTTCGAGCCATAATCCCGAATCAAGAATCGTGGGATAAAGAGTTGTATTCGGTTAAGGGGTTGTACAACAACTTCATTCATTCGTCCACTAGCATGATGCCTAACAGGCTGCATTACGGTTGGCAGATACGTAATCCGCTCTCCTACTTATTCCCCTAACCACCAGTCAGTTTGACACCTAGCAGGCCTGGCTTCGATGCCAAGTATGATCACTTGCTCAAAAGTTTCCATTCCAACAATGACCAAGCGACAACACGCCATGATCCATCATGTGAATAAGAAGCGCACACCATCAACAATCGAAGTGCACGACTGGGTCAAAATGTCAAAATTTTCAAATGAAGGAGTGTCCCACAAACTTCTCCCTCTCTATTACGGTCCGCGGGAAGTCTTGGATGTGATTGGTGATGATGAATTCAGTTTGTCATATATGATCGGCGTGGCTCCTCATCTATGCACATACCTAGTCTTTCATGCATCAAAGTTGTTCATATATCGTGATGCTAAATCCTTCGACTACCGTCAAAACATGATCCCTTGTGCAATCAATGGCGGTCACAAGATCGATACAATTAAAAGTCACGTACGGAAGGGATGCAGCTGACAATATCAGGTTCATTTCATGTACCACCCCTTCGATGATCTCTATTGGATTTCTAAGAAGGAACTATTGTGCAACGCACCTCGCGTTTTAAAAGCATACGAGCAACAAATAGCGTTCGATGTTGTTCCCAAAATCTCTACAAAACTCACTGCTACTGAGTACTCACAAAATCTCTTCGCTATGTTTGCTTATGATGCATTTGTCGAGACTCAGAATGAGTAACTCGCTCGAAGGGACCTCGCTCTTGAGAGGGGGGTAGTGTTAGGACCTGCCAAACACGGACTGAGACACAACTGATTTCAGAGTTTTGCCTATCGAATGCATGCCTCACCGAGTTTACCGCTTGTTGCTGAGTTTTCTAAGTCCGAGTGTGTGAGTGCTTGCTGGTCTGTGTGCTTGTCTGAGTGCCCGGTTTGAGTGTGTGTGTGCCCCGCTATGGTACTTGTTCGTGTGGAGGACCCAAAGGGCCGGTACTTACCTGTGGTCGCGCCCGGTTTGAGTGTGTGTGCGTGCCCTGCTAGGGTACTTGTTCGTGCGGAGGGCCCAAAGGGCCGGTACTTACCTGTGTTCGCGCCATTGAGGGTTGCCGCAGGGAAAACACTGAAGTGGCGGGGAAAGAGGCCCACGACACTTAGAGCATCGAAAAACACTCGAGTAACATGTAGGCCAGTACCACCAAGAAGAGGTAGATGTGCCAGGCACTCGAGGCCGAGCAGAAGAAAAGAAGAAAAAGTTGCCATTTTTAGAGGCCCGGTAGTTGCAGGCTAGGTCTAGGCGGGTACCAATTCAACCAGTTTGAGTCTAGGGCCTGTAAGGTCAATATCAAAGTGTTACATGTTCAATTGATTCACAACTCAAACTCGCATTTAAACGTCCCCATACACATCTGTAATGACACGCAAACTATAGAGAGAATATTCCAACCATAACCATGAAGAGATATTGCCAGATACAAAAATTGAGAGAAAAATGTTTCAATAAATTATTTATTACACTCCCTTCTCTCCTCCTGTCAACCGAACAACTCCTGAATCTCAACCACAAAATTTGTTCCACCTCCAATTAACACCCGACAATACACTTCAATGAAGCTTCACTGGAACTTGCTCTTCTTCCTACGACCCCCAACCTCCAATGATAGCCCACTGTTGAAAACAGCATCTCATCATACCCCAAGCCTACGAGTACAAATGCTGATCTGGCACGAGCCAGATATTTAGTTGCATCGCCACAAACCACCGTGAAGAAGAAGGTGAACCACGATGAAGATGGCTGCCCAGGTATGGCAACAACCAGCAACAAGCCGCGTGATCAACAACAGTGTCCTTCAAACCCCACAACCAGCAGCGTGATGGTAGTGGCATCACCACCTGGAAGACCTACTACAAGTGCTGCCTCTTGAGGCAGCAAGGCGCCCCAAATATGGTTGCCCAAGTTCCCCCTTCAAAAAAGGCTGAGTGCTGGGAATAGTGCCGCTCACGTACCCCCGTCACCACTTCCAAAAAAATGACAAAAGATCCCCGAAACTTCTCGGCCTCTGCCTACTTCTACCCGACTTCCCGAGACCTACAACACAACAGTCACTTACAAACCTATATGACCGTCCAAACAGCAGGCAACCTTAGTGTACAGCCCACGTAAGCAGCTACAATTCATCCCATCCTACCCTCCCGAGAAGCGAGGACCCTGAGCTAAGAGTGTCCAGGAGGAGACCATCTGAGCAAGTGCCCTTTCTGTGCAGCCTCATAGAACTGCACAACTGAATTTGCAGACTTGAGAAGTTCCTTCCTTGTAAACCAACGATCCTCTGTGTGAGGTTAGAAGCAAAACTTCACAAGGTATTTACAGTTGGGGCCTGTGCCCCACTGATCCTTTATGCTCTCAACTTCATATCCGTTTCTGAGGATAGGAGGTCCAAACTTCGGTGGGCTATCGGGAAATACATCAACAAGAGTGAAAGGCAACAGTTTTGAGGCATGGAAGATCGGATAGGTTCTGATATGAGGGGGTACAGCAAGCACATAGGAGGGTCCAAATGGATCTTTCCCCACAATATCAGGCACCTGCAATGGGCCTTAGTAAACAGGCAACAACTTTCTTGATATGTTATCTCACAACTCCTGGTAAATTCTGCAGCCCCAATCAGTCTAGGCTTAGCCTTGTCAACACTCGGATCTTTGGCAAAGTGCAGCCTATAAGTTGTAGTGTTGTGAACATACGTGTTATACATCAATTGTGCCCTGGACAAATGTTTGTCACAGTCCTTGCTGATCAGGTGTCATCACCGGACGCAGCAACTGAAACCAGACTTGGTTCATCACTTCAGCCTGTCCATTGGCTTCAGGAAGCCGACCAGAAGGCACATGTCTAGCCTAGAAGACTGCCACTCGTCACTGCAAGATCTGGGGTTGGGCACCCATGGACATTAACCCACCTCTCAGCAAGCAGCTCTCTAACCAAAGGTACTCTAACCTCGGCAGGTAAGGGGATAAACTCAACAAACTTAGAGAAACAATTAACACACACCATTACATGTTTCATGCCACGTGTAGTAGTTTTAATCAGATCAGTGAAGTCAATGGACACAGACTCACTAGGACCATCATAAATAGGCAAAGGTTTGAGTAGTCACATAGGAGGTCGTTTGTCGGCCTTGTTCCTTTGGCACAACTCACAACTCTCCAAGTACTCGAGTATATTCTCTCTCATCTTAGAACAATAGAAGCGCTGGATCGGGGCAGCATAGGTTTTTAGGAACCCAAAATGCCCACGAGCATCATGACATTCTAAAATCAGATAAGTTATAATTTTTTGGTCGTTGGGTATTCACAAACGTTCCTCCCCCTCGCTAATCGTGTACAACAATCATGAGGTTAAGGCATAGTCAGGCTCAAAATTGGGGTCAGTTTAAAAATTCCAAACTATGGGTCCAAAGACTGGGTCCTGAGGCTGTGCATCTACAACGGCCTGCCTAGTAAAGTCCCCAAATGAGTAGGTATGCACAATGGCAACAAAAGTGTCAGGTTGGCGAGAGTGCATCAACCACTCTATTGTAGCATCCTTTCTTTTGCTTCAATTCATTATCAAAACCATCTATGAACTGAATGTACCTTGCCAGTTTGTCATTCAACTCCCCTTAGGTCTTCATCCACTGCAATGTAAATGATCTCAATAAAAAGTGCCTACCTAGTAAAAAGTGTTTCCACTCTTTGAGGGCGCAAACCACAGCATACAGTTGAATTCTACTAGTTTCAGACCAGTCCCATCATCTTGCTGAAAAATTGCACCTACACCATATTGACTTCAGCATCCGTGGTCAACACAAATGGCAAGGTAGGGTCAGGTAGTTTGAGCACAGGGCCTGCATAAGGGCTTTCTTCAATATGGAGAGCGTCATTTGACATGTGGGTGTCCATTTGAAGTGGACATCCTTAGCCAGCAGGTTAGTCAGGGGGGTGGCAATAGTAGAGAAGTTCCTTATGAACTTCCTGTAGTAAGATGCCAAACCCATGAATGACCTGATAGCTTTGATTGTCTGGGGCCAATCCTTAACAACCACCACTTTAGATGCTTTTGGTAGAGACTCTCTACAAAAATTACATGACCCAAAAACAAGATAAAAAAGGCACCAAAGTATGACATTTCTTTGTTAATATTGTACTTGTTTTCTCTCAAAATCTGCAAAACCTGTCTGAGATGGTCAGCATGGTCTTCAGCAGTCTTACTGAATACCCGTATGTCATATAAATAGACAACAACAAACGATAAAAAAAAGGTCTGAAGCTACGATTCATTTCAGTTTGGAAGGTACTTGGGTTCATTGCACAAACCAAATTGCGTGACAAGATACTCATAGGTGCCATGCCGGGTCTTGAAGGACGTCTTGTGCACATCCTCTTCAACCATTTCAATCTGATGACATCAAAGTTGTTGAAGACCTTGCAGTCTTGCACCATATCCAAAAGAACATCGATCCTAAGCTAGGGCTCTGAGCTCTTCCTATTGAGATCTTGTTTAAGCCTCTGTAGTCCATGCACATTCTGAGTTCACCATTCCCCTTTGGGACAAACAGGACAGGTGCCCCATACTCAGAAGAGTTGGGCGTGATCTATCCCTTCTCCGTTCCTCAGCTCATCCAACTAAGCAGGAAACATCCTATACACTCTGCCCTTGGGAGGGGTAGACCATTCAACCTTGCACCATATCCAGAAGATCACCTTGCACCATATCCAACAGATCATCGATCCTAGGCTAGGGCTCCGACCTCTACCTAGTGAGATCTTGTTTAAGCCTCTCTAGTCAATGCACATTCCGAGTTCACCATTCCCCTTTGGGACAAAGAGGACATGTGCCCCATACTCAGAAGAGTTGGGCGTGATCCATCCCTTCTCAGTTAGAGACTGTTTCCTCAGCTCATCCAACTAAGCAGGAAACATCCTATACACTCTTCCCTTGGGAGGGGTAGAGCTAGAGAGGATCTCAATGTGATGTTTGGTTTCAATCTGATGATACCCAGATTTGAAATCAATTTTGTTGAAGACCTTGCGGTGATCCATCCCTTCTCAGTTAGAGACTGTTTCCTCAGCTCATCCAACTAGGCAGGAAACATCCTATACACTCTGCCCTTGGGAGTGGTAGAGCCAGAGAGTATCTCAATGCGATGTTTGGTTTCAATCTGATGATACCCAGGTTTGAAATATTTTTTTGTTGAAGACCTTGCAGCCTTGCACCATATCCAAAAAAGATCATCGATCCTAGGCGAGGGCTCTGAGCTCTTCCTAGTGAGATCTTGTTT
>BFEA01000203.1:1852479-1864058 GCA_003427395.1 Chara braunii | reverse complement strand
CCCCCAAAAAAAAAAAAACTCTCCTGTTCGCTGGCTCCGTTGCGCTCACGTCAAAAGGCTCAAAAAAGCCGTGATCCCGTAGCGTGACGCACAATGAAACCGGACTGAGGCGGCAGGGAGGAGTGGAGTTGGCGTGCGGAGGAGGAGAGGAGGAGGTGCAAAGGAGGGGCAGAGGAGTGTTACATGCTGCGCCTGAAACGAGGGCCATTTTCAGGCCCTGGTGTTGTTTTCAGCCTAGAAGCCTGAAAACAAGGGCCAGGCCCAGTGTCGTTTTCAGCCTAAAAGCCTGAAAACCAGGGCCTACAGGCCCTGTGTCGTTTCAGCCTGAAAGCCTGAAAACAAGGGCCTACAGGCCCTGTGTCGTTTCAGCCTACAACAGGGCCCTCCAGGCCCCGAGTCTTTTAGCCTGAACCGAAGGGCCATTTTCAGGCCCTCATAACATCGACCTGCCCTGAAACTTAGGCACCAGACCAGGGTTTTAGCACAGGCCATTTTGGGCCTGTTTTCAAGACAACCTTTGTTTGAACTTTAACGCCAGGGTCTGGGAGGTTTTGGCATTGGCAAGAGAAGCCTCCTGGAGGGGCCAGCACTATATAAGACTGGACCGCCCTGCAGGCTGTAGGTAGTTCAGAGGGACTTCCCAGGCACTTCACGTGCAGTTCAGGAGGCAGGAGGTAGTCTTCAGGATTCGGCAGCAGCACTCTGGAGGAGCGCTGCAGTAGTAGTAGCGTTAGCAGTAGTCTTCAGCGCTGGGCGCTATTAGGAGCTCGAGTAGCACTGGAGAGAGAGAGAGATTGCGCGGAGGCCAGGGAGACTTACCTGCAGCGCCATAGCTCCAGCTTGTCGTCGAGATACCTGCAGCACAGCGCCATCTTCACAGGTTAGTACCTGGCACATGAGAGAGAGAGAGAGAGTTCTTCGTGTTCCTCTTCTCAGTCCACCATCTCCCCCTCACGCTCTCGCTACCTGACTTCACTGCATCAGCAGACTACGAAAGAGAGGAATTGGTGACATTTGGATCCAGACTCGACATTGGGCTTCAGACATTTGACGAGGGATTATCTGGGACTTGTACCAAAGACTTGGTGTTGACGACATTCCCATCTCCCCCCTCTTCTTCATCTGATCCCTCCTCTTCGTCTGTGTATGGTCTGGACATGGCGCATTCTTCCTGTGTGTAGCGCCAGGCCCCTTCACACTTTATGATGAGGATGATGCATGTTTGGTCTGGATTGCGGCATTGATTGGGCTAGTCCTTGGTATTCTAGTATTCCACTACGCTGTCTGGTACTACGTGAGAGAGGTCAGTCCCGGTCAGGTCAGGGCTTATATCTAAGTCTTCCACTGCGCTACAAGGTGCCATTTTGTATGTATCAGGACGTGAGATTCCACTAACATCGCATTGTCCATTCAGTCCTTTTTATCACATTGTGGATCCTTGGCTATACATACATTGCCCAACTGGGCATGTAACAGGAGCGAAGGAGGAGGTCGAGAGGAGGGGAGGAGGAGCAAAGAAACTGAAGAGGATGAGTGGGGAAGGGGATGTGGAGAAGGGGAGGACGAGCGGAGGAGGCAAGGAGGAGGGGCCGAGGAAGGGCAGAGTAGGGCTGGAGGAGGGGAGGAGGAGAGGAGGAGGCGCAGAGGAGGAGATGGGTAGGGTGATACTACGGAGAGGACAGGCTGAGAAGGAGCCAAGGGGGAGTGAAGGAGGAGAGGTGGAGGATGAGTAGAGGAGGGGTGCAGGGGGAGCGGAGAAGCCGTGGAGGTGGAGGGGCATTGACGTGGAGAATGAGCGGAGGAGCGGGGGGGGAGGGGAGGAGGGGCGGAGGAGCGGAGAAACTGCTGAGGATGAGCTAAGGAGGAGATGAGAGGAGGAGGAACGCAGGAGGTGGGGCGGAGGAGCGGAGGACGGGTGGAGGCGTGGAGGGGGATGGAGGAGGATCGGCTGAGGCGCGGGGGATGACTGAGTGGCGGAGGAGGAGCAGAGAAACTGAGGAGGAGGAGGGGCATTGTAGTGGTGAGTGAGCGGAGGAGCGGGGGAGGAGGGGCGGATTGTTGCCACGTCGGGCGCAGCTTGAAAAGTGGGGCATTGTAGTGGTGAGTGAGCGGGGGAGGAGGGACGGATTGTTGCCACGTCGGGCGCAGCTTGAAAAGTGGGGCATTGTAGTGGTGAGTGAGCGGAGGAGAGGGGGAGGAGGGGCGAATGGGTGGTGAAGCCGCGGAGGATGAGTGGCGGAGCAGCGGAGAAGCTGCAGAGGATAGGGGGGGGGAAGGGTGGGCGTGGAGACGAGGAGGCAAGCAGGAGAAGTAGAGGAGGCACGTAAAAGGAGTGGAGGAGGCATGATGGAGGAGCGCGGGACGACAGGCGAAGGAGGAGAGAAGGAGCCAAAGAGAAGATGTGGAGGGGGAGCCGAGCAGAAGCAGAGAAGGTGCGGGGGAGGTGAGGCAGAGGACGGCTGAAGGAGGAACGGAGGCGATGCAGATGATTATCGGAAGATTAGCGGACGAAGGGCAGAGGAGCGGGGGGGGAGCAAGAGAGCGGGGGAGCAGCGTAGGAGGCACTGAGGATGAGCGGGGGAGGAGGGAGGAGGGGCGGAGGCGCGGAGCATTACCGGAGGAGGAGAGGCAGAGGAGCAGCACGGAGAAGCTGCGTAGGATGAGCGGGGGAGGGGCGGATGCACGGAGAACGAGCAAAGGAGGTGGGACGGAGGCGGCGAGGAGGATGAGCGAAGGAGGATGAGCAGAGGCGCAGAGGACCTGTGAGGAGGAGCAGGGGCGCAGAGGACCTGTGAGGATGAGCAGAGGCACAGAGAGAGAGAGAGAGAGAGAGAGAGAGAGAGAGAGAGAGAGAGAGAGAGAGAGAGAGAGAGAGAGAGAGAGAGAGAGAGAGCGTGTTTGCTATACCCAACTCCACAAAAAAGCCTGACTGAACCGGACTGAACCTGACTGTTCCGTCGGACTTTCAGCAACTCGTCAGGAGGTTGAACCCCGACAGTCTTCACAGGAGAAAATGGTAGACTGCCAGGCCAAAGAGTGTGTGTGTTGTGTGCGCGTTGTCATATTCGCTATACGTAACTACGCATTGACTGTACCAAACTGTTTGGTCGGACTTCCACCGACTCGTCAGGAGGTTGAAGCGTGTGTGTGTGTGCGTGTGTGTGTTGTTTTAAAAGACCCCAGATTCTCTCTCTGATTCCCTTCACAAATCATCACAAGCCATCCATAATGAAAAAGTATAGATATGTAACATAATAGAAAATGCAAGGTTGGCCACGTTTGTGTGGTTCAGCGCCGAGTGCCTGCAAACCCGTCTGTCACCAAAGCGGCACACTTGCACATATAAAAGTGTACATATATATTTCAAACCGTAAGGGGATGGAGGGCAGAGGGCAACTTACCTAAGACAGAAGACTACTCCAGCAAGAAGGCACCAACCCGAAGGTCTGAAAAAACATGGAGAGCCTTCCGCATCGGCCGACAAAACCAAAAAATCATTAACCAAAAACAATCAAGTATAACAGCATTGGCATTCCCGACACTCATCTCAAACTACACACTCGCATCACTGCCAAAGAGGAGGAAGAAGATAAGAGACACCTAAGACAGAAGACTCCTCCAGCAAGAACGCACCCCCCACCTCACTAAGGGTCCGAAAAAAACTGGGAAAGCCTTCCACGGCGGCCCGCAAAACATACATCTCCCCAAAGAGAACTTGATGGCATTCCCGACATTCATCTCAAACTACACACTCGCATCACTGCCAAAGAGGAGGAAGAAGATAAGAGACACCTAAGACAGAAGACTCCTCCAGCAAGAATGCATCCCCCACCCCACTAAGAGTCCCAAAAAAAATGGGAAAGCCTTCCACGGCGGCCCACAAAACATACATTTCCCCCAGAGAGAACTCGTGGCCACCCATAAACATCCAAACAACCCATGCTCTAAAGCAGGGCAAAGAATTAGGCCGTGTGTAATCAACAAAACCAACAAGACATATCCAACCACAAAAAGAGATAATAGCCTGCTAATATGAGCCCGATCCTAGCCGCTCAAATCTGCCAAGACAGAGAGCTAGCAAGACCGGAATGTGCATTGTGTGTGTGTGTGTGAGAGAGAGAGAGAGAGTCGAGCACGGCGGAGGGCGGTCCATGGCACAGCACAGGTGGTACCCAACACGAACGACAACAGCTCATGAACCCTAGGCGTGAAGTTGGACAAAACATGGCATGGGTTGAAATGGCACGTTGCACCGGACAAGGCGGCCTGAGGTACAAAGTTGCCTGCGACCTCGATCATTGGGCCCGAGGTACTGGGCCAACGGCTTAGATTCAGACACAGGCTTAAGATCTCAAGACCATGTCGATCTAGGCCGTCGGTCCGGTAGCACCCGACGGCCCAGATCACGGATTTCAGATTGGTGACGCTAGCAATTTTAATAGTGTAGGGAGTCTTGTTAAAAAAAAAAAAAAAAAAAAAAAAGAGAGAGAGTTGCCTATGTTGTCATGTTTGCTAAACACAACTACACAAAAAAGAACCACGACAGTGCCAGACTGGTTCATTGAAACCCCAACTGTCTACCTGGGCATTTGACTGATGGATGAGGGCTCACCACATCACCCAGTGGCAGCAATACCTCTGAGAAAACTGGTCAACTCCATACTCACAACAACACTGCAGCCCTAGCAGACTGCCAGTCCACACTAATGACAAGAACAGCAGTCAGTTTTCGAAACCAGTCTGTAAAAGCCATAAAACCCACTCCACACACCTACTCAGTGACCAAATAGAGCAAGACAGGGATATGCATGCATTCATGCATACATACATGCAGAGGTGTGCTTCGCAGGAGCGCAGGGCGAACACAAATGTGCACGCGAACACAAGAAAAACAAAACACTACTGGTGTGCAATGCCTGCAAACCATCCTACACCCTCCCCCCCACCGAACTTGACAAGGCCCAAGAGATTAAAAAGGGACGATTTCGGGTGTGTAAACACACCACACCATCACTTTTGACAACAAATTAAACTACCTTTTTGGTTTGCCTGGACGACCTGAGCAGGTGGCCCCAAGCTGCCCAATCCCACAGGGCTTGACTGGACACCCTGGTCCAGGCGACCATGGTGGAATTGCCCTCCGTCACGCCCAAAGCAATCAGCAAGAAGGCCCACTTCTGCAACAGCCAATTTAGGCTGCAGCTGCTGTCAGGATGCAACACAAGAAAACGGATGGTTAACAGTCTGTGGTCATCAATCAGTGAGGCTGACATGGCGGAATTGGAAAAGTTATAGACTGAATTGAACATCAAAGACCCACTGCAACAGCCAATTTAGACCGCAGCTTCTGTCAGTAAGCGACACAAGAAAAAGGATGGCTAATAGTGGATCACGATGTCATCAATCAGTGAGACTGACACGGCAGAATTAGAAGCAATTACAAACTGATTTGAGCATGAACGACAGACAAAGTGGATGCCGTCCGCCTGACTAAAAACTTTGCAGGAATCGTCAATACTGAAATATTTTCAAAGGTTGGCTTTGAACTCAAGGCATATCAACAATGGTAGGATATAGTCCACGTAAAGAATCCTCATGCCCACTGCAAGGTGGACAGGAAAAGGACTGCCCATGGAATGTTGCCAAGACAAATAACACATGCCTGTTAGGTTAGTCACGATTTGGCTTTATCCAATGAACTAATCGGTGAATAGTAAGGGAGTCGGGACCATTATCCATAGACCAAAAAGAGCAGCCAGGCTCTGGAAATGATTCTAGGGGCCAGCTAGGCTAGCAGAGTGGCCCAGGACACTTAATCGGCAGAAATATACATTACATAATTTTTAAATTTGGTAAAGAGTTTCGATGTGACCCTGAGGCAAGAGTTGTTCAGCCTATTTTTGATAATTTTTCTGCATAACATATTGCTTTTTTCAGACTTTTTGGATTTCTTTGTTTTTTTTTTGGGCTGGAACCTTCTATGGTCCTTGCGCGGCCATGGCCGCCTGGGCAAACAAGGTGACCCGCGCGGCCTGGCATATACCCTAGGGAGGTGTCAGATGTTTGCTGGCGTGGTAAGCAGGGCACTACTTTCTGCATGTCAGAGCTATTCCTACACAGGCATGTCTACGGCCAAGGTATTCCTACTAACCCCACTGTCCTCTGGACAACAAAGTCTACAGCCAAGGTATTCCTACAAGCCCTTCTGTCCTCTGCTAAGGCAAACCAAAAGGTAAAGGGAGCCTTTCAGAGCTTATCATATCAAAACGTAACACATAACACAGGCATGTACCAACATGAGCATGCCTAGCAGCCCACACTCGGCCTTGGAGATGAGCACACCTCCTACAGGTACACCAAACACTGACACTTCTTGTTAACAGGAGGTGTCACACAACGAACAGGTCGTCCAAATTAATCTCATTGCATGCCAGCTATTGTGCATCCTCTATGCCTGTTATATGGCAACTGCTTCTGCATTGTGAATGAGATGCCGCACCTGTTTTGCATATTGCTATCATGTGCTCATCTGTTCCCTTCAGTATTGGATTGTTTCCATTCTCACATAGGTATAAATACCTGTGGTGAGTAGAATCAAAAGATGTCCAGCTTTATCTCTCGGTTTGTGCACATCGATGATGGAGTTCTCAACAAACATTTTTGGGCCGCGCAAGCAACAGACAGGCAACCTGCCCCCAAACTCTCCATAAGCAGGGAGAAGCAACCAATGAGTTGAAAGAGAAAATGCGGCCGCGGATAGAATATGAGCAAGAGGCAAGCCTCAACCTTTGCTCCATAATGAAGGACAAGATGTGACATGAAAATGCCAGACCATAACGAAGCAAGAGAACATGCTCGAAGAAGACTAACTCAAATATCAATGCCGTGAATAACAAAACCAGCGAGAAATGAACACACATCAAAGGTGGACACCATGACATAGAAAAAAATCGGCGATTACATGTGATTATACCCAATTCACACTTTTTGTGACACTGTCGTCAAATTCTTTCCTCTCCATGAAATGTACCAGTACAAACTCGCAAACCGAAAAACACAAAACAGCATTTGCTAAAAGAGACCCTCTGGTTCTTCCATTAACTGTTTCCCACACACCAGAACAAAGAAAATTGTTCGCTAGCATCCCTATCGCGATCTCCTCAGAAGATCCCTCTACAGCGCATGCGAAGCTAACATTATAATTGGTTCCAAAGTTCCAGCAGTTCTGACCACAAAGATGCAATACTGAAAGATGCTGAAGCAGGTATGGAGAAGAGGTCCCCGCAGGAACAGACAAGCACGTCACTAAATAAGAACAAAAGTTACAAAATGCTACACATGGATTGCCCGCAAGAAAAGCAATTTCATTTCCAACTATGACACAAAGTCCTCGATTGGTGAAAAAGAGCGGAATGATTATGTGCGGCAATACCTTCAACTGGCTCAACTTTAAGATATCTGCCCCTTCAGCAGCGACAGCGAGCCTTCGATGTTTAGCACGATTCATTCTCGCCCGATCTGCAGGCATCTGCCCTAGGCCTGTATTCCCTAGCACTGTCTCATTGGACAAGGAACTCTTACCCACACTGGCAACATCCACTTCCCCTTGAGTGAGACCCCTTGCAGTTAGTCTTTCTTCCGGGGTAGCTATCCGAGCCCACTCCCGCCACGACCAGCCACTCATTGATGTCCGAGCACAGCCTTCCGAGATTGGCCTTCCTTGAATCTGTTTGCACTTCACTTTGCCATCCTGGCAAGTTCTGGCAGCCATGATCCGGGATGCTGTCCGAGAAGCCTCATTTACAGTTTCAAGTTCTGCCAACAATGTTGTATCCAAGCAACTGTGCTCACTGCCCTGCAATTTACAGCAAGGCCCTCTGCACATCACACACTTGACTCTTCCACCTTCCCTTCGGTTTCCAGCTACCTTGGTAGATGAGTTGCCTCGCTCCTTTCCATTCTCATCATATATGGATGTACTGTTTCGTGTCTGCGTCTGACTAAACACTCTCAGAGGCATTTGTTTCCCCTCTATGGCAGCAGGACGACGCACTGGACGAGGACTCCCTACCGGGCATGCTTTTCCCTTCAAGGTAGCCCGGGTTCTCGGGTAGTCTGTCCTAGTTTGAGTACTTTTCATGATGGCAGCCATTCTTCTTTCCATCGCCAAGGCCTTCTCAACTGACCTCGCACGGGACCCCGCCTTGCTGACTAGCACGACGTCAGGGGGAAGCCCACCACTGCATGGACGGCATGAAACTTTCCTCCAGAACTCCTTTCTCAAAACCTGGAAACGGTCAAATGGAAGTGACCAGCACTGTCAAACACGTGCTGCAGAATGACAGCTGTGATTCATTCGTAGTTAAGAAAAAACTGAAAACGTGAGTAAAAACCAGGACAGATAGGGCCGCAAAGTGTTTTCAGTATGTCCTCTTTTTTCTGGGCTGAGATAAAATGAGGGAAAGGAGGGGAATCATAATGAGGGCGCACCCATTCAGTGAATCCTATCCATGGTGAGCAATCAATGCTGTGGGGGATCCGCGTGCTGTAACAAGAGGAAGCTTGGAGAGTGTATCTATGTACGCTGCTGACTTGCCAGTGGAAAAGGAACCAGACTGCCGCTCCCTACAATAGAATTGAGCCATGAGGCCCTGTTCTGTGACCAAAAGTAAAAGAAAACGAGTGAAAAAATGAAAGTGTTACGATGGCAGTCAAAGAAAAACTCAGCCCGCACTGCACCCGGCGTACCCCTGGCATGTAAGAAAGGCCAGGGTTTTTCGTGTGTGTGTGTGKGGGGGGGGGGGAAGAGAGAGAGGGGGAGTTGCTGCCCACCGAGACCCGCCGGAATCGGGGTCTTTTAATATTCTCATGACAACCAGGGTAGCCGGTTGAGGGGAGAAGGGTCCATCGACCGACGGCTGAACTAAACCCATGCCTGTAGACAAGAGGCAAGGTGGGGGGGAAGGAGGAAATGTAGTGCAAGAGGGATAAGGGACACGACCCGCACAAAGGAGAAGCGAGATGGCATGGAGGAGGCAGACAGCAGGACGGACCGTCTCGTACTCTTGCCGTTGTGATAATTATCGTACCAGACATTTCTAGACAGCCCTTTCTTGATCCATCCTGGGACCTGTTCGGGCTACTTCGTACACTTGCTGGCTCCTTGAACCAGCTTCCTCGGCTTTCCACAGACTTGTGACCCCTCCCTCATGACTGGACTCACCGTTGAACTCTCCGTGCTCTGTCTTATGCAGGTCTGGGATAAAATCCATCTACTTTCTGAGTTGTCATGTTACCAGGCTTACTCTTGATAGTCTCGTAGCAATATATTAAGAATTTAGGATCTGCAAGAAGACCTATTAGATCCATATATCTGCCCGAGAGTTTGCGTACAATCATCATCATGCACAGGAGGTGAACCTTTTTCTTTCAGTCCTTGGGAAGCTTCTTCCTGCTCCCAGTACTGAAACTCCCTAAGGAAACACTTGCGTTCCTTGACCTCCTCTAAATTAAGGGTCTTGCTGGTAAGGGATGAGGACTGACCTCACTGGCCAACAGATTCCTAATGTTTTCTGGGAGTGCACACAGATAACTTGTAAGGAGTGTCTTCGGGTCATAACTTACCCGTGGGACCTTGATGAGGCATGCTACTGTCAACCACAACCTGAACATTCTTATACTTGTGAGTCTCTGGCATGTGGAGCTCTTCTGTGGCCTTCTGTGTAGCTTTCTGATTGTAGAACCTCTTCTCTACCAATACCACAAAATCCTCAAAAATCTTGTTCCGAGAGATGGTTAACAGGGGAACCTGCGTTACCATACGTACAGCCTCCCGTACAGCCATACGAATTCGTAGTCGTACAGTAATTGTACACTAGGGGTACTGTCCAAATCTATTATTATTATTATTATTATTATTATTATTATTATTTTTTCCATGCTAATCTTCTCTGTATCGTTCCAATTTTAACGGATGTCTATTATTATTATTTTGGGTTTCAGCCTTCAGGTTTTTTTTTAGTGTCCATGCACCCTGTATACTTGAAATCAGGCAGTAACATGATGTTCTTTAGGTTGCTTTTTAGGCTGATTAGAGGTATATGTGGTGTCCGACACACTCGTAGTCTCGTACCCTAGGATTGTCATGCCCAGCTGGTCCTGCCCAGTCAGGCACCCGAGTCTGATGCCCAGGGGGGTCTGATGCCTGGGGTACCTGGGCGTGCAAATATATTGTCACATAATGTCAGAGCCCCAAGGCGAAAAACAGAAACAAGAAAAACTTAATTCATTTTTAATCTTCGTCCTTACAAGTCCCCCTGTTCAGAACCTCTTGCGTACAAGGCCGCCCACGTGGATGAAGGTTGAGCGGCGGCTGCCCCCACCCCCGTGTGTCATATCGACCCACTTGCACACAGTCAAAAGGCAAAGAGGCAAAGAAGAGAGGAAGGGAACAGCCAAATAAAACAGAACAGAGGGCAACAAAACAGATCCCAGATGACAAGTCCCACATGCAAGCACCGCCCTTGCCCACAGGCCAAAGGACGGGACAAGACCAACCAGGATGTCAAAACATTCTTGTCTGCAAAGAAACCAAAAAACGTACCAAAAATATATATATACTCCAACAACACAGTTTGTCACAGCCCCTCATTTGTTGTCCTATTATATAAACTCCAGCGACACAGTTTGTCACAGCCCCTCGTTTGTTGTCCTCTTCTCCCTCTCTGCCTACCGTTACCGGACAGCTCTGTTAGCTCTGTTTTACGATATATATTATCAAACAGAGCTGTTATAGTTATTCAATAAAAAAACGGTGGAGTCATTGTTCAAGCGATTAATTTGAAATTGAAATTAAATGTACTAAGGACATGCATGTTGAAATAGGTCATTATTTCTTTATTCTTAGCATTTGTGTTGCATTAGCCTACAAAACAGAGAATCTATATATATCATCAAACATAGCTTCCCAGTAAACCGTAGGCAGAGAGGGAGAAGAGGACAACAAACGAGGCGCTGTGACAGACTGTTTCGCTGGAGTTTCACTGGCTCATCAGGAGGCTGAACCCTCAACAGTCTGTAGAATCCCCTGACTGATTACACTGCAAGTGATAACCCACCTTAACCCCAGTTGTGGTTAACCGTCAACGACTGCCGGACAACTGATACCCTGAGATGGGCACCAACCACTGCCCTCAAGGTACCTGTGACGAAAATCACAGCAGACTCTTTCGCCCACACCAGATGGAAAACTCTACAGACTGTCGGTTCACACCCCATCACAAGGCATATTATATGTATATATATATCGTCACAAACAGAACTGCCCGGTAAACCGTAGGCAGAGAGAGAGAAGAGGACAACAAACGAGGGGATATATATATATATGAACCGACAGTCTGTAGAGTTTTCCATCTGGGGTGGGTGAGTGATATTCTGCTTTGACTTTTGCCACAGGTACCTTGAGGGCAGTGGTTGTTGCCCACCTCAAGGTATCAGTTGTTGGGAGGCCGTTGATGCTTAACCACAGCCGGTGTTAAGGTGGATTATCACTTACAGTGTAATCAGTTAGGGGATTCTGC
>BFEA01000203.1:1828924-1839025 GCA_003427395.1 Chara braunii | reverse complement strand
CTCGCTCGCTCACTCGCTTGTGCGCGTGCGGATATGAAACTGATCGAAGCAGATACTGCACTTGATCGTGTGGGGGGGAGGGAGAGGAGGCGCATAGTTCGTTAGGTCTGGCTCTCTCTCTCTCTCTCTCTCTCTCTCTCTCTCTCTCTCTCTCTCTCTCTCTCTCTCTGCGTTTTACCTCTTGCGGCTGTGTACGCGCCCGCTTCGCTTTTTTTTTCTTGTTTTCCCAACATCGTTTGTGTTTCGGGCTTCTTTTATTTTCAAAATCGCTCATGCTTCCCTTGTTTTTTCTTTTCTCCATTAAACTGATCAGTTCTTTCTTTTTTAAAGGTCTTGATCGACCACGGATCAGATATGAAACTGACCGCAACAGATACTACACCTGATCGAGGGGAGATGGTCAAGTGTCTCTCTCTCTCTCTCTCTCTCTCTCTCTCTCTCTCTCTCTCTCTCTCTCTCTCTCTCTCTGTCTCTCTGTCTCTCTCTCTCCCCCCCCCTCCGTTTTCTTATTGGTCCCAATGGAGCGCGGAGCAGTCATGAAACTGGTCGGAAGATATGAGACTCATCGGGACAAATAATAGACTTGATGGTGGTGGGCAGAGCAGGGGGTCGTAGTTAGTTCGTTCTCTCTCTCTCTCTCTCTCTCTCTCTCTCTCTCTCTCTCTCTCTCTCTCTCTCTCACACTCTCTCTCTCTCTCTCTCTCTCTCACACACACACACACACACGCGGGCGCGGGCGGACACATAAGCACCCTCTCTCACTCATAGTTCCAAGACCACAAAAAACGAAAGCAACAGACATGAATAACAAACTCACCGTCGGTCATCAAGGTACAGTCGTTCGAAAGCCTTGATGCTGCACAGCTCAAGCCTCAGCGTCCAACATTCAGGATGTAGAGATGGTGCGTCCTGGGTGAGTGTGTGTGAGTGTGTGTGTGTGTGTATGTGTGTGGGTGTTCTGTGCGGGTGAGTCTGAGTATGTGTGAGTGCTGTTATGTTCGCTATACAGGACTCACAAAATGACTCAGCCAGACTGTTTCGTCGGACTTCCACTGACTCATCAGGAGGTTGAACCCCGACAGTCCGCCCAAGATGAACTGTACTGCCGGCCAAGGACTCACCACGTTCGTGTGTGTGTGTGTGTGTGTGTGTGTCTGTGTGTGTGTGTGTGTGTGTGTGTGTGTATGCATGTGTGTGTGTGCGTCTGTGCCTGTGTGTGTGCCTGTGTGCGTGCGTGTGTGCGTGCGTGCGTGCGTGTGTGTGTGTGCGTGTGCGTGCATGTCTACGTGCAAGTGCGCGTGTGTCCAACGTAGAGCGAAGTCGTAGTCGTGCATAGCAGCATAGAAGTCAGTCGAGTAGCTCGAGTGTCGAAAACACACGTTGGTACCGGCGCTGGCGTGTGGGCCCGGTACAGGCCCTGGTGCGAAGCCGCCCGTGACGGTTCAACTTCTAAGAGCAAACGATCAGCGAACGATCAGCAGACGATCGGGACCGTCGCGGAGTGTAAAATCACAGGGCGCCGATCGTCTGCTTGTCACAGGCCGAAAATTAGCGATAGTTGTATATGTAGTGATTATTCTGCACAGCACCCCGACCCAAGGAGAACAGGTCCAGGCCTTCTTTGCTGCGCCACAGTAGATGATGCATACTGGACAGGGAAGAAAGCAGCAGCAGCGATGAAAGGAAAAAAGAAGGCAAGGACAATAAGAAACAGCGTGCAATGATGATGAAAGCTCAGGAGAGAGATGGGATAGGAAACAGATAGCCTGGGACGACCATGATTTAAGCCAAACACAATTGACGAGGAGGATAGACATGGAGTTTGGCCGATGACAGCTCTGAGTTTCAAATGCAGCAAGCTTCTGGGACATCCAGAAAGTGTCATTTCCTGGTTGAGAAGACGGTATGGTGACCAACATGAAGTGATACACGAAGAGGGCTCCTAAAGATAAATCTTGCAAATTTTGCATGTCTGTGGCAGAGTGCTTCATGTATGCTGAACAGCATCACAGAGAACTTTGTGTCGCCTGGATGTCTGAGCCGCAGACGCAGTCGAAGCGAAGACATAGACCCTTCCGTCAAAGAGCAGGCCACAGAAGGGCAGTCCCTAGTCCAACAGTACTGCAGTCTCCAGGAGCCCGCAGGAATTCTAGACATGCACCCCATTCATCCATTAGCTGATGTCTCTCAAAGGGCGCAGTCTCCAAGAGCCCGCAGGAATTGTAGACAAGCACCCCATTCATCCATTAGCTGACGTCTCTCAGAGGGCGCATCACCGCATGTGGTCTGGAGACTGCGAAGAGTTGTAGAGACGGTTCAGCTCACAGAGAAAGCCTAAATCGAATGCAGCAGCCTACCATACAGCACTTCAGTCATGTTGTCCCAAAGAAGGATGGAGGAGTGCAAACGTGCATAAACTACAGAGAACTAGACAATACTCGTAATTAAATCACCAGCACCGAATTTTACATTTTGAATGGCACTGCACCATTTTTTTCGTTTTAGCTGGAGCCACCAGCCAAACAGATCACGGAGGTCCAAGTGCATATGCCGCAACATCGAACCAAAATAGGCACACCATGGATGGGTGGTTTGACAATGTGGAACAATCGCTAAAGATTGACAGCTTGCTGGACAAGGTGCGAGGATGCGCATGAACGACTTGCTCAAGGATGACCTCAAAATGTTTGAAGCGGTTCACCTCGACAACTTGGTCGTGTTCAACAGAAAAACACATGGAGCATATGAGGTCAATGCTCGAGCTGTCGCGGGGGAAGTGTAAGACCAACGCCAAGAAGAGAAAGTTTGACAAGGAGGAGACCCTCTACTTGGGACACATCAATGCAACAGATGGCATGAGGCCTGCGGCTAGGAAGCTGTTCGGACTGGCCAAGAGCCAGGACTTCCCAGCTAATGGACGGGTGATTTGACAATGTAGAACAATCGCTAAAGATTGACAACTTCCTGGACATGGTGCGAGGATGTGCATGAACGAATTGCTCAAGGATGACCTCGAAATGTTTGAAGCGGTTCACCTCGACAACTTGGTCGTGTTCAACAGAAAACACATGGAGCATATGAGATCGATTTTCGAGCTGTTGAGGCAGAAGAAGTGTAAGACCAACGCCAAGAAGAGAAAGATTGGCAAGGAGGAGATCCTCTACTTGGGACACATCATTGCAACAGACGGCATGAGGCCCTCGGCTAGGAAGCTATTGCGGATTGGCCAAGACCCAGGACTTCCCTGCACTATCTGCTGGCGGCCTTTCATGTACAGAACATCCCCAGACACAGGACATACCTGACTTCACCAGCAAATCAAGGAGGAACAACCATAACTCACTAAAAAGGTTCCGAAGCGGCCACGGATAATTCTTTGGGCCATCATGGGAGTTTCGGGAGCAACCACAGTGACACGCAGGACTTTCCCAACGTCGTTATCTGCAACCTTCTCTTGTCTAGAAGGGCCACATTTTTGTGGCCGGCTCAGATGCCATGGTGGCTTGATTGGGATATCGACGTCCACCTATGATGCAGAGAAAGGATTTGTGGACAAGAAAATGTGCCGCAGTTACAATGCCCATAGCAACAGTATGAGGAATGCTGTCACAGCAGCACGTTCCAATACTATCACAAATAACCCACAGTGGATGGAAAACCGAAAAGCTTTTCTCAATTCTGCATCAGTTCCCTGTCAGAAAACAGTAATCTGACACACGTTCTTCAGTAAAACACTGAAACAGTACAATCGGACAGAATGCCAGCTATTCACGCATACACCTGTCATGGGGGAAGTCAAATTTCAGGGTATGCACAATATTCTTCCACATGTTCTTTCCCTTTGAAGCAGACCAACATTATACACGACAACAACAGGGAAGGATTGAAGAAGCTATACCGTGGGTTCTTCATTTTCGTCAGCCGTGGGTTCTTGATTGTCGTGAGCGTCCACAGGTTCATCATCACTACTGCTGCTTTCGGAAGATGATTCACTTGAGCTGCTCTCTGTGTCTGATGAGGAAGAAGACGATGACGAATAGTCCCGAAGCTTCTTGTTAGTGTCATTTCCCACCTTCCCGGATGTTTTCTTCTGGGAGCTAACTGCTACTACCCCTTCGGATGGTGCAGCCTGTCCTCTTTTCTTCCTTGTGTCAAACCAATCTCCTACTGAAAAATGCTTCCCAGCAATGTCCTCCCTGCGGTACTGCACTGCTGGTGCATCTGCTCGCTTCGCTCCAACCACCGCCTCCTCCATGCGCCTTGCCGCTTCCTTCTCCTCCAGCCACTGCTCCAGACGCTGGGAGATTGTGGCATCAACAACAGCTCTCCGCACCACTTTCATCACCGCCAAGTGAAGTTCTCGGCGAACAAGCTCGATAGGCTCCTCCTGGCTGGTTTCCTCCTGATATGGCTCTTGCTTATACTCCGTTATCACCCTCTTGTCTTCTTTTTTCTTATCTACTGGCGCTTCCGTCTGTTTAGCTTCCTTCTCATCTTCCATATTCCCCTCTACAACTTCGTCTTTCCTCCACTCCTTCTCTGTCCCTCTCCCATGAGATGGCTTAGGAACTTTTTGCTCCTCACCTGCACCAGTTTTGCTCCGAGGCTTTCGCTCCCAGGTATCATGGTCAACACCCAAGGCATCTGCTAACTGTCCGGATTCACCAATAGTAACCAGTTCTTTTAGGGTCATTGGATTCATCAACCCATCGATGTGTCGAACCTGATAAGCACAACATGAGAAGACATTGAAAGTCAGGGAGCATCCAGCTAATGGAAAACAAATTTTACAAGACCCAAAAGAGGGATGTCGCACACTATGAAGGATTCAACCTCTCAGCCTCTGCATCTGCTAACTGTCCGGATTCACCAATAGTAACCAGTTCTTAGGGTAACTGAATTCATCGACCCATCAATGTGTCAAACCTGACAAGCACAACATGAGAGGACATTGAAAGTCATGGAGATCCAGCTAATGGAAAACAAACTTTACAAGACCCAAAAGAGTGTCGCACACGATGAAGGATTCAACCTCTCAGCCTCTGCAGAGGGAGAAGGTAATAGTCTTTCATTTAAGTTCATTAATTGATAGTCTTTGATACATAGAGGTCGTAACCTGATTGCAATCACAATTGTCTTTTTCGGTGACAGAATTTCCCAGATGTCAGTGGGTGCACAACTCCCCTAGCTGCATGCTTCTGGTCCGGATCAAAGGCCAGCTGCATGGGATGACACACGTTGACGGTACAACTTGGCTCACACAAAGAAACGAGGGTAAACCAGTGAATTCTCCGATTCATTGGCACCCATAACAACATTCTTTTCTTCGCGTATTTGCTCGTTATGTGCAGGCAAACGACAAACATGCACCCTCTCTCTCTCTCTCTCTCTCTCTCTCTCTCTCTATATATATATATATATATATCGTCAAATAGAACTGCCCGGTAAACCGTAGACAGAGAGGGAGAAGAGGACAACAAACGAGGGGCTGTGACAAACTGTTTCGTTGGAGTTTCACCGACTCATCAGGAGGCTGAACCCATATATATATATATATATATCGTATATCATCACAAACAGATATATATATTGTCACATGATATCAGAGCGCCTAAGCGAAAAAACCAAAAAAACAAAAAAATCTTAAATTCGTTTTTACTCTTCTTCCTTACAACTCCCCCTGTTCAGAACCTCTTGCGTACAATATAATATATATATATATCGTCACAAACAGAACTGCCCGGTAAACCGTAGGCACAGAGAGAGAAGAGGACAACAAACGAGGGCTATATCATCAAACATATATGTGGCTTCTTCTGCAGGTGGTTAATACTCTTCTCCTTAGCCCGTCCCTGCAAAGCGCGCCCAAACGTATATGTGGCTGTGGTAACCAAATGTGTCCCTCCCTTTTTAAAATTGCAAGTGCACAGAAAAATAATCATTTGGGGCCACGTCGTAATTCCCATTGGATCTAGTCTCTTTTCCCAAACGTCACCTGCAAAGAATTAGCAGGGATCCCATGCATTTGGAAGGACGTTCGCCAAACTGCTGGAGGTACACGAGCAGGCCAGTAATATATTCTGAATTCCGATTCAGGTCTGTGTTCCAAGAGCTATGGGTTACGGACTTACTACAAACACTACAGTAAAACATACATGAGCCAGCGTACCTCGCCTATTCGCCACAATTATGGTTTCCGAATGTAAGCAAAGCACCTTGCAACACCTTAATTCTACACGTTCTCCTCTCAATGTCCGCAAAGTGTGACATGACCCCTCATCCACGAAGCCTGTAAAACATACTGGTGGATAAGGTCAGAGCTTTGCTCAGTGAAAGGAAACACAAAAGGTCCAGAAGGATCCTTGCATCCAGTAACAGAGGAGGTCTAGAGGGTACATCCTCACTTCGAAGCTCACAAATCAAAAAAAAAAATTCATGCAAAAAAAGAATGGAGTATGAAAGGATGAATTCCAAGGAACAGTTCCTACCTCAAGTGACAAGTAAAGGTAACCCTTCTCCAACCACCTTTTCAAATAGGTAAGGTTATAAGGGCCCTTCAATTGTCGATCACCACCTTCATATTGCCAGCACACAGCATCCCATGCCTGCATTCAACAACAACCAGGCGAACCGCCCAGCCAGACACACAAACTAGGGTCAACGATACGATGTCGCTGACAACAAAAGGAAGATACAAACAGATGGATCAAGAGCCTTGTATGAATGCCATAATATGAAAGTTGTTAAAAAACAAAAAGACCGCACATTTTTTAGGCATGCGTGCAACATGTTCACACCTCAGCGATAGGCGGGTTGCAAAAAATCATTCGACCAAGACTGGCATCTGCACAAACGGATCTCAGACCATCTAGATGGCTGTCCAGATGTACACATTACAGACATCAACCATTCTACGATTCACTGCTCGATTTATAAAACAACACTTGGGTCAGTGCAGAATAACAGAGAGTTCGAAACGAGCAATGAACCCACAAAAGATAGCAAGGAGACAAGAGTCTACGCAAAGGAGGAGACGAATAAGAGGAGGAGAGTGATAAACTATCTGGCGGCAGTCAAACACATACAACGTCTTGTCTTGCCTCCCCCCTTCATCCTCCAGGCTTTTTCTCCCTTTTCCTGCAACCTTGCAGTTAACAGCCTCTCCCTCTATCTACTAGTCTCTGATAAGCACTACCCAATTCGCAAAGTCGCTCCCCATGCAGTATCAATGTGGCACATGAAGAATAACACCAATCCAAGCAATGTCCGCATTCAGGAGCCAAGCAGTGAATCTTGAAACATGGCACACCACTCTCTCTCTCTCTCTCTCTCTCTCTCTCTCTCTCTCTCTCTCTCTCTCTCTCTCTCTCTGAAGCACACCGTCTATCTCAGCTAGAGCGACTCTTGTTCTCTCTCCCACTCTCCAGTTCTGTCTGCCTTCTTGCAGCATGAGCACTCCAGGAGCAGTGCTTAAACTTCCAAGCAGAGGAAGGCAGAATGAATGAATAACCAGGGGCAGTCCAGTATGTTCAGCAATGACCTGGCATGGCCTGCATCCAATTGCCTCCTCCTGTGGCCGAGATCTTCCGATCTGCGCATCAGAGGAACAAGGAAACCTGGAAACTGGACTAAGCTTTTGGATTTGTGTGTGATATGTGTTCCGATCTGCGCATCAGAGGAACAAGGAAACTTGGAAACTGGACTAAGCTTTTAGATTTGTGTGTGATATGTGGCCGTGGTAGACTCCCAAAAACTCTCCGACTGCTTGACTTCTGCGTCCCCATTGAGCCCAACTGTTGACTGTCCCACGGCCTTCTTTCATATCCAGAGGGGCTGGGCACCTCTTTCGGCATTTAAACCGACAGCACACAGCCCCAGCCTTGTTGAAAATGTTTTGCCGTCAACGCCAGCATGCCGTCAGTAAAATAAATCGGCGGCCGGCATCGCGTCTCAGCCTCTGTGAGGGGCCCACGGCTGATTTCACGCATATACTGGTTGCTTAAACCACCACTACCCCCGCCGTCATAAATTAGGGGAACCGGTAGCACAGGTCCATGAGGACTACCGGTAGTACAGTGGGGGGAACTGGCGGAGTGGCAAAATTCGAAAATGCGTCGAATTACCCCCGTTGCGGTGCAAATGGTTTTTTGTATTTTCTTGAATATTTTTCCTGTAAAGATCACGATAAAATCCACGGACCCTCAAATTTTCAGAGTTATTGGGTCATCCTTCTGATTGCAAAAAATTGTGAAAGTTGGGTTTCTTTTTCCGTTGGCCCATATGTGGTAGAGTAGGAAAAATGGAAAATGTGACGAAACGGCACGGCATGTACTTCACCGTCTATTTTTTTTTTTTCATTTTTTAAATATTTTTCCTGGAAAGATCACGGCCTAATCTACAGTACATAAAATTTGCAGATTGTTTTGCCAATTTTTTTTGGCGTGAAAATTCGCCATAGTTTGCGCTTGAAAATTCTTGGCACGGACCCGCCTGCGCCTGCCTGTCGCCACCCCCCCTAAGAACCTGGTCCGTAAGGCCAGGAAAGTCCTTTTTTTTATATTAAACCAAATAACAAGGGAGGCCGGGAATCCCTCCACATCTCACCCCGGAATGCTGGGGCCATTTCCCAGGGCAGGCACAGTGCTGGAAAGCAGGTCCAGCGTCCTTTAACTGCAACACTCAAAACTGAGCAAACACAGTGAGAACTTGATAACTCGCATCATTACATATCCAAACTAGGGTCTTACTTGGAAGCCTCTCAGCCTCGATAGGCTGTCTGAATTACTGTTAAGAACTAGCCTCCCTGCATCTGACCCTTATCTGAGAACTTCACCCACCTGTAGGGTCTGCACCATTTCGCCTCCTTTTGCCGTCTTGCCACCTGGGGCAGAATGTGAGAAGTCCAATTTTTTCTCCACTCTGCTCCTAACAAGTTACGAATAGCAAATTTAAACTTATTTCCGACTGGCCGGCAGGGGTAGTGGTGGTTTAACACCAGGCTTACGGACCAAGGACTGTTTTGGCACCTCATGAGAGGCTGCAGGATGGACTTTTGACCCCAGATCTCTTACTCAAAAGCTACGACCACATGTTCTGCGCTGATTTGACCTCTACCCTTTGCACTCTTGCCGTCCCAAAGTCGATTTCCATCACAGAATTTCACCCTTCATCAGCATCGGCAGCTATATAGATGAGTCAAACACGAATTTGAATTTTTTTAAACTGGAAACAAAAACTCACTGCTTCGCACCTTTCTTTTTACATCAATCAAATCAAAGGCTACCATAATACGACCTCTTGGAAGTGCCTATTGGAAACTGATACGAATTTGGATTTTAACGTGCTGGTGTTTTTTAAAGCGGAAATGGGCCACTTTTTTTGGTTTGGGTAGATTTTGTAAGTGTCACGAATTCAAAAAACTAATAACAAGAATACCGAGCCCAATAGCAGACTCTGCATTCGGCGATCATGTTTTTCACCTGATTTTTTGTTACTCATGTCAGCATTCTCACTTCTGATATCTCCAGCTGTTTTCACAAACAGCCTTCTTGAAATAAAATTTCACTATATGCAGGAACGTGCTATGGCCTTCGGCCCTTTGTTTTATGTGTCAAATTCAATACATGTACCAGTTCACCTTACTGAAATGTAATGGGCATAATCCGCAAGAAAACAGATGCAGTTGAACGGGAAGTTTGTAAACGTGACGTAGAGGCTCCGCCATAACTACTCTTGCGCCACTTTCGGGGTTTCCTTAGGCACCAATTCACTCTGCGTAGATTGACTGAACGCAGAAACCCTTGAACTTTCGGCGCCAGATTTTTTATTACTCATGTCACAGCATTCGCAATAAAGATTTTTCACGATCAATTGCTTTATAAAAAATCCATGTTTTAGGTGTTTCAAAATACATGACTTTCACAAAACATATATAATAAAAGCAACTAATACCACTGGGTACTTATAATTTCCTGACTGCTTACATCACAATCAGCAAAAACGACTTCATCAGCACTTTGCATCAGTTCCTTTCTTCACCTACAAGGGTACCTGTTGCGGCTTCGCTCGCAAAAAAAATGGAGGGCAAAAAGCAAAAACGTC
>BFEA01000203.1:1814969-1825319 GCA_003427395.1 Chara braunii | reverse complement strand
CAGGCATCGACGGTCGAACATTGCATGCCAATCACTGTGCCCACCACATCTCATGGCCTACCCGTGACGCCGGCCAACCACTCACCACATCCAACGGCCGACTGCAGTCGATCAATCTCTCTCTCTCTCTCTCTCTCTCTCTCTCTCTCTCTCTCTCTCTCTCTCTGTGCCCGCTCTCATGCCCCGATCAATCCATCAAGCCTAGTAGTTTGTGCTGCAAGACGTGTCCGATCTCTCTCTCTCTCTCTCTCTCTCTCTCTCTGTGGGTGTGTTTGTGTCTGTGTCTGTGTAGTTATGTTCGCTATACACAACTCCATAGAAAAAGCAGCACTACGCCAAACTGTTTCGTCGGACTTCCACCGACTCATCAGGAGGTTGAACCCCGACAGTCTCACCATGTCGTGTGTGTGTGTGTGTGTGTGTGTGTGTTTGTGTGTGTGTGTGTGTTTGTGTGTGTATGTGCCAGAGACATGTGAAGTCGCAGTCGAGCGTCGCAGTGTAGAGCGGAGTAGTAAAGTCGAAGTCGAGCGTGGTAGCGCAAGAAAGTAGTAAAGTCGAAGTCGAGCGTAGAGTAGCGTAGGGGTCGAAACGTGCGCGCCGCCGTGCGTAGGATTTTCCCGTGCCGCCACCCAAAAGGGCAGCCTACGGGAACCACTTTGCCCGTTGGGAAGCCCGTGCACAGAAACGGCCCGCTCCAAAGAGGCAAGCAAACTGGTTTCCGGCGAAAGGCCTCGATCGGGTCCTGCCTGATCAATCTGGGCCGTCGGGCCCAAGGTACCGGGCAAACAGCCTGGATTGACGCGTGATCTTAAGATCTTAAGACCACGCTCCAATCCGGTCCGTCGATCCGGCAGGACCCGACGGCCCGGATGACAGATTTGTTACATGATTCAGTCGATCTGGGTCGTGGGCCGGTAGGACCAACGACGGCCCGGATGTTAGATTTGTCCCCTTAGCGATTTTAATAGTGCAGGGAAATGGGACAGGCAGCAACTTTTGAGTGATGCCTTCTTCAAGGGAGATCACACTGGACTTGACCCGCACAAGTTCACCTTCTTTGAATTACAATGGTCTAATGTGTTTGATTGCTTGCCCAATCATTCTTAGTACTGCAAATTGTCTGGTTCCTGGCAGTGACCTTTGTATCTGATGATTACCATCCCATATAACAAATCAATACGTCTTGTAGGTTGCCATCCGTAGTGAAATGTGCATTTGGAGTTTTGCCTGTAAGGGCGTGAACTGAATTTTTTCATTCACATGCAACTTTTGGAAAGCTCTCGTCCCAATCAATTTGATCAGGTCTCACATACATTCTCAGAGGTTGACCAGGGCATTCTGTTTGCTCAGTCTGACCATTGGTTTCAGAGTGCCTTCCTGAAGACATGGTTAGTTGAGTATCATTGACTTCAATCAACTTCTGCCAATGTTGTGCGAGGAATGAGCCCCTCCACAGTGCTGAAAATGGCGCTGCCGGCACGTAGCATCTTCAACCAGCCCGTAGGGCCCAACCAACAGGTGGTTGAAATTGCTGACGCCCAGGGCTCAGGCAAATAGGCCCCTGGCAGATTCTGGACAGGCCCAGAGCACAGGGTACTGGGCAAGGGGTGCAGCCAGGCCAGACACAGCACAGCCTCCAACAGAAAAGCCTGGCAGGCTGACTATTTAGGGATTCTGGCTGGCTGGCTATGCAGCGGCTCTGGGTGAGTGCTTGCTGGGAGGAACATGCCAGAGAGGAAGCTGCACGAGAAGCGGCAGCCATAGCCAGGCTTCTCGCTCTACTGCCAAGTGGGGAAATAGCAGAGATCCTTGGGTAAGAGAGGGACTGCGGTCGGGCATGAGAAGGGTTGAGTGATGCGAGGAGGCACTCACCCGGTGTTGCTGAAGAAGGCCATTCACTCAGAGTCTTTGAGCGACATGGTGTTCCCTGAGTAGAGAGAGATCGGCTGGAAAGCTTGGTAGACGTGGGAATGCATTATTTGAGTTGTGAGTCAGGTGGTGTTGCAATTGCTGAGGAGGCACTGGCATTGTATTGTTGGTGGTGGGAATGCATTATTTGAGTTGTGAGCGAGGTGGTGCTGCAAATGCTGACAGGGCACTTGCATTGTATTGTTGGTGATTCCAATGCTACAAACGGTCTTCGAATGGCACATCACCACAGCTCGTGAGGAATCTGTGGTTGGCGGCAGCATTAATGAGGTGTGTTGTCTCTAATCTTATCTACCATCATTCACTTCTTCCTACCGCGAGGAGGAGAATTCCACATGACAGTCCTCTCTTGGTTAGGAGTGAGAGAGCGCTCTACCTTGAGAATCCGCATTCTCCTGGCGCATCCAGTGGGCAAAGGGCGGTGACTGTAAAGTGCCCTGGGAGGACGAAGCACAGGTTGTGTCAAAAGACAAACCTGGGAGTAGTACACGCATGCATGCGCATAGAAGCAGCGCTGGGTTGGCAAATCCTATGAGGGGAGATGTACCAGACCGTCTTTAAAGATACTCTGACGGGCAAACCAAGCCGCCCTGCATGCGACTATAGATAAATTGCGGTCTGGGTTGCCCTCCCAATGATCACTCGGGCACAGGGGTGGGCTGGTTCACTGCAAGACACTGCTGCTTTTCTGTTTTGCCGGATAATGTGTATGGGGTTGGATGACCAGTGGGATGCTTAGAAAGGGGAAGAGTGCAGCTGATTCCGTATTTTGTGCATTTCCTAGGACGCAGATGATCTCTTTTCTGTTTGATTAGTTAGCTGGACAGACTGCTGGTACTAATTGACAGTGCTAGAAACTCATATCTACATAGTCAGTATGCTTTCTGCATTAATAAGTTCCACCAAAAATGTCATAAGTGGAAGGTCTGAGTTTCTAGATTACCGTTGGGAAATAAGTAGCCAAGGTACTGGCATGGTAATTATTTTTATTCTAATTATTTTTCACTGGTCAATTTCTGAGCTTTGGTAGCATGGTAATTATTCTGTTATAGCGAAGACGGGAGTGCCGGTGAGGAGGATGATTGGCAGTTGACCAGGAGTAGGACTCAAAGCTTAGCAGTCGTATATCAGGCACGAGGGCATGGAGGCGAAACTAGGCTTAGAAGGAAACCTGACACCCGGGGACTGGCCACTGATGTTAGGGCTGCTGTGTTAGCAGAGAGAGCAATAGCCATGATGGCCACTCAGGCAGCAGGACAATGTTGGGTCCACACAAGGCCAGGGCACTGGTCAGGCATTCCAGAGTCTTACCACGGGGTCACAGAAGAGTCAGATGGTTGGTGTGCAGTCCAGCCGGTTGACCAGCAGTAGGGCTCAGAGCTTACAGTGCTGTCCACGGGGTCACAGAATAGTCAGATGGCTGGTGTGCAGTCTAGCCAGCCCCAGGTCCTTACTCCAGAGGAGATGGCTTATCAGAGAGCTGCCGCCCTTTGCATACAGAGAGAAGCTGATTTTCTAGCTGCTCAGCAGGAAGCAACTAGAGTGATAAATAGAAGAAACCGCTTAGGTAGCAGACAGGCAGATAAAGAGGAATTAGAAAGAGCGGATGAGAGTAGGGGATGAGTTGCTGAGACGGAATATACTTGGCCTGCATGAGGTGGTACAGTCATTAGAAAGCGAGGTGGACTATTCAGTCTACCCTGGACAAGATTTTGGGCCTGTTGAGAGGGAAGGGAGCAGCAATTCCCGCCATCACAGTTCGGACAGTCCGGCCAATAGGGCCGTCCTCGATGAGTCTGCCGGCCGTCTCAGGGCCGTTTGTACCTTTGGTTGGTATGCATCGTCCCAGTCGTAGTATTGCAGGCGTTTCGCAGACTCAGGCGTGAACTTGCCCGTTTCAAGTGCCCGCAGCTACAGTGCTGGCCTGGGGACCCTCATCTGCAGGTCCTGCAGGTGGGGCCGAGCCCCAGTCCTTCGCAAAGACATCCAGGGTACATCCAGTGGTGCGCAGGGTACGAAAAAGATGATAACCTGGACTCTTGGCTCACATCGGTACCGGTGTAGGTGAGGACAAAGGAGGTAATAGTGGCTGCATCCTTTCGGCAGGGCTCTGCAACAACATGGTTGTGTTCACAGGGTACAAAAAGGATGAAAACCTGGACTCTTGGCTCAGATCCGTACCAGTGTGGGTGACGATGAAGGACACGCGGATAGACAAGGAGGTAATAGTGGCTGCATCCTTTCTGCACGGCTCTGCAACAAGATGGTTGGATGGCGTGATAGCAGAGTCAGGATACGGAAAGGATATTGTTGCATGGACGGGATATTCTTGCTATGGGCAGCCAATATCATATTGGATCAGTTTCTAAACCTTGTAGAAGCCAGATGGCGCGACTGCTAACAGGCACAGAGAGCAACCGATGAGCTAAGGAATCTGGATCCAAAGAGGTACCGGGATGCTCAGGCAGCCACAGACAAGGTAGGCAAACTGGTCATGGTACCTGGTGTGCGGTACAACAGGAAGATACTTTTGACAACATACCAACAGGAAGATCCTTTTGAAAACGCACCTTAGGTGTCATCCTGATGGTATCAAGGGTCTGCTTGTCAACGAGGCCACGCCCAGTAGGAAAGAAGCAAAGCTGGGAGGGGAACAGAAGAAGAAGCTGCCCCAGGACTGAAGGATGAGGGGTCACCTCCTTTTCATGGATACAGAGGGAAATCAGGAGCACGTGGATGATGTCTCAGCCCGGGAGGGATAAACAGAGCAGCGTGGCAGCGAGGTTGCTCAGGAGGGAGGACTTGTAGCTGTCGCAAAGGCTAAGGGGGCGAGGGGCCAACCATGGTCAAACTGACAAGCCTCTCCGTGAACCACCGTGGATCAGGGAGAAGCTTGACTAGATACGGTCTGCACGAGTTCGAGTTGATGCCTATTGGTCGATGTAATGTGTCCAGTACGTTCCACCACGCTATCAATAGGATATTCCACGACTACTTAGATAAGGTTATCGCCGTATATCTCGGTGATATACTTGTCTTTAGTAGGACCCTGGAGGAGCATGAGCAGCACTTGGATATAGTGTTAGGCCTCCTTCAGCAGCACAAGTACAAGATTAACCTGGAGAAATGTGAGTTCAGGCGCACAAGGCTCTTATACTTGGGTCATGAAATATTGGAGGAGAGTTTGAAGAGCCCAAAGATGTGAAAGTGGCCACCATTACGGACTTGCCACAACCTTGGTTTGTGACTGAGATCAGATCATTCTTCGGGATGACGGGCAACTACAGACCTTTCATACAGGACAACTGTTAAATAACTGCCCCCTTGACTGATTTAATGTGCCTTGACACCCCTTGGCACTGAACAGCAGTATGAGCGGGCTTTCAAGAGACTAGGGGACCTGTTGCGGCTACGCCCGCAATAAAAATGGAATGCTTGCCAAGAAGTCGATGGACTCTCTCTCTCTCTCTCTCTCTCTCTCTCTCACACACACACACACACACACACACACACACACACAAAGATGGCGATGGACTCTCTCTCTCTCTGGCTCGCGCACAAGGTTGCGGATTTTCCACTTTTTTTCTTCTCCTTAATTGGTCACGATGGACCATCCTGCTCAAGCCCGTATCAACTCCCTCCCTCTCCTGCCTTCCCATCCTCTCTCTCTCTCTCTCTCTCTCTCTCTCTCTCTCTCTCTCTCTCTCTATATATATATATATATATATCGTCAAATAGAACTGCCCGGTAAACCGTAGACAGAGAGGGAGAAGAGGACAACAAACGAGGGGCTGTGACAAACTGTTTCGTTGGAGTTTCACCGACTCATCAGGAGGCTGAACCCATATATATATATATATATATCGTATATCATCACAAACAGATATATATATTGTCACATGATATCAGAGCGCCTAAGCGAAAAAACCAAAAAAACAAAAAAATCTTAAATTCGTTTTTACTCTTCTTCCTTACAACTCCCCCTGTTCAGAACCTCTTGCGTACAATATAATATATATATATATCGTCACAAACAGAACTGCCCGGTAAACCGTAGGCACAGAGAGAGAAGAGGACAACAAACGAGGGCTATATCATCAAACATATATGTGGCTTCTTCTGCAGGTGGTTAATACTCTTCTCCTTAGCCCGTCCCTGCAAAGCGCGCCCAAACGTATATGTGGCTGTGGTAACCAAATGTGTCCCTCCCTTTTTAAAATTGCAAGTGCACAGAAAAATAATCATTTGGGGCCACGTCGTAATTCCCATTGGATCTAGTCTCTTTTCCCAAACGTCACCTGCAAAGAATTAGCAGGGATCCCATGCATTTGGAAGGACGTTCGCCAAACTGCTGGAGGTACACGAGCAGGCCAGTAATATATTCTGAATTCCGATTCAGGTCTGTGTTCCAAGAGCTATGGGTTACGGACTTACTACAAACACTACAGTAAAACATACATGAGCCAGCGTACCTCGCCTATTCGCCACAATTATGGTTTCCGAATGTAAGCAAAGCACCTTGCAACACCTTAATTCTACACGTTCTCCTCTCAATGTCCGCAAAGTGTGACATGACCCCTCATCCACGAAGCCTGTAAAACATACTGGTGGATAAGGTCAGAGCTTTGCTCAGTGAAAGGAAACACAAAAGGTCCAGAAGGATCCTTGCATCCAGTAACAGAGGAGGTCTAGAGGGTACATCCTCACTTCGAAGCTCACAAATCAAAAAAAAAAATTCATGCAAAAAAAGAATGGAGTATGAAAGGATGAATTCCAAGGAACAGTTCCTACCTCAAGTGACAAGTAAAGGTAACCCTTCTCCAACCACCTTTTCAAATAGGTAAGGTTATAAGGGCCCTTCAATTGTCGATCACCACCTTCATATTGCCAGCACACAGCATCCCATGCCTGCATTCAACAACAACCAGGCGAACCGCCCAGCCAGACACACAAACTAGGGTCAACGATACGATGTCGCTGACAACAAAAGGAAGATACAAACAGATGGATCAAGAGCCTTGTATGAATGCCATAATATGAAAGTTGTTAAAAAACAAAAAGACCGCACATTTTTTAGGCATGCGTGCAACATGTTCACACCTCAGCGATAGGCGGGTTGCAAAAAATCATTCGACCAAGACTGGCATCTGCACAAACGGATCTCAGACCATCTAGATGGCTGTCCAGATGTACACATTACAGACATCAACCATTCTACGATTCACTGCTCGATTTATAAAACAACACTTGGGTCAGTGCAGAATAACAGAGAGTTCGAAACGAGCAATGAACCCACAAAAGATAGCAAGGAGACAAGAGTCTACGCAAAGGAGGAGACGAATAAGAGGAGGAGAGTGATAAACTATCTGGCGGCAGTCAAACACATACAACGTCTTGTCTTGCCTCCCCCCTTCATCCTCCAGGCTTTTTCTCCCTTTTCCTGCAACCTTGCAGTTAACAGCCTCTCCCTCTATCTACTAGTCTCTGATAAGCACTACCCAATTCGCAAAGTCGCTCCCCATGCAGTATCAATGTGGCACATGAAGAATAACACCAATCCAAGCAATGTCCGCATTCAGGAGCCAAGCAGTGAATCTTGAAACATGGCACACCACTCTCTCTCTCTCTCTCTCTCTCTCTCTCTCTCTCTCTCTCTCTCTCTCTCTCTCTCTCTGAAGCACACCGTCTATCTCAGCTAGAGCGACTCTTGTTCTCTCTCCCACTCTCCAGTTCTGTCTGCCTTCTTGCAGCATGAGCACTCCAGGAGCAGTGCTTAAACTTCCAAGCAGAGGAAGGCAGAATGAATGAATAACCAGGGGCAGTCCAGTATGTTCAGCAATGACCTGGCATGGCCTGCATCCAATTGCCTCCTCCTGTGGCCGAGATCTTCCGATCTGCGCATCAGAGGAACAAGGAAACCTGGAAACTGGACTAAGCTTTTGGATTTGTGTGTGATATGTGTTCCGATCTGCGCATCAGAGGAACAAGGAAACTTGGAAACTGGACTAAGCTTTTAGATTTGTGTGTGATATGTGGCCGTGGTAGACTCCCAAAAACTCTCCGACTGCTTGACTTCTGCGTCCCCATTGAGCCCAACTGTTGACTGTCCCACGGCCTTCTTTCATATCCAGAGGGGCTGGGCACCTCTTTCGGCATTTAAACCGACAGCACACAGCCCCAGCCTTGTTGAAAATGTTTTGCCGTCAACGCCAGCATGCCGTCAGTAAAATAAATCGGCGGCCGGCATCGCGTCTCAGCCTCTGTGAGGGGCCCACGGCTGATTTCACGCATATACTGGTTGCTTAAACCACCACTACCCCCGCCGTCATAAATTAGGGGAACCGGTAGCACAGGTCCATGAGGACTACCGGTAGTACAGTGGGGGGAACTGGCGGAGTGGCAAAATTCGAAAATGCGTCGAATTACCCCCGTTGCGGTGCAAATGGTTTTTTGTATTTTCTTGAATATTTTTCCTGTAAAGATCACGATAAAATCCACGGACCCTCAAATTTTCAGAGTTATTGGGTCATCCTTCTGATTGCAAAAAATTGTGAAAGTTGGGTTTCTTTTTCCGTTGGCCCATATGTGGTAGAGTAGGAAAAATGGAAAATGTGACGAAACGGCACGGCATGTACTTCACCGTCTATTTTTTTTTTTTCATTTTTTAAATATTTTTCCTGGAAAGATCACGGCCTAATCTACAGTACATAAAATTTGCAGATTGTTTTGCCAATTTTTTTTGGCGTGAAAATTCGCCATAGTTTGCGCTTGAAAATTCTTGGCACGGACCCGCCTGCGCCTGCCTGTCGCCACCCCCCCTAAGAACCTGGTCCGTAAGGCCAGGAAAGTCCTTTTTTTTATATTAAACCAAATAACAAGGGAGGCCGGGAATCCCTCCACATCTCACCCCGGAATGCTGGGGCCATTTCCCAGGGCAGGCACAGTGCTGGAAAGCAGGTCCAGCGTCCTTTAACTGCAACACTCAAAACTGAGCAAACACAGTGAGAACTTGATAACTCGCATCATTACATATCCAAACTAGGGTCTTACTTGGAAGCCTCTCAGCCTCGATAGGCTGTCTGAATTACTGTTAAGAACTAGCCTCCCTGCATCTGACCCTTATCTGAGAACTTCACCCACCTGTAGGGTCTGCACCATTTCGCCTCCTTTTGCCGTCTTGCCACCTGGGGCAGAATGTGAGAAGTCCAATTTTTTCTCCACTCTGCTCCTAACAAGTTACGAATAGCAAATTTAAACTTATTTCCGACTGGCCGGCAGGGGTAGTGGTGGTTTAACACCAGGCTTACGGACCAAGGACTGTTTTGGCACCTCATGAGAGGCTGCAGGATGGACTTTTGACCCCAGATCTCTTACTCAAAAGCTACGACCACATGTTCTGCGCTGATTTGACCTCTACCCTTTGCACTCTTGCCGTCCCAAAGTCGATTTCCATCACAGAATTTCACCCTTCATCAGCATCGGCAGCTATATAGATGAGTCAAACACGAATTTGAATTTTTTTAAACTGGAAACAAAAACTCACTGCTTCGCACCTTTCTTTTTACATCAATCAAATCAAAGGCTACCATAATACGACCTCTTGGAAGTGCCTATTGGAAACTGATACGAATTTGGATTTTAACGTGCTGGTGTTTTTTAAAGCGGAAATGGGCCACTTTTTTTGGTTTGGGTAGATTTTGTAAGTGTCACGAATTCAAAAAACTAATAACAAGAATACCGAGCCCAATAGCAGACTCTGCATTCGGCGATCATGTTTTTCACCTGATTTTTTGTTACTCATGTCAGCATTCTCACTTCTGATATCTCCAGCTGTTTTCACAAACAGCCTTCTTGAAATAAAATTTCACTATATGCAGGAACGTGCTATGGCCTTCGGCCCTTTGTTTTATGTGTCAAATTCAATACATGTACCAGTTCACCTTACTGAAATGTAATGGGCATAATCCGCAAGAAAACAGATGCAGTTGAACGGGAAGTTTGTAAACGTGACGTAGAGGCTCCGCCATAACTACTCTTGCGCCACTTTCGGGGTTTCCTTAGGCACCAATTCACTCTGCGTAGATTGACTGAACGCAGAAACCCTTGAACTTTCGGCGCCAGATTTTTTATTACTCATGTCACAGCATTCGCAATAAAGATTTTTCACGATCAATTGCTTTATAAAAAATCCATGTTTTAGGTGTTTCAAAATACATGACTTTCACAAAACATATATAATAAAAGCAACTAATACCACTGGGTACTTATAATTTCCTGACTGCTTACATCACAATCAGCAAAAACGACTTCATCAGCACTTTGCATCAGTTCCTTTCTTCACCTACAAGGGTACCTGTTGCGGCTTCGCTCGCAAAAAAAATGGAGGGCAAAAAGCAAAAACGTCAAAGGGGGGATTTGTGG
>BFEA01000203.1:1793076-1811984 GCA_003427395.1 Chara braunii | reverse complement strand
TCTTATACACATCTAGATGTGTATAAGAGACAGGGACTGCGCTTGCTGAGTACAGCCCAAATCCGCTGAGAAACTTTTTGAGATTGGGGGGGTGTATGGGGGGGTTGGGGTTCGAGTATAGGGGAAGTATAGGGGTGATATAGGGGGTATTGGGGGGGTTAATGAGGGTGTTGGGCCCAGTTGGGGGTGTTGGGGGGGTGTATGGGGGTATTGGGGGCCGCTATGGTGGTGTTGGTGGTGTTATTAGGGGTTCTGGACCCCAAGCCGGCAACCCCCGACCAGTAGGTGCCAACCAACCGATCGGTCAGCGGGTCAGCAGCCAGCTATGGTGGTGTTGGTGGTGTTATTAGGGGTTCTGGACCCCAAGCTGGCGACCCCCGACCGGTAGGTGCGAACCAACCGATCAGTCAGCGGGTCAGCAGCCAACCAGTTAAGGGCCGCCGACCGCTGGGGGGTGCAACCCTGAACAGGACAGTAAGGAACCACCCAGCGAACAGTGTGTGACCCTACAAGTGGTTGATGGAGACGGGTACATAGAAAACAGAGCACCGATGGAAGGATCAAGAAAGAAGGTGAAAGAACAATCCAGCTGAGAGACCAACGTAAAGGCTGTCAAAACCTGGAGTTAAGCAAGGAAGCAATACTAGAGAAAACATGACCTTAGCATACAGGACCCTTCTCAGAGTAGAAATCACCAGTGAGAAAGGGAGCTGGCAACGGACAGATGCCAAGCAAATCCTTCAGTAGATCTTAGATATATCAGGACCACATCTACACAACTAAAAACCGCAGAAAAAATATATGAAATACAGGAGATGGGTAAAACAATAACGAAAAGTAGAAGAAGAATGCTCAATCATCATAGAATCCAGTACGGAGAATCTCAGAAAAATAGGAAGAGGGCAACAAGCACTCAAGCAAGCCAGCAGATGAGGACAGCAATCTCAATCTGAAACGATCTTTAAGACACCAGATAGGTACATCACCAGATTTAGAAATAGACCACGGAGATTGGGGCTGGTTCGTCAGGCTGGGAGAAGGTAGAGGACCGAAGTCGATAAGCCTTCCGCTGGAGGGCCGAAAAGTATATGAGAGGGCCCAGAAGTTAATAAGCCTTCTGCTGGAGGGCCCGGAAGTTCATAAGCCTTTGGCTCCAGGACCCACAAGTATCCTGATTATCTTACCACACGTGGAGACCATCGAGGACACGACCTCTGCAGTACCTCTCTGTCTCAGAAAAAAATAAAAAATAAAAAGTTTGACAAATGTTATCCAACAATGTACGAGGTCATTCTAAGCATACTTCCAACCGCACCGTGCGCCGTACGGCGTGCAGTGCGCCGTATCAGCGGCAGTTTGCCTTTTTTTGTGTTTTTTTTCGCTGTTTTTGTAAATACAGAAGAGTGCAACACCTAAGGAGCTGATATTTTCAAGTACAGTCGTACAGATTCTTCTTCCCGTCCAATTGGGCATGAGAATAGCGTCAAAAAGGTGTCTGGGACATCAGCCATGACCTTTAGGTAGCGGCATTACCCTCCCACGAGTTTCTTTTTCTTTTTCCCATCCCACAACAAATCTTTTAAAGGGGACGCAGGTGACCATTGACCCAGCCATGCGACGGTTTTGAGACCCCCCTTTTTTTTTAGTGAATATTTCTCCCATGCGCCGCACCGTGCAGGTCCGCTCGTGCGCCAGACGTGCAGAATTTTCTGCACAGCATCTGCTTCATGTATGATCCTAAGCAATCAACAAATGCAACACTCCCACATTCTCCCAGGAGACCAATGCACTAGATGGTCCACCTCAGTTGCTTTTTCAACATTTTCAGACGATTGTTGTGACACTATCGACCATTCAGGTTATGTTCTTCCCTGTTGACCAACCTCAAAGGTTTGATAGCAAGAAGACAAAGCCAGTCAACCATCCAGGACAAAAACGACTCCAGCAAAGAAACCAGCAAAATATCATAACAAATGGCTCGCCACTCCAGGCAACAACCAGAAGGCTCAAAATAGAGTGGAAAATCCACCATACCTTTTTAAGACTGGGAGACAAGTAGCGATATTTGCTATCTGCTGGAGCACGTGCATCAGATGCAGCTTTAAAATCGTGGGGGGGTAATTCAGCCTGATCCCTCAGCCGGCTAGTCGATTCACTCATGACATGCAGAGAACCCTTGGAAGTTGCAGATCTCATAAAAGGCGGTGAAGATGCCCGTCCAGCCTCCCCATCTGGCAGATCGCTCATGTGTGCTTGACCACGAGTGGCACCAGCCCCTTCAGACATCCACCGGTGCATAGGCCCTTGCGACATCCGGTCTATCTCACGCCAACCCATTTGGCCCTGGTGTGGGCCACTTGTGCCAGAGATGTCTTCAATTGTCTGCTGTGAACGCAATAGTAAATCATTTCGAACCCCTTCATTCACAGACCTATGTATCGATGGAGGAGGAGCGGAGTGCCCTGACTGTAGAGAATTGTACTGATAGTGAGATGATGGCAAATAGGGTACCTTTGAACTACCCCATGATGGGAGCAAGTCATATGAAGAAACTCTATTTGGAAGGTGACCATCAACATCTCTCTCAGGTGAATGGGGTCCATATCTGGAGTGGGATGGAAATGCAGCATTTGATCCAATCCGGTGTGTTTCAGCATAGTGTGCATTCTCCCGTGTTAAAGCTGCACTCCCTGGCCCGCTAAAGGAGTCCATGCGGGAAGGGCGTTCCTTCTCTCTACTGGCCATATGATGATGCTCAGGAAGTGCCCTGGATGATAGAGGGTCCAAACCCCTCCCCTGCAGCAGTGCTTCCCTCAAAGGAATGGCCGGCTCAAGATCACCCGACTCAGGGCACCAGTGCACGGGCATAAGATCAGACAGGAAGTTCGTCCTCACACCTTCCTCCAGTTGTTCGGTTGAATACGGACCACTTAGCCCACCAGATGCATTTTTATACATCCACCCATCCAGTTTTCTGCCAGATGACAACCCTCCTCCAGCTTCCTTTTGAAGTGGACTAGGGTGATGCCTTGAATCTTCACCCTCAGTGCATGGGGTTCCATCGATTTCTGGTCTCATGCCACGATGGTTATGTGGTGGCTGCTGGTCTAGAATCTCTCGCTGCATCCCCTGATGTTGTCCCTGTTGACTCGCATCCTGTCGAGACATTTCATGATATAGAATCCTAGGCTTCACTGGTGACAACTGAGACCGATGAGGCATCATATGACGCAGCTGTGGGGAGAGTGGGGTGGTATCTGGAGGAGTTGGCCGCTGTGATCCCTGTTGTGACCATGATTGCGGTGACCAATCGCGTGACGGAATTGAGTCCACACTCGGCAATTTGTGTGATACCGAATGGGGCGTAAAACATCCCTGGAATCCTGTAGAGCTAGATTCCTGATGTGCTTTACCATCAGGGATGCTCGAACCTGTCTTCAGTGGCTGTGTAAAGGAGTCGCCATCATGTGATTCACAAGGTGACAAGCTGAGCTCCATTGGTTGCACCTGCCCAAATGGCTCTGTTGCGATCTGCAAGGAGGGCGGTGCAGGGATTCGCGACGGCACTTGTGACCCAACCTGAGTGGGTGGCAAAGTCACTGCTAAGGGTTGAGCGCCTTGTTGACCAGCAACCACAGGCCGTTGTGGAGGAGGCTGAGAGGCAACTGCGGAGGAGATAGGGGGGGGTGGAGCCACATGACAAGACATAGATGGAAAGGACTGTGGCGGACCTGGAAGAGGCACTTCCGATACTTGAGACGTGCCGGGCGGACACCAGGGCCCTTGTGAGCAAAATGGAGGAGGACAGATATGAGGAGGGGGAATGAATGATTGTGAAAGTGGTTGTGACCCCGGTGGGTATGGTGGGGGGGATACACTTGGGGGCATTGCTGGAGGAAATGGAAGCCGGTTCGGAGGCGTTTGAGAGAGTCTTGGAGCGGGTACCTGTGTCATGCCAGTCTGAAGTGGGGGCGGTGGAATTGTCTGAGAGTTGATCGGGGGAGCCGATGGAGGAGGTTGAGGAGGAGGTTGTGGGGGAGGTGGTGGGGGTGGTTGGGGCGGTACTTGACAGTTAGCAGGGGCTGTTACACGCCTGATTGGAAGCTGTGGAGGCTGCTGTGACTGGAAAGCATTCACGTGTCCCTGATGAGGAGGCGGTGGGAGTGGCAACTGATCTGGTGGCATGCACTGTTGGGGCTGCCACTGCACCTGTAAAGCATGGTGAGTTTGTTGCTGGTTCTGTTGCAGCTGCAGTAGCTGGACCTGTTGTCCCTGTAACGACTGCTGGCACTGCAGAGACACGTGTGTAAGTTGCGGGGGAACTTGGGGCTGCTGTGGGAATGGCGCCTGCTGCAATTGAAACAACTGTGGTGGTTGTGGTGGAAGTAGCTGCTGTGGTGGTGGTTGGACATGCAAATGTGGCATTTGTGGGAGTGGTGGTGGCTGAGCTTGCGGTAGCTGTGGTGGCAGAGCTTGGAAGGTTTGTGGGGGCTGCATTTGCGACGGCTGTGATGTCTGGACATGGAACGATTGTGATGGCTGCATCTGTGGTAATTGTGATGGTTGCACTTGAGGTTGTTGCAATGGTTGAACCTGTGCGAATTGCAATGGCTGCCCCTGTGGTATTTGTAATGGCTGCGCCTGTGGCAAATGCAATGGTTGCACCTGTGGTAATTGTGCCTGTTGCACCTGTGGCACTTGCAATGGCCGCACCTGTGACAATTGCCCTTGTGGCAATTGCGATGGCTGCTGTGAGTGGGGTGCCTGGACTTGTGACATCTGTGGTTCTGACTGTGGCTGAGCTGACTGGAGGTGTCCGCCCCCCTGACGAAGTTGCTGCTGTTGTGTGGACTTGAGATGAGGAGTCCCACGAGTCCTCTGGAGTGCAAGAGCGAGGGTTATAAGCAGCCCTTTCTCAGTGTGATTGATCACCATCTGATCATGCATATGACTGCACAGAACAGCAAGAAAAGACCAAGTTATCCACCTGTCAAACACTTCGAAACAGCCTTCAAGAAAAGAATACATTATCCACCTGTCAAACACATCATAGTTTGTTGCAAAATAAGACCAGTTTTGATTGAATGTGGTTCATTGCTAGTTTCTCCTCATACGTCCACAGTCAGAATGACACAGCTACGAGGCGTGAGAACCAGTGACTCAATGACAACGACTCAACCTACAGACGTAGCCGACAAAAATACACCGTTCTTCCACAATACGGACAGCGACCTGCCACTCTGGCCCTTCTCCGTCTTGCTCACCACCTAGTTCTTCGCCTTGTCATCATAGTAATGTACAAGGAGAAAGACATCATGAGGCATCACAGAAAGCATCCTGATACAAATTGGATATGCCTATGTACCCACTTTGGTTGCCCCGCATGCCCGCCCCACCAACCACCAACATATATTGATGTCCAGAAGAGCACAGTTGGTGAAAGAAATGAGCAAGGGGACAGACATCGTCAGTCACACTAAGACCAGTCTCTTTGCCTTTTCCTGTGTTTTTCTTTCTTTTTTCATTTTGTCTTTCTTCACATCCTCTTTCTTTCTTCTTTCATTCTTCCGTTTTACTGTGCCTTTCAGGTGTCGGACTTGCCACGTCTGTGTGCTTGACCACAAGATGCTGATACAACCACCTCCAATAACAGCAACCTTGAACAATGTGAAACGGATTTCAGAAAGGGAACACAAAGTAACGACAGAGAGAGAGAGAGGAAAGGTGGAGCAAGGATGGCCAAGAAAGACGTATGGAAGAGAGATGACAGTGTAAGAAAGGATAAAGGAAGAGTCAGCAATGCTAACACGAAACACCAAGCCAAGATATTTCAGCACAACAATCGCCACAGCTGCTGGTATTAGCATGCCATCAGTAAACACTGCCGACAAAGAAAGACAACAGTTACAGCCTTCATCCATCGACTAACGGAGACAATTCAAGGAACATAGGAATGCTCAGCTTTACAAAACGTGAATGAAGCACTTTGGAACATTTCATAGCCGTACACACCAACCAGACGGACCGATTTCAAGATCTTTCACTGCATAGGTAGAATGATGCTGCAGTCAGAAAGTATACTGTGAATGCTACTACAACGGAACCTCCTTGATGAGGCAATAACAAAGTCATGAAAGACGAGTAGATGCTTCATTGGCACATTGCGTATTCTCGCCACGGTGGGTGGTAACTTCAGTTAAGGATAGTGAGAATGATACCCCATAACAGTCATCTCTCTCTCTCTCTCTCTTTCTCTCTCTCTCACACACACACACACACTCTCTCTCTCTCTCTCTCTCTCTCTCTCTCTCTCTCTCTCTCTCTCTCTCTCTCTCTCTCTCTCTCTNNNCACACACACACACACACACACACACACACACACACACACACATGTATTGGCTCATCTCAAGTGTGCTTCATTGTCTGCAATAGAGGTAAAGCTGCTTCGATTTTGGATCTACTGATCTGGGTGGAACAGGGGTGGTCGTGGTGAGAATCTACAACGCACACACAGATAAAGGTTCATCGTCCACTCTCCGTACCTTCCAACCACAGAGAGTGTATGCAATAAGCCCCTGCAATATGCTGTTCAGCCAGAAGCAATTGAACACAGGAGCCTATTTTTTCTTACACTCAAAACATGTCTCCCAACCCCAATCAAATAGGCATCAGTTATCTCATACATACCCGGCTAGACTCCAGCCCTGCAGTTGAAATAGTGTAAAAGGTCCTTGACGTTGCCCATTCATATCAACATAAGTCCAGCCGCCCTCAGGCACATTAAACAATCCACTCTCATTGGGTCGTGTGGATGTTCCATCAGCGCGCTTGGCGCTAGATACAGCACTCGAACCTCCTTGAGCCGCCAATGAATCCTTCTGACTAGCCTTGGTATCCTTCGTGGAAGTGTTTCCTTTGCTTGTTGAAGAGGACTCCTTGTTCTTTCCTCCATCAGCTCCTTTTCCTGCACTCGAAGAGGAATGTCTGTGCCTTTCCTTTGATGAAATGTGCCCTGATTTGGAGCTCGAAGACTTACGTTCTTTACTCCCATGTTCGGAGCTCGATGACTTCCGTTCTTTACTCCCATGCTCGGATGATGGCACCGACAACCGACTGGACACTGAATGGCTATCCTTCCCCAATGTCTTTGAGCTTTGCCTGATGCGGCTTGATGCATCACCTGCCTTTTCCTCAGATCTCAGATGCCTGCTCATCCGTCTGTCTGACATCTTTTTCATGTCTCCACCATTAGCAGCAGCACGCTCTTTACCTCTCGAAGAGCTTCTCCCAGTCCCCGATGGAGGATGCATTGCTGTTTTGGCCTGCCACAAAAATTGGCCATGACCCCACACATGCTCGGAGTGAAAAGACACTTCTCACAACCACATACAGCATGGCCAGCAATCAGGCTCATGTACTCACAGGAAGATTTTCAAGCCCGTGACCACACACAAATTGCAGCTCACCATGCAACATCAGCACTGCCAGGAGGAAAATTAACATTTTGCAATTACCCGCATAGAATCAGTCTGAGATTTGTGTGTTTTCTGAGTCCTGCTGATTGATGGCCAGATTCACTGCGATTTCAATCTTCTGTGTGAAGTTCCTGCTCACTTGTATATGTCCAAGTCCCTGTGTGATGATTGCTATGTGGAGCATCAACTGCGTGCTTATCCTGTAGTTTCTGTCTCCCGTAGAAACCACAGGGACAAGACGGAAATTGAATACCCTACAGACTTCTAGAAAGGCTGCGATGGACATACCGGAAGAACACCTGAGAAATTAGCACAGTCGCCAGTCCACCTAGAAAAGGAATTATATGCTCTTTGCATGGTTCTCCTTCTCCAAGCTGCTCGTGGTGCTGGTGCTGGCTGTTCTTGGATCAAGTGGCTGCTTCACTGCTGCCCGAAACCCTAGCAGCAGCTTCCCAGCTACAGTGCTTCTCCAGCAGCCTAGCGGCATCAACAGGAGCAACTAGAGAACTCTCACCCTTCGGACCCATTCTATTAATAGTTTCATTCTAACCTATCAGACTAGACTGCCTAGTGCCTAAGACCAAACTAACAATTATGGGTGTGTTTTCCAGTAACAACAGTACCAGTCTGAGGCAAAAGTAAAGCGACAGTCTGTTTAGGCCGGAAACGAAGTTTAACAGTAGCACCCGTTTTACCAGTAGTTTAGTGATTTTGCAGAAAGTCTCTGTTGATTAGGCCTGTTTCAATTACCGGTTAGGACCCAAAACTTGGTGACACAGATGCCGCGAAGTGTTCCCACCCTGGGGTGGTGTCGACTCCATTCTTTTCTTGGCCAGGCAGCAAAGGAAGCTGACAAGCGGAAAAAGGGATTTGAAACCTCAATCTTAGCCTTCGCACGGCTATACTCCACCATTAAGCCTAGTTTAGTGTTACATTGCACAGGTTTGGCGACCAGCCATGACGAGGGATGCCCAGAAGTATGTCAAGAGTTGCCATGTTTGTCAGGCGAACAAACCTAGGACACAGGTCCCTCTAGGCTTATTCATGGACATGCTGGCCGCAGAAAGGGGAATAAGAAATTCTGGTCAGTACAGACAGATTTCTCTAAACGAGCAAGATTCATACGCCTACCCTCTACTGCTACGACAGTGTAATTGCTGTATCCACTAACATCATTGGATCAAAGACTTTGGATTACCGAAAACAATCATAAGTGGCAGAGATGTCCGTTTCACAAGTGAACAGTGGCAGAACCTTGGTAAGAGACTGGATTCTCAACTCAAAATGACTTCAGGGAATCGCCCTGAAACTAATGGACAGGCTAAGCAGACGAAAAAACAATTATATCATCTTCTGTGGCATTTCATGTCTCCTGATCAGATTGATTTGGATGTCAAACTGCCACAGATAGCTGGGCTCTATAACAATGCAACCCATGCGGCACCCGATCAACTGCACTTGGGATGGAAGCCAAGAACTCCCTTGGATTATCTGTTTCCAGACCCCAACGCGCTGGCATACGAAAAGATGATGGAACAAACTGTAGAGCAGCTACAGAAATCAAAGATAGACTCAGAAAATCAGGACAGGGGTGTGTCCATGTTCCAGGTAGGTCATAAAGCTTGGGCTAGGTGATCAGAGTTCAGTCCAGATCAGAACACATCAACGGAGTTATTACCACAGTATTTCAGTCCCCAGACTCCCCAGCCTATTTCGTAGGGAACGATCGCAATGAGCCCTTCCAGCGTGATTGATGTTCCGCCACATTTCCACACTCACCGTGTCTTTCACGTATCCAACTTTGTGCCATATACACACAGTGATCATTTTCCTTTGCGCAGAGCAATGCTGGTCCCAACCATAATTGAATTGTGGAGCACAGAGGTATGCCTGTGCAGAAGCCACAGGTCAGAGGAAGACCACCCAAGCCAGATGCAGCTCAGAGTTGCTTTCCAAGGGTGATCTGGATCCTAAAGAAGATCGGTGGCTTGCACTACTGAGGCCTGCACCTCGAATGGTTCTACACTACGAACGAGCTCTGAAAAGGAAGCAATGGCAAGAAGATGAAGGGTTACACAGAGGGCTCTGAACCTCAGGGGGTGGGAGTGTGAGCCCCTTCCGGCCTCACCGGCACCCGGAAAGGGGCAGCCCATGGAAACATGACCCAGCCCTAAGTGAACGCCTGGCCTGCAAAATTTATGCCAGGCCTCTGGGGAGGCCGGCATGAGGAAGCTATAAAGGCTGGGCACAGCCTCTCCACCTAACCGGTAGGTCTGGCCTCCAAGTTGGTTGCAGAGGCTGAAGCCCAGGTACCGAGTCTGGAAGGCTCTCAGGTTCTCAGACTGGGACAAACCCAGTGCCGTCCAGGCAAAAGGGGACAAAAGGAGAGTAGGGCACAGCCTCCCACACATTCGGAGGCAATGGCTGCCATCACTAGCTCTGCTCTAAGCACAAGTGGCCAGACCCTGAGCACTGGCGAAGGAGAAAGGGAGGGGCAGCCACCGATAGCTGCTCTGCTCCTCGGCAGCCATAGCTGCCCCAACAATGAAGGTGGGCTGGGGATGGGGTGATCAGGGAAAAAGGACAGCAGTGTGAGCAGGTGGCACATGATAGGAGAGCTACTAAATTGTGGTTGTATTGACGGGTGGAGGTGAGAAGTTGGGCTTTCATTGTCAAGAGACTTCAGCGTCATTATGTACTCTTTTGGTGTGCACTCGGTTTGGTATTCTGCTCATATTTGCTGATTCTGCTTTGAGTTTTTTGCTGCATGGAAGATTTCCTTTCTCATTGACCGGTTCCTTGCAAAACTCAGGAATGAACTCAAATTCTCTAAGCAGTGGTGCAATACTGTCACAACATTCCAGTCTTGCAGCTTTCTCCGTGTTGCAGTTTGTTTGTGTTTACGTCTGTTTGCTCTTGTCAGTTTGTTGTCTTTCGTGTTGTGCAGTTTCTGGAAGTTCGCTGATGACGGCCAACAGCTGAACACAGGTTCGTCTCCCTCACCCATGCACCCCCCCCCCCCCCCCGCCAGCACCTCAAAAAGAGAATGAAAACATGTGAGTGCCCATCACCCTTGTGTTGAGCAGTTTATGTAAGTTCGCTGACAACGGCCAATAGGTGAAAACACGTGCATCTCCCTCACCCTTGCACCCCTGCCACAACTTCAAAAACAGGAAAAAAAAAAAACAACAGGTAGAAAACCCACAGGTGAGTGTCCCTCTCCCTTCTCTAAGTTTGCTGATGATGACCTCTCTGCACCATTTCTCTTACACGAGGGAAACAAAAAAGAAAGGCACCAAAGTCCACCTCTCTGCAGACTTCCTTAGCTAAGTCACATAGTAGTAAAGAGGCTACACATAGGGGTTGGCACGTCCAAAGTCCACCAATAACAGCCCTAGCAGACACTGGTCCTTCAGAAAAAACAATCACTGACAAAAGAATGAGATCAAAAACACAAATGATCTAGCCTTAGCAGTCACAAACGTAACTATCAGAATGCATTTACTTCATGACGAGCACAGCGTACCTTCACAATGTCCGGACATCGAGGCAGATCCACCTCATTTGTTGAAACGCCTTCCAATGCTTCATGGGCTGTTTTGGGGCCTTCTTGCACACGTGTACATTGGGCTAAATCTTGAATTGCCTTTACCTCCTCCGCAGCCTTATTGGCATCCCCTGCAGGAAAATCACTTCCGATTGCCTTTACCTCCTCCGCAGCCTTATTGGCATCCCCTGCGGGAAAACCACTTCCGGTTGCCTTTACCTCCTCCGCAGCCTTATTGGCATCTCCTGCGGGAAAACCACTTCCGATCGATATCCCCACTCTCTGCACCGTTTCAGTGAGAGGCATTTCACTCTTTTGCGTTAACGCCACTTCCAATAGACCATTGTTCGGTGCTTCTAAGACACCTAATTGTAAATTTCCAGGGAACATCTTCCCTCCAACTTCTCCTGCAACATTATCGCATTGACTGTCCATGACCAAGCTTTCCATCTTTGCTTTGGGGACTCCATCACCTATTCCCGAAGGTGGTAAATCCACAACCCCGGTGTCAGTCTGCCCCATGTCAGCCTCCCCGACTCCCTCCATTGAGCTCTGACTTTGAAGACAGTTCTGTCCAGTTTCTGCTGCTTCCGAGTTCAATCCAGGGAGATCAGATGCCCTCTGGCTTCCCACAGATGTGTCCTCTTCACCTCTACGCACCTTGTCCTGTTTCCACATCAGATCTTCCTGTCTCTGCCTCTTTAGGCCCCCATCCATGCTGTTGTCCTCCGTTAAGCATCGCTCTGTGCCCAATTCTGGAGGCACTGTCATCAGCACAGGGTTACCGCATGGCGTGAGCTCGGCCTCTATCTCATTCCTCACTTCCCCATTGCCGATTGTCTCCACAGCTGTCATACCCCTTACAGGGGATGCCTGTTTCATTTCCTGGTAAAAGCCAAGCGACAAAGTCGAGTAACAAACTACGTCAAAGGCCACACACGCCAGTCATCATGCTGGGAAAAAGTGATGAATGCCGCCAATCGGTTCATAAATGTCATGTCAATGCAGCGAGGATGCAGAAATGTGCACTCACACCTTTCTGCATACAGGCAACACCGTAAGGTGCAACACGGAATACATCATCTTGATTGCATGTTTGCAAGACAAGAATGCTGGGTGTAGATCAAAAGGGTAGGACTAAAGAGTTGGATGGGGGCTGGATGAAAATACGCAGAGAAGCAAAGGATAACCATGAAACGCTACATCCAGAGGTGTTCGAGGGGGTGCAGGCTCACCTTAAGCAGAGCATGGCACGCTCGTCACCAGGGACAGGATTCTTTGTCGTGTTCCCCCTTTTTCTTCCAAAGATTGTTTTTTTACTGTTCCTTTAACTTTACAACAGCCTATCTTTTGCATTTTAAATTGTAGTTAGCAACACTGTCAGACATCTGGTGGCCCGCCAGCCAACAAGGTCATGCCAAACATGGGCGACTCACACAATGCAAACTGTACAGACCGCACAGCTAAGTAGATATCAGGGGTGAAGAGCTCTAGACTGCTCAGCTAATAGATATAAGGGGTGAAGACCCTCTTCCCTGCCATTCCTCACTCAGCTCTCCTCCTGCTTAAATATCACAATCAATTTGTTCCGCCCTTACTATCCTCCTCATCCTCCCATTCTACTTGCCGTACTACTGCCCACCCACGTAAATCATCACCTTCAACCAAGTTCGTTCCAAGGTTACCATCCAGAAATCATGATTAGTGTTCTGAGGGTCTGGGGGTTCAAGGGTTCTGAGGGTCCCGAAACATAATGGAATCTCTCTCTCTCTCTCTCTCTCTCTCTCTCTCTCTCCCCACACGCGCACACACACAAAAGTACGGTTACCATGGCTGGCGAGTCGATGCACATCCATTTCATGCACAAATGAAACTCGCGTCGAAATGAAATATGAAGCACTCAACCGGAAAAGTTAGTAAAAGAGCACTGCCAAAAGTACGCCAAGGAATAACAATAAAAGTTTCCCTTCCCTCCCATAACATCGTTCGTGATGTCAAGTGTGAATGATACCAGAAATGGATGCTGACAGTCAAATGGAAAAACAGACATGAACAAAATACACAAAAACAGACAATGAATGACATATGGGCATCACTCTTGACACCCATTGATACGTTCTGTTGCACGAAATCCTTCATTGGTGAAGCAAATATTTGGTTATGGTGCGCCGTGTGTAAAAGGATACACGAAGTGCTGCGCCCTCGTCGACATATCTCTGGGTGTTGGTCACGACTCTCTCTGGCCAGCAGAAAGAAACCATCTTTCTGTGACCAACCTCCTTAATGAAGCGGTGCCTTGCTCTCACAAAGACATCTCCTTTTTGGCGGCATTTGCAATTCTCCATGTCATTGCTCCCAATGTTCTCGATCACATTTCTGTTTCACTCCTTCCCACTTTTGTAATCTTCCTTGCTTCCTATGTGTTTCCCTTTGTATCCAGTTCTCTATACCTAGCTTTCACATGCATTTCTCTTCCCTGATCTCTTTGCTTTGCCTCTTCCACAATGTGCAACACAACAACAATTCTACTAGTCTGTGAGAAACACTCCCAAATTTGCTCCGCCATGCATCCCCCATTCTGTGTAAAGATTTATGATATGCATCTTTTCCACTTTTCCTTCTTCTGCTCATTCTGCATTCCCACTGTAGCACTCACCACATCCCGTCTGTTCATGTGCAATCAGCGGCATAACACCCTACAAACTCCTCTCTCCTTTCTGTTTTCTATTCCCATTCTTCAGCCTCAGTACTGCTCCCTCTCCCGGTGTCGCATAATCACCAGTACTCCTCTATAATTGTCCTCAGAATACAGCTGTGTTTTGCAATCTTCCAAATTTCCTTTCTTGATTGTTCTGTTACTGGCATGATTATCAATCGTTAAAAACTCAAAAGCAACTCCAACAACATCTCTTTTTTTTTTGTCGCTGCTGCAATTTGCTGAAACAGACAATCAACAACGTCCAGGAGAGCAATGCTGCTACTCGGTCATCCCTTTTTGCTCGGGATTTTTTGACATCTTTCCCCTTCCTCCTAATCCAACCATCCAACGGACGCTCCACACCTTCAATTCATAAATGAAAGCACCTCAACGCTATTGTTGTCTTCACTATACCTCCAAATTACTCCACCACCATTACTCATGCCGGTGAAGCTGCACTGGCCCTGTCTTGTTACTATTAGTTATCACCACGCACAAACATGCACGGTGTGGTTCACCTACTTTCCAACGGCTGTACCCCCTCCATTGCCAGCGAACTCGCCGCGTGTCTGAATTCTTATTTGTTATTACTCTTAACCTCCACACATCAACATGCACAGGTGTGCTTCACATCCCTACCCATGTTGCATGTATGGATGGTGAAAGGAAGGCAGGGGGGAATATGCAGGGAGGGTGAGGGAGGGGCATGCAGAAGAACACGAGAGAAACAACAGAAGACAGTCCAAAACAGGTAACTTCCATCTTACCTCCTGTCTGCTGACTTCACCATCCTTGCCCATTGGCTCAGTGGACACTTGTGAAACTTTGCCCGCTTCAGGCTCAGGCCCTGCACAAAACATGGCCAAGTACAATCTTAAACTCTGCTAACGTCCACGGAAACTTGAATATAAAGTCCACATGCAGATCCCCTACATCCTCATAGACACCCATACACTCAAGTAAGTTCAGCATGAAAGACTGCTTATTCATCAGAAATACAACCGAAGTGGACAAAGGAAGATGAAAATCACCACCAATCATTGAACCATTTCTATTAATAAGAACATAAGTGAGACCTGTGTAGCACGCCGAACATGTTCGGACGCTTGGCCGAGTGGGAACCGAAGATGTTCGGCCGAGCACAAATTAGGTGTTACATACTCCAATGAGTATGGGCAGAACCAAGAATCAACCAATGTAGGATGAGTATAGATGCAACGGAAGTCTGATAAACGGACTGACTCACATAGACTGACTCACATAGCATCACTCCACACACATACAATCGTGAGAGGGTGGGGTCTGAGCCATACAAAGAAGGTGCTCAGCCCCGTACACAACATACACAGATGAATGGGGGGAGGAGAGACGAAGGAGGTGGGGTAGGTAGACAGCACTGAAAAGTCACCGAGATAGAATCTGATAAGTCACCGATATGGTAGTCCAAAATGTCATCCAACAAGATCAAAATGTCGAGGACAATAGGTCACCCATGTCGGAGGTACAGAGTCCAAATGTAACCGGTGTCCGAACTGCGATGCAGCCGAGTATCAACCCCAACGATCTCCAAGTCTCCAATCAGGTAAGTACCACAGTCTCATATCACCGAAGTCCAACTCTGATCTCTGTCCAACTAGTATAAGTATCCAATCTGAAGAAGAAGAAGAAGAAGAAGAAGAAGAAGAAGAAGAAGAAGAAGAAGAGAGAGAGAGAGAGAGAGAGAGAGAGAGAGAGAGACGAAGGTGAGGAGGAGGGAAAGGGACCGAGGAGGGAGGAGTAGATCCCCGCCTCCTGGTACCTGCAGCTGCTGCTGCTGAGGCGGTGATGGCCGCTGTGCCGCTGCTGCTGCGCTGCTCCTCGCTGCTCCTGCGCTAAAGCTAGCGCCAGCGCTAATTTGCGCTGTACCACACCGTACCGGTACAATGCCGGCAGGTCGATCCCTGGAATGAGGCCGGACCGGTTCTTTATACCGGTGGGCAGAGGCCGGCCTCACTGCTGCGAGGCCTGGCTGGACGGTTCAGCCCCAACCGGCGGGCGGCGGCCTCAACAGCGCCGCCAGGCCCAAACGGTAATGTCCTTTGGGCCTGCCCGTCGGGTCTGGTCCAAGGTGAGGCCTTTATGGCCTGTAGAATCCAAAGGTCGGGCCTTTAGGCCCTGATGTGTCCCTCCGGCCCTAAGTCGGGTCCGGTAGGACCCGTGTGCGTCGAAGATGTCACACACTCCCCCTCTTAAGAGACCGAGCTACCTGCGAGGGCGAAGTTGTCTGTCCGATACCGGGGTGGGTCGGGCGGGACGAGCTGCGTCCTTAGCAAGGCGTCGCTTCTCATAGTCGGCGAAGATGAGGGGTGCAGAAGTCTGCAAATCTGTACTGGAGATCCACCGAATGTCATTGGGCGCACATTGCTTGAATGTGACTTTGTACTGCCTTGGCTTGTTGCCATACTTGCGGTGCGTGATGACGCGGTCTACTTCCTGATGTCCGTCCATAGAACGCGGATCCTGTGATCGATGTCCAGGGAACTCGTCAGTTGAAGGTGGCGTATGAATGTTGATCCCGAAGGAAGGACCTGCGGGGTCGTCTCCAACGGCAGAAGTGACTTCCCATGGTCCGAACCATTTCGGAAGGAGTTTGCGCGAAACATCCTGCTCGAGCGCAAATTCCTCGGAGAGGACCCAAACAAGGTCTCCCTCGCGGAAAGGACATGGAAGTCGACGTCGGTTAGCTTGCTGCTGCATGCGGATCTGAGCCTTTTGCATATTTGCGCGGGCTTTGATCAGCAAGTCCCGGTACTTCCGGATGGAAGCGGGAGAGCAAGGGACGTCTATGTCGGCAGCCTGTGGCAAAAGGAGATCAGCGAAGATCCGTGCTTTCTCTCCACCATGATGTAGCTCGAATGGTGTTACGCAGATCGCCGGGTGCACCGAAGTGTTGTAGGCGAACTCGATGTCGGGAAGTCGGTCAACCCAATCCTTCTGGTCGGGACGGATGAGCGCACGCAACATCATCTCAGCGGTCTGGTGTGCTCGCTCCGTCTGACCATCCGTCTGCGGGTGCCGAGCCGAGCTCGGTTTCATTGTCGTACCGGACTCAGCCATGAGGGAAGTCCAGAAGGCTGACATGAAACGAGTATCTCGGTCGCTCACTATGTCTTCCGGAACACCTTGGTTGGTAATCCAACCGGTGTGCAAGAGTCATGCGAGCTCGGGCGCTGCAGCATGATACTTGCAAGGAAGGAAGCGAGCATACTTGCTCAAACGGTCAACGACCATGAGAATACCGTCATGGTCGCGGCGATCGCGGGGAAACGTGCCTGTCACGTCCATAGCAATGGAGAGGCGTGGTGCCCGAGGAATCGGCAGCGGTTTCAGTTCGCCGAAGGGGACTCGAGATCGACCCTTGTTACAGTGGCAAACTGCACATGACTCAATGTACCTCGTGACGTCATGAAGGCCGTCGGGCCAGTGAAAACGCTGGCGGAGGCGTGCTAGTGTGCGGTTCACRCCAAGGTGTGCCGAAAGTCGTGCGTCGTGGAATTCGCCGAGAAGACGAGTCCGTAAGATGCGATCTTGGGGCACAACTAACAAGTCCTTTCCTCTCGAGTGAAGGAGAAGGAACCCGTCGGAAATCCGATAGTGGCTAGCCGGCGGGTGATCCGATGAAAGCTCTGCGTAAAGCGTAGAGTAAGTCGGATCGGACTTGTAGCCTTCGACGAAATGCGGCTGCAGATCGTCATCGAGGTCGAATGCCGCGGTCACAATGGCGCATAAGTCGGGCCGTCGTGAGAGGGCGTCCGCAGCTCGATTGGCGGGACCGAGAATGTAGCACAGGTCAAAATCGAACTGGTCGATGTAATACATCCATCGACCGATCGTGCTAGTGACCGTGTCTTGCGTTTTATAAAAGGTCAACGGATTATTGTCTGTATTCCATTTGAAACGCCGACGGCCGAGAAGAAAGTGGCGCCACCGTTTGAGAACGGTGACGAACGCGAGTAGCTCTTTCTTCCTAGCGTCCTCGAGAGTGTTGACGAGAGGCACCTTTCGGGAGAAATACTCAACCGGATGCCAACCGTCCTCGTGACACTGTTCCAACACCGCACCAATACCGTATCCCGAAGCGTCCGTAGTCACTTGGGTGGGTAGGGTGGGGTCGTATATACGGAGGGCAGGTGCGGCTTGCATTGCTGCCTTCAACGTACTGAATGCGCCACGGGCTGTCGTCGAACTCAAAGGGCACCTTCGGGGACTGAAGTCTCGACAAAGGAGCGGCCACTTTCGAGTATGACTCGACGAATCGCTGATAATATCCAGCCAAACCCATGAAAGAGCGTACATCCGTAGTGCAACGGGGTTCCGGCCAATCCACGATGGTTTGGATCTTGTCCGCTAAGGGACGAATGCCTTTCGGCATGACAAAATGGCCCAAGTACTCAAGCTCTTGCCTGGCGAATTCGCACTCGTCGAGATTCGCTTTGTACTTGGCTAGTCGCAAACGATTCAAAACAACGCGAAGGTGTACGATGTGCTCGTCCAACGTCCTACTATAAACCAAGATATCATCACGGTAGATGAGGACGCTGCGATCGAGCAAGTCGCGAAACTCAGTCGTCATCGCCGCTTGAAACGTTGCGGGGGCATTGGTGAGTCCAAATGGCATAACGACCCACTCAAAATGCCCGTACCGCGTCTTGAACGCGGTCTTGTACCGATCTTGAGGCTGGATTTCAATCTGGTGGTAACCTGACTTCAAATCCAACTTCGAGAAGTACGTCGCGCCGCCTAACCGCTCAAGGAGATCATCAATCCGAGGGAGAGGGCCGGCGTTCTTTACGGTTTGTGCGTTAAGTTTCTGATAGTCGATACATAACCGTAAATCTTTGTCCTTCTTCCGGACGAAGAGAACAGGTGCACTGTATGGCGAGCAACTAGCGCGAATCCAACCCTTGTTGAGAAGATCATCGAGTTGTGCGCGAAGCACYTCGAGTTCCTCTTCGCTCATGCGGTAGATACATCCACGCGGAGGGACGGCGCCAGCCTCGAGAGTGATCCCGTGACGTATGGGCCGATCCGGAACCGTTCCGGTGGGAGCCTCGAAGACGTCTCTATACTCGTCCAAGAGGTGAGAAATGCGTGGGTCCGGCGGTGACGCAGCTGGTCCATCCGGCGAGGGGAGAGCATGCAAGAATAC
>BFEA01000203.1:1758619-1771367 GCA_003427395.1 Chara braunii | reverse complement strand
CGTCTCCGCACCCAGTCACAGCCATGACTCAAGGGTAACCTCCATGACAAGGGGGAAAACCGCGACGGATTGACTTGACAGAGGTAGCCCACAAACCGCAACTCTGAAGAACCACAGTAGTTCGATATCGAATATACCACCTGAGTCGGCCTCAAACTGTGTGCTAATTTCACAGGTCCACATTTTTAAACCACCAGAACTTGGCCCATACATCGGCTGCAGGTCCTTGTCGTATACACTCCACAATTTTCGGGGCTCGAGTGGCTGGCGCCACTGGCCATACAAAAGTTGTGCTGGTTCGTTTTTTTGGCGCACAGCACGTCTCCAGCATCGCAGAAAAGTGCCTCGGAAGTACTGGTGGTTCAAGGGCATACTCACAGTAGCACTTCTCCCATTGGATGTGGCAGCAATCACAGTCAGATACATCCAGAAATGTTTTCAGGCATTCATACCAAGCAAAAACTGCATGATAATTTCACAAATCCTCCCCCAAATATTCACGGCAGAGCTTCACTAAATTTGGCCACATTCACAGTCAGACACGTCCAGAACAATCCAGCAGTAATTATCGCCCAAGCTGAAACCAGCCCTCCCTCAGCTGACCACGTAACCTCAACAAGTCCCCACAGGCACAAGTCAATATGCAACAAGCTGGACAGTCCCAACTGTTTACTATCCCTGCTACAACAACAGAAGCAAGGGGTGGCATGATGTAAACAATTTGATAAAATTGCTACAACTCCTCAAAATGCCTAACTTAAACTGTTGTCATACCATTCAGATGCGGATATCAGGAACACGGGAATTGCAGGGCACAGTGGCTGCCGTTGAGAAGGGGCAATCTGAAAGGAACAATACACATAGTAAGCTCTGAGCAGGAGGACAAGAGAAAGGTGGATTCCAAAAGAAGAAACAGGAAAAGGGAGTGGTGTTGGTTTGTCAACGCTTACCCATCATCAGATGAGAATGAAGAGAAGGAGAAACCAGAGGATGCACCAGATGGTGAGGACTGTGTCTCTTTATAACGTCGCTTCCTTGGTGGGCGCTTCACAAAACGATTCTTCTCCCAAAGCGCCTTGACTACCACACACAAATTCCCGCATGATGCCTGCGCAATTGGCCACCAGATGCACACAAAGCACTAAGCATTCACCGCCTTTGTTCGACATCAACACAATTGCATCCAGTCAGTCATCAGTGTCCTTTTCATACAGTGAGGAAGCCCATCAAATGAGAGCATTCGCAGTGTGGACTGAACCCAATGCAATCCTTTGTGCAGACAATGTTTGCTTGTATCCTTAAATTCCAGCTCTCTTGCTCTTCATTGTAGACTGAAAAAAGGGAAGGTTTCCATGCATTTGTGCCTGCAGTCCCAGTCCCGATCCCAAAAAGTCCCAAGCCCGATGTCACGTGTACCATAATCCAAACCGGTAGGCCCAGTAGTATTGCAGACCAGGTACGGTACCATAGGTCCATCATATACACAGGCCAGTAATCTTTAGGCCTGGGGAGTCCAATCCGGTGCACTCCAAAAGTAGCAGCTCAGTCCCGGGAGAGTCCACTACCTACCGGAATAGTCGAGAGATAACAGCGGTCCGTAGTCCAACATTGGGAACTGCAGCCATAAAAAGTCCACCAGCAGCCAAACATCCACAATTTCCAAGTACAGCATTTCACGGAAGCGATGTTGGGGTCTTGTGCGTACAACCAGCGACTGAGGCTGAGAGGGAGCGACGTGGCACAGCCAACAGCCCCCGATGAAGTAGGATACTCAACAGCGCCTGGCGCCCGGCAAAGAAAAGTGCTCTCTCTCTCTCTCTCTCTCTCTCTCTCTCTCTCTCTCTCTCTCTCTCTCTCACACACACACACACACACACACACACACACACACACACACACACACACACACAGAGCTATGGTGCAGAGTAGTACCTCACCTAGCTACGGCTACTCTTGCTCTCTCTCACTTTCCATTTACCTTCTTCCGGGCTAGCGCTCCAGTAGCTGCACTCCAGCCTCAAAGCAGCACAAGGCAGACAAATCCACCATTTGCAGTGTTGACTCAGTCTGGCCTGCCTCCAGTTGCCTCCTCATGTCGCAGCAATTTTCAGGCCTGTGCAACCAAGACTTTCCTGTGGCAGTTTGCACATGGAACCAACAGGCCTTGGAAGCTTCTGGAAACTGCACTGAGGCTTTGGATTGTCTGTGATCTTTGGTCGTGGTTGATTCCTAAGAAGTCTAACCATCGATCCCGGGTTGGGGCTGACTGTTGACTTCCCAGGGTCGGCTTTCATGTCTACTAGAAGCCTTGAGCACCTCTTTTCGACCCGTAACTCCAGGCCTGTGAATGCCTCGAATAACGGGCAGGTCGCTTCTCCAATATTATAGATAATTCTCCACAACAGCACGCAACCTTCCGGTGCGAGGCCAAGACCGTTACCCAAATTCTGACGACCCAAATTCTTCAGAACAGCACGCAACCTACCAGCCTCCCGTTTTTTTCAAGGCCCTACAAGGAAACATCGAAGCAACGGTAGGCCCAAAGGCTTCAACAGCTGATAGGCCCTCCACGGAGCGTAGACTCTCAATTGCCTTTCCCCTCATGACTCCATAGATGCCCAAATGAAATCAAAGAGGGCCAAACCAAATCTCATTTGAGCTGGCGCTGGCGAGTGGGTCATGAGGATCGAATGGCCCACAGCACGTGTTGACAAGCATCATGGCTGCCCAGTGAAAGCGAGCCAGCGAGAGAGAGAGAGAGAGAGAGAGAGAGAGAGAGAGAGAGAGAGAGAGAGACGTGTGATACAGTGAGGGCCGCAAGAGAGGTGTGAGAAGGAGACAGTGGGGCAAGCAAGGGAGAGTGATGAGGGAGAACTGGGGAGGCACACGCAAAAGCAAAAAAGGGAGCCCGCGCACGGGCGAACGATAGGGGGTCTGTTTGCAGACTTGGACAGAGAGAGAAAGACAGACATGCATCGAGGATTATGCCATTGATCTGCTTCCTGGAGATGAAGTGATTACAAAAAATCCCCAGACAGCATCCTGGGCCTGGTACAGCTTGGAACAAGAAGGCGGGTGCATCATTATCAACCATCGCAGTAACTTCTATTTTTTGTACAGATCTCGAGCAGGACAAATGGAGCAGACAGTACCCGTCATGGGCAATATTGTACAGTCCTTGTGGTGATATCTATTCAGCAGTCAGCAGACCACGTGATGACTTGCCCAGCTCCACCGGCACCATACAACACGGCGGGAGACGTCAACCCGCTTGTTTTGATGACAATATGACCCCCTGGTTGCCTGACTTCGTGTTGCAGTTCTATCAAGTGATGCTGCTTCTGCTACTGCCCCAGCTAATGCCCCTGATACTGCACCAGCTAATGCCCAACTACTGCCTCTGTGTGTGAGAGAGAGAGACAGAGAGGGAGAGAGAAAGCTCTCTCTCTCTCTCTCTCTCTCTCTCTCTCTCTCTCTCTCTCTCTCTCTCTCTCTCTCTCTCTCTCTCTCTCTCTCTCTCNCACACACACACACACACAAACACACACACACACAAACACACACAAACACACACAAACACACACAAACACACCCGGCATGCACCAATGGCCCCAATGCTTTTGTGATGAGCCTGCTCCTCCTTTCCGAGCCTGCCAACCGAGCCGAAGTCCAATACTCTTATCTATGTTCACCATTTTTTTTCAGAGTTTTCCATCAATTATTCTGAGCAAGAAAAATCGCGAAGTTAGTGCGCTCCCTCTTAGCAGGACTGCGCCTCACTGCCGAATTGATTTCACGGGCCCACGGACCTAGGCCTCCGCCTCTTGCACTGATGCGTCTTTTAAAGGGGACCAGCCGCCTAGAATTCCCACAATCTACTTCGGTCCTCCTCTCAACAACCGCTCCGCTCGCCTCTCCGAAACCTCCCTCCCTAAAATTTTGCACTCTTCGCCTAACTGCTTCAGCCCCGGTGACGACAGACAGCTAGGACAGTGGACGGAAGCATGGGGACTATACAAACACCCAACATGCATTTGCAGTACACTACATAATACACAGGAAAATTCGGGCTCGACTGTCAGACTTCCTCCTGTTTGCGTCACAAGTTCTTGACAGGGGTCAACCGCATCCGCCAATTTGCTCTTTGAGTAGAGAATTGATGCCAATTTATTTTTTATTTTTTAACTGATGCCAATTTATGGGTCGGCCATAGCAATGACGCCCAGTCAGCCACAGCAGGAATTGTGCGCAGTCAGCCACAGCAACGATCCCCGGTCAGTCACAGCAAAAAGCCCAGTCAGCAACAGAAATGCTGCCCATGCCTTCTGTTCATAGGGATGAAAATACGGTACGCAGTGAAAATAATCATCACACAAGCGCACAAAATTACACCGAGTTTCTGTACGCTGAAAAGGGGAAAACGAAGCCCACGCAGAACCTTACCGAGAACTGGACACGTGGGCCTTACCGAGAACTGGACACGTGGGCTGGGCTGAACACATGACACAGCCACGTTACCAGCATACACGGAACGTGAGGGTACAGACAACCAACACACAGGAGTCGGACACACCGAGTGTAGACTCTGTGCGCTGGAGAAGAGGAAACGACGACACAGACACAGAGTCTCCACGAGGAATGAATACGTGGAGCGCCTTCACGTTACCACGAACACAGGGCCAATGACTCTAAACAAGTGATGCTTACCTCCAGAAGGTCCAAAGTCCTAGCAACGAAATGTGGTCTGAAAATCATTCATACAAACAAACAAACAAAGGACACGAGCTGGAGTACAACGGAGAAAGGAGAAAGAAGAAAGGAGGGAGAGAAACGAACAAAACCAGGGATGGCACAGCACAGCAGAGGACAGAAAGAGAAAGCAGAAAGCCCCGTACGTACTGCTGACGTTGTCAGAGGGAATTCTCGGTGCAAGGAAAGGAGATGGAAAGGGTGATAGATGTCCAAAGAGAGCAGAAGACTAACAAATAGTACAACTGACGAGAGGAAAGCAATCACGCGAGAGGAGAAAGCAAGGAGACAGAAAAACAACGTAAAAAGGTAGATAAGTAAAAGAAGCCGCAGAGACGAAATGCAGAGGAAAGTGAAGTGAGAAAATGGACGACCGTAGAAAGGGTGCAACAGAGGGAGTGGAGAGAGAGAGTAAGGAGACATGAGGAACGAAGTAAAAGAAGACATAGCCAAAGGACACCTGAGTAGACAAAAACCGGTGGGATGAGACAAAGAAGAGAAAGATGGGAAATGGAGAAAGGCGGTGAGAGAGTACGCAAGGAATGAAAGACGAAAAAGAGGGAAGGGAACCCAGAGGGAAGGAAAGACAACAGGACCGAGGAGAGGGGTAGGGGAGGAGGAAGAAAAGGTAGGTGAGGAGGCAGGAGAGAGAGGACAGGAGGTAGGAGAAGAAGGAGAGGACGTAGGAGAGTGGAGAGAGAATAAAAGAGGAAGAAAACAGAGAGGCGGGAAAAGAAGGCGAAGGAAGGAAAGAGAAAACTGAAGAGAGCCTATGTCAGTCAAGGTCGAGAGAAAGCAAAAAAACGAGATAGCAAGGGGGAGGCATGAAAGTCAACGTGCGAATGGATTGGCGAAAGGAAGGCAATAAACAGCCGCGAGGAGGTGCACATGGACAGAGTAATGAGCGCATGCGAGTCCTCAAGCAAGCACAGAAAGAAATATCTTCGCCCCCTCTCTACCCACCCGCCTGCAAAACAAGGACCGACATTTCCGTCCAGAACCTACAAAACCACAAGAAACGAGACTTCAAAATTTCCGCTATATTCCTTCTCCACATGCCTGGCAATCAACATTCTATCAACATTCTCTCTCTCTCTCTCTCTCTCTCTCTCTCTCTCACGCGCACACCCACCCACCCACCCACACACACACACACACACACATACAACACAACACAAGCTGTTCGTTTCGCCGGTTATCGTTTTCGTTGGCGTAGCCATGAGCTGCACATCCTTTTGATTCTTCCCAAGTTGCTACCCTTCCTCATTTTCTTCTCTCCCAGTCCAAAGGAAGGGGTATCATTCGTGAGACCTCACGAAATCGCTGGGCTTATCTACCCCGACCACCCCCCCCCAATTGCCCCCGGTTCGTTCTCTCCTCCATGTCTGACTAGCTTCTTTCTAGATATGCCATGTCCACCAAACCATGTATGACCGTTGAGAGAAACGAGAAAAATTATCCTTCCCCAGCCGTCCGTCTGTAGACTTAGCGTCCGACTAGATAAATGGCGTCCGGGTGGTCAGGGATCTCTACATCGCACAGAAACAATAGTGGACATCGAACTCAAAACGACCATTAGATTCTCGCCCAACCCCTGCAAACAGGAAGAAAACCTTTCGCCGTCCGACTGAGAATCCGACGTACCCACTCAAAGCGGCGGGCCGCTTGGGAACCAGTGTAGTCCTAACAGATAGCGTTCGTTTCAACTCTTCTCCCTACACACGCTACTGCTGCCTCCCCCCCCTCCTCTCCCCCTTTTTCCCAGAATCCACCCCTCTCCATATATATAATCTTCTGCCAGTCTGCCCTTGTTCCCCTGACCTCATCGTTCTTTTCACCATTGTGCCTATTTTCTGACTCTATACACGGCCTTAGCGCCATCCTTCTCCTGTTCTCTGACATTATACACGGCCTTTGCGCCATCCTTCATAAAGAGAAGAAGAGGTAAATTGACCGTTGAGTTACCTAAGCTGCTAGTGATTTACGCTGTCCGAGGCTTCCAAAAGTGTTGGCACTATCATTATCTGCAACCAACTCAAAATTTTCTCACTACCCCACGCATCGTCCTAATTGCTTCAGACGGTTGACCCTGACATCACTGCGTCCGTTGTTCGTTCACTCCACGTCGGAGCCATCTGCACTGCCCACCTGGCTCACCTTGTCAAGGACACCTGAAGGTTCTACACGCCAGTTTAACTGCCTGCCCCTTCGAGACGAGGATGCCTCGTCTTCCTCCTCATCCCGCTGACGTCTCCTCTCGCCTCATCTCAACGCCAAGACCACCTTCTGCGAAATCCTCGTCCGTGAGCTTAAAAAAACCAAAAAAATGTTTCCACCTCTCGTTAGACGCTCGTCCCTGCATTCTTCTCTCCAAATGCCCACAGTGAAAATGGCATTCCAATTGGAATTACATACATCTCTCTCTCTCTCTCTCTCTCTCTCTCTCTCTCTCTCTCTCTCTCTCTCTCTCTCTCTCTCTCTTGCCCGGCCTCAATCTACCTACTTATCTACCTTACCATCTACCTATCTTTCTTTTCTCCTTTTTTTTTTTGCTATCCAAAAATTTGGACCATTTCTCGATTTATGCGTGTCATCCTTGCGCAGGGGCCATGCTAATCTTCTCTGTATCGTTCCAATTTTAACGGATGTCCCGAAGGACACCATATAACTATCTTTCCTCTCTTCGTTCAATTGAAAAGGGCGTAGGAACTAACATCTGAATTCAAATTATCGACTGATTAAAAGTTAAGACGTACATACACACTATTTACAAATGAGAGAGGTACCCATCTGGCTTTGCTTCTTATACATACGCCTACCTACTTGTGTACCAACTTATCGAGGCTCAATTGCACCGGATCTTTGCATCAATTAACTTGGTCAAGGAAAGGACCACTTCTTTCTGTCTGTAATGTGCACATTCTCCTTATCCTCCTCGCTACTCGCACTTTACAACTCTGCTCTCCTATTCGCGCTTGTTGCCTGCCCTTTCCCTCCCGCCCTCCCCTTGCTACCGACTATCTTGTTGCCAGGTTACCGTACCTTCGTTCAGCAAGCACTCGCAAAGCTGGTTCGCAGACCGAACATGACCATCAATGAGGTCCAAATGCATGGCGCAGAACATGACTCCCAGTCCAGCACTCTCCGATCTCCCGTTAGCTCGTCATGCTCTCCCTACAGCCGTTACAAACCCTTGTTGACTCGTCCTCTCGACTCCAAGACAAACGAATCTGTGCCGCGTGTGTTGTGTGTGTTATGTTCTGTGTAGGTTATGTGCGTGTGTTGTATGTGCTGTGCCTGTTGTGCCTGTTTTCTTTGTGTTTTTTTTTTGCATGTGTGTGGGTGTCTGAGGGTGTGTGTGGTGTTTGTGTGTGTGCGCTTCGTGTGAGAGGGGGGGGATGGTTCTGGGTCCGATTTTCGGCACCAGAACCATCCAGCCTGCGCACACACACACACCACACACAAAAAAAAAAACAGGCAAACACCACACACAACACACACAAGACAGGCAAACAGCACACACAAGACAAACACCACACACAACACACAAACACCACACACACACACAAGACACACAAGCACCACACACACACACACCAGGCAAACACTACACACAAGACACAAACACCAGACACAACACAAACACCACACACAACACACACACACACACACACACACACACACACACACACACACACACACACACAAGACACACAAACACCACACACACACAACACACAACACACAACACACAAACACCACACCACACACAAGACATACACCACACACAACACAAACAGCACCGTGAGTCAAATTAAGCCGCAGGCTCCACAACACACACACACACACACACAAGACACACAAACACCACACACACACACACACACACACACACACACACACACACACACGACACACAAACACCACACACAAAACACACAAAACACACACAAAACAGCTGAAAAACCGTCTCCATACCTGTTTCCTGGATTTAACACGCTTTCATTCACACTTTGTCGCCCCAACCTACTACTTCTACACCCGGTGCTCCTTTCGCCTCTAAATTCAGCCCTCCTCAGTAGATCCCAACCGGCTACAGGAGAGCATCGTGATGACTGACCCCTCGATTTCCTGTATTCACCTAGTGATGACGATCGGCCGCCGTCCGTCCACCCTTTCTGGTCACCGCTTGTACGCGGAAAGGACGTTGTATTTGCGCCTTCCGCAGTCGCCGTTTCATCACTTCTCCTTCACGGTTACCCGCTCCATTCAGCGCTTCTGCCCGCATCAGTTATCGGCCAATCCGTTTCACCCTTCTTTCCTCCCTGCCTTTCCGGCATCCTTTTGCCAATCCTCCTCCCTTGCCGTCGACAACGCATTCCACTGACGAAATGGGGCATGTACAAGATCGCCTCCTAACAGGTAAGTCCCCTCTGAGAACAGCGCATCCGCACATACGATCTGAACGAAAAGACGCATTGATACGAGAGGCAGAGAGAAGGAACCTCGGTCACAGCAAACGTGAACTCGCGACGACGGACGGATCGGGAAAAAGGGGCAAAGTTAAGGAGAGAGAGAGTTAATTTGCGCGAAGATGCGCGAATATAAATTCCGTGCTTTATACAGAGAGAGGGAGAGAGAGAGGGAGTTTATTACAGATATGACGCAGTACCCGCAGAGGGAGTGACGATGTTCGTTAAAGATACGAAGCACGACGCGCGAGATGAGAAATTTGGAGGAAAGACATGGAGACGGGATGCCAGAAAGATAAGGGCAGGGAGGGCGGGCGGGCGGGCCGGCGGACGAGAAACATTTCGCAGAAAACGGGGAGGCGAAGAGGGGAGAGAATATGAGAGACAGAGAAGATAAAAGATAGTGAAATGCGGTGAGCAGGGCGGGAAGAGGGAGAGGAAAAAGGAGAAGAAGGGACAGTGAAACAACACAGGGATAGAGAGGGAGATCAACAAAAGGAAGGAAGGAAGAGCAGAGGGAAGAGAGAACGTTAATTTGGAAGATCAGAGGCGAATTTAGATGGAAAAGAAAGGATAAAAGACGGACGGGGGGAGCTGGCGGGATAACAAGGATTAACCAGAGATTATTAGTTTTGCCCACTCCTCACCGGTACATACCTTCGACGTCGATGGAATGTACCCTGACCCATATAGATCAAGTAGCTCCTTAAACGTGACAGGCCCTCTGTATACCCCCGCGGAATCCGTGTACAGCAATTTCTCTTCTTTCAGGGACAGTAAGGTAGAGTCGTCAACATCCGTAAGCGTCACCCGCGGACCATGGGTATCGTTCCCACTCCCATAGCCCGTCCTCCCGCTAGAGCGAGGAGAAGGCACCATGAAACCCCTGCGAAGGATAGGATTGCCTCCGCCTCCCCCATCTACGGGTCTCCTTCCCCCTCCCCCTTTCTCACCACCACCTCTCCCCCCCATCTCCCCGCTCAAGTAACCTTCGTCATCCTCGCAGTCGTACGGTAACGACCTCCTGCCACCACCAAAACGCCCACCGCGTTCTGCTTGCCACCCATACCTGTTCCCTCTCCCTCTCCCTCTTCCTCCTCCTCCACGTCGTCCGCCCCCCTGGTAATACCACCCGCCGCCATCCAAACCGCCACCGCCTCCTCCAAATCGCCCCCCATTCCTTTTATAGTAATACTCTCCCCTTTCATCGTATTCTCCCTCTTCCATCATGTCCCTCCCATGCCTGTGCGTCCCACCCACTCCTCCTCTCCCTCGGCCACCTCTGCGGTCCTCGCGCCACGGTTCGTTACACCCACTTCCAAATCTCTCATGCTTCCTTTCGAACCTCGGACTCTCCCCTCCATACCTCCTCCCCTCTTGCGGCGAGCCTGCCGGCCGCCAAGGTCCCCCCCCCCCTCCTTCCGGCGAATCGTACGCCCGCGGCCTTCGATCATGATCCCCCCCTCCCTTGTGCATGCCGTTCCGGTTCTCCTCGTCGTCACCTCCGTCATCAGCACTCGCACTCCTCACCCTTCCCCCTTCATTTCCCGCCATCGCGTGCTCCCCTTTCTCACCTTTCTTCCGATGGCTATCCAGTATTGACGCTTCTTTGCTGTTGACGTCCGTATCCAAAGCCCACCGATCATCCAACTCCACGCTGTCCATTTGCATGTCATCCAACATTGCCTCCTCTAGATGCTTCGTGTTGTTTTCCCCTCTCCTTGATGGGCTCTTTCTTCCCGATGATAAACGCCTTCCGTCTCGCCGTTTACTGCTTCGACCCATCACATGCTGCTTCTCGTTGCCCAAATCGCCCACCACCTCCTTTCCCCACCTTACCCCCAGCAACGACCTCGTTATACCCCAACTCCTCAAAGTGACCGTTGCTTATCGCCCTCCGATGCCCCGCCCCGCCGTCACCCAACGTGTTCACCCCAAGTGGGTGACACGCGTAACGGCGCGACCAGACCGCGTGTCGTCTACATCATTTCGCCCAACTTTGCGAACCGAGACACGCGTCAGCGAAGACGCCAACAGACAGCACCCGACCTAGCAACGGATGCCCACTCCTCCCAGTGTCCTCTCAGACATCTAGAAATTCCTCTCCTCCCAACCCTTCATTCCCCGCGGAAGGCCACTCGTCGTCAACCCCTTATACCGCGCCATACCATCTCGCCAAGAGTCCCACCACAACACGCAGCACAGTCACGGAATCCAGAAAAGACACTGCCGGCGGGGAACCAAATGAAAAGGGGGGACCCTCACGACCGCGGGAATCAGCGCCCCTAATTGGGACGAAGACGAGGAGAGCCAGAGCGGGAAGCGGAACAGAAATACTATGACCACGTGCTTCTCTGGCGATGTAATCTTGAACCCCCAGAGCCACACACGGTCGAAGGTCATCAACAACCCGCTAAATTACACAGAAAACAACGCACAGTGAATTCTGTGTCGATACCAGCAAAAGGAGGGCAATCCAACGGATTGGCGGCTGAAGAAGGCAAGTCGCCGCTTCATCCGCAACGTTCACCGCTGATGCCAGGCCAGGTTACCTTCCCCTGTGTTCTCTTCCCATCAATGGTTGCTTGCCCCGCCGACTCAACAATCTTGCCCTCATCTCTCCCTCCCCCCTATCGCTTCCGTGATGGATCGCCAGATCCATTTGCTTCTGGCTGCGTTCACCCATGTCCGTGCCCGGCCATGGTAGCCAACTTCACGGAGGGGCAAGGCCTACTACTTCCAAGAGCGTCAGGGAGACGCTCCATGGAGCTTGGGACACGTTTCATCGGCCCATTATGCCCTTTCTGCCCGCTTGCTGCTCTGTCCTGAGCTGCTTACACTCCAAGCGCATTTCTGCAACCACCGTTATCACCGAACACCACATCCAACCAAGGAACGAAGCTGCTGATGGGGACGGTGGAAGCGGGGACATCAGAACAAGTCCATTGAAGTTCGCAGCCTAAAGGCTGCAGTGGTGCGGTACGGTCTCTGTCCCAAGGTGGTTTTTTTGTGCGGGAGACTGGCGGGAAACGGGGTTAGAAGGGGTAAATTCCGAACGACCTTCGGGTCCTTCGGGTCCTTCGAAAGAACAAGCGGAAGCTGTGACGGGGCTTTCAGGTCCATACCTCCACGCCGGTTTATCAGTAAGCCCGCATGCAAACATGCCTCTCTTTGCTTGTGTTGACCTCAATGCACGAACCCCCACAGCAGAGGGATTGACCCCTGCTCATCGCCGCAAAAAACACGTGGATACAAAAACAAGTGCATATTATTATCGGCTAACCGCAATGGCATGGGGAACACAGCCCTGAGGGGCCATTCTTCTGTTTCTTTGCTTTCCCTGGGAAAGGTACGTACTGGCAAGGCAGGGAACGGTGCCCCAAGGATCTGTGTTTTTCCCCTCATTGAGAAGAGGTCCAAGCGAGTGGGCGCACAGGCTCTCTCTCTCTCTCTCTCTCTCTCTCTCTCTCTCTCTCTCTCTCTCTCTCTCTCTCTCTCTCTCTCTCTCTCTCTCTCTCTCTCTCTCT
>BFEA01000203.1:1688910-1757257 GCA_003427395.1 Chara braunii | reverse complement strand
ACAGAGTTGCCAGGCCGAACGTACGGAGGCCCCTAAGCTGACCCCCGAACGTTCGGGCGTTCGGGTCCCCGTACGGGGCCCGAACTCGAAGGGGTTCGGACCACGCCAAAAAATATTTTGGTACCTAAACATTTTTTTTTTTTCTGATTTTTTTTTTGTGAGTTCTCTTTTATGTAAGCTACCTGTCTCTCAATTTTGAAGTCATTCTGTGATCCAAACAATAATGAAAAATCGGCAAAGATGGTGGTGTCAAAACTTGCTTTCCCACTTACTAATTTTTTTTTTTCTTTTTTTACTTTTTGTTTTCCCTTTATTTCGGGGCCTGAACAAAATTATTATTTTTTCAAACTTTATTTGTAGGTTCTCTATTATGTAAGATACAGATGTGTAAAATTTCATAGCATTTGACAAAGTCAAAAAAAAGTGAAAAATCGCCAAAGATGGCTGTGTCAAAAACTTGCTCGCCCACGCAATAATTTTATTCTCGTTTTATTTTTTCTTATTTTTATTAATATTATTTATTTTTCGTATTTGATTTTTATTTCAAATTTGGTAAGGAATTTGGATGTATTGTTGGGGCAAATGTTGTTTAGTTTATTCTTCTGCATGACATTGTTTTTTTTCAGAATTTTTAAAAACTTTGTTTTTTTTTTGTTTTTTTTTTTTTGGTTTTGCGTTCGGCCCGTCCCGAACGCCGGCAACCCTATATATATATATATATATATATATATATATATATATATTGACTAAGAGAGTAAGCACGTGAAGTAGAAGAAGAAATAAGATGAGCAAAAAAAATAAAAAGGAAAGGACAGACACGCAAAAAGACAGACAAACTAGAATGACACAAAACAGTGTTTTTTTATCTTTGTTTCACTGTATTCTTATTTCTTTTAGTGTTTTATAAAAAACAATTACACTAAACAAATAATAAAAATAAAAAACAAAGACACATTAAAATCATTAAGTTTCTCAGTTTCCTAACGCCTCCTCCACCATGCCTCAAACGTACAAGGCTCGCCACGTTGATGAAGTTGAGCGTGAGCTGCCCCCATCCCCATATGCCATATCAACCTACTTCCATGCTATGAGAAATAGGCAGAGTGAAGGAAGAGGTGTTAAACACAAGGAAGAGAGGAGCAAAAAAATAAAATCGCTAGGTGGAGAGATAATAAATAAAAAAAGTGACACAAACATCTTATTTTTTTTACTGTATTCTTCTTTCTTTCACAGTTTTGCAGTTTTTGTGAAGAGTTTACCACGTTCGCTTTTCAACGCACTGCATTTCCTTCCTCATTTTTCATTCTCATTTTCACCCTTCGGACTTGTCCTTTGAGGGTGCTAGGGTGCAGGCAGTGTAAAATGTCACAAACTTATATTATTCTTTTACTGCATTTTTCATTGTTTTGCAGTTTTAGTTAAGGGTTTTCCACCTTTGCACATTCTTGTACACTCTTTTCAGCGCACATGCATATTTTTGCCAGGGTGCAAAGTACGTCTAAGTAAGACCCTCACGACAGATAGGACAACTTTTCATAAGGATACGGGTGATGGTAGCAGCCCTCCCGCTGATCTACATGACAAAAATCATTTAGCTAAGCAACTTCGTCATAGTAGGAGCCGGGGCGGCTAACATTAACCATACCTCTTAAGAATGCACGGCGGAGCGCATGCCGGTTGCAGGTCATGACGATTGTGGGGCGTCCACCATCACACTTAAATGCACATTCGCTATAGCGTCCGCAAATACAAATGTGACATACTGCATCTGGATGTAGAGGATGTTCACAATCCGAATACAAATGGCATCCCTGTCGACAGCGGACCCAAACAATTATACAGTTGCAGTGATGTCGACAAAGTCAATGCTTTCCACATCCAAGTGTAACTGTGTCAGTGATCTCACAAAGAAGGAGGTCGCAAGGTGTCAGTGCAGCATGTGGGGAAACGAAGACTAAAGCAGGCACAGTGACAGACACGGAGGTAGGCATGGAGATAGATACAGAAACGGGTATGGAGACAGGTACGGAGGCACGCACAGAGACAGGTGCAGAGGCGGGGACGGAAATATACGAGGCAGTCATAGGGCTGGTAATCTGGAAGGAGACAACCACAAAAACTGGTACAGAGACAGGTACGGAGGCAGGCACGGAGAAGGGCGTAGAGGCAGGTGTGGAAGTACACGAGGTACCCATAGGGTCAATGACATGGAACAATTGTAGGTTAGGGTAATTACGCACAAGATCACAAATGACAGTAATAGTTTGCACCATAACACCACCATTCCATAATTCCCAAGAACTTGAGGCACGGACAAGAGTGGTGTAGTGGCAAGGAGCATTATGTAGAATATAGGCACAAACGCGCGAACAGTGGTCTGGGTCGCCACCCAAAGGGGCACGCTCCATATGAAGTCGGCGCCTTATCAAAGCAGTTTCCAAAATAGAGACACTGAATCCCCCATGTCGAGTGTAATTACTATCATGTGGGGGATGCAAAGTCGGGTTATGGTCATATAACTCACGTTTCTGAAAATCAAAATCGGAAACAATGACAAAAAAATTAGAGTGAGTATATGGTTCCCGACGATAGTAGGCAGATATTAGTAGCAGCGAGGCCACACAAATTTGGTGGAGGCCGGTCAGGCAGATTTCCTACATAATCCCCTACAGTCCCCTTGTCAAGTTCATCCTCGGATGGTCCTTCGCCATCATCCCTCATATTTTATGTTTGTCGCGTTGCAGAAAGGTCTGCAGTCGAAGAGCATCGTAGGTGTAGTATGGATGCTTGGGGCGGCAAAAGACAGGGACGAGATGTTAGGGGGGGCCGTGGTGGGGAAAATAAACGGGTTCTTCTTCATCAAAGAACAAAGATGGAGGAAAGGAGAGTAAGCTGAGGTTGGGGAGTAGGCCGAAGCCGACGTCTAGGACGACGAAGTGATTTGTGGATTAGGAAGAGGGGTAACGGATGAAGACAAAACCAGGGGAGGTAGGACTGGTGAAGACAAGAATGGTAGAGTAGTCGAAATGTAGCTAACAGACAAAGATAAAACAAGGGGAAATAAAGGCGGTGAAGACGGGGGGGTGAAGTATAAAAATTCAAAAAAACAATAGTTATGCAGAAAAATAATTTGAATAACTTTTGTCTCAGGGTCACATCGAAATTCTTTACCAAATTTAAAATTAAAAAATAAATTAAGACTATATATATATATATAGGCTACCAGAGTGGCCTAGATCCACTTGCCCGGTCAAATAGAACTGCCAGTTGGGCCGCCCGGGGCACCCTTTTTCCCAGGCGGACCAGCCGTGCAAAAACTAAAGAAGGTCACARCCAATATATATGTATATATATATCGTCAAATAGAACTGCCCGGTAAACCCTAGGCAGAGAGAGAGAAGAGGACAACAAACGAGGGGCTGTGATAAACTGTTTCGTCGGAGTTTCACCGACTCATCAGGAGGCTGAACCCTCAACAGTCTGTAGAATCTTCTCACTGATTACACTGTAAGTGATAATCCACCTTAACCAAAATCAAAGTAGACTATCACTCACCCACACCAGATGAAAAACTCTACAGACTATTGGTTCACACCCCATCACAAGCCAGCAAAACACCCACGAAACAAAGAAAGGTCTGTCACAGCCAAAAAATACACTCCAGACACGCCGCTGGCACTAGAGGCACAGCATGGCCTCGTAGTGACGGTGCCGACCACTGCCGCTCGACCTGACCGAAGAAAACCGTAGCAGGAAGCTAGCGAAGTCGTAGTATATATCGTCAAATAGAACTGCCCGGTAAACCGTAGGCAGAGAGGGAGAAGAGGACAACAAACGAGGGGCTGTGACAAACTGTTTCGTCGTAGTTTCACGGACTCATCAGGAGGCTGAACCCTCAACAGTCTGTAGAATCCCCTCACTGATTACACTGTAAGTGATAATCCACCTTAACCAAAATCAAAGTAAACTATCACTCACCCACACCAGATGGAAAACTCTACAGACTGTCGTATATATATATATATATATATATATATATATATATATATATATATATATATATATATATATATATATAAATTTTTATTATATTTTTATTTTAAACTTGGTAAAGAATTTCAATGTGACCCTGAGGCAAAAATTGTTCAATTTATTTTGTATACATAACATAGTTTTTTTCAAAGTAATTTTTTTTTTTTATGAGACTTTCCCGAGTCCTTGCACGGTCAGGCTACCCGGGAAAATAGGGTGACTCGGGTGACCCGGCTGGTAACCTAGATATATATTAGATATCTAGGTTACCAGTCGGGCCACCCGAGTCACCCTAGTTTCCCGGGTAACCTAGATATATATTTTTGACCGGTCAAAAAACGATCTAGGATATATATTTCTCCTTTTTTTACCGGTCGAATAAGTTTTTTTACAAAATTAATATTTTTCATCAAACACTAGTCGTTTTTTTTATATTTTACAATTGATTTTCACATAGTGGTAATTGTGAAAATTCATGAAAAGTCTACAATTATCCTATGAAAATTCTCACACTTGGACGATCTTGCCCGATCGGACACCCGGACGTAACACACGGGGTACCCGTTTTTTTTTTTTTTTTTTTTATGTACTCTTCGAGAGGACCGTAAATCCGGGTTCCTTTCAATTTTTGTGAGTTGGTTATCAAAGACGCCTGGAAAAATAACTTAGCAATTATCATCTATTTAAAATTTTAAAATTACAACATATCGTATTTGTGTTCAAAAGGAACTTGTAATACTTCTTATATAGGTAAGCAAAAAACGACATAAACCAACAATGAATGCACTAAAAATAATTATAAATTAAAATGATCAACTTTTTTATTTTACAACAAATGAGATCATTCTAATAAATATTATGTGTACCGTTTATAAAACTACAAACACATCACGAGAACTTAGATATGCAATCATAAACAACAACGACAAAAATCGGACAAAAAATATATAATATAGTTTAGCATCATAAATAAATAGGATCGGTAAATATATATATATATTTAAGATAACAACAAAAATTGTAAGTTGACTACTAAACTAACAATATTAAAATGACATTAAAAAAATACTAATATATGATTTTAAACCTAGGTTATTGGATCGGACGTCCGGGATGTCCGACCGGACGTTTGGTCCGACGTCCGACTGGACAGGGGTTGTCCGACCTAGTGCAAAAAAAAAAAAAAACAAAAAAAAAAACACAAAGTTCTCAAAACAATCTGAAAAAACTATATGTTATCTAGCATAACAATACAAGCAACGTTTGCCTTGGAGTCATGTTCAAATTCGCAGTCAATCATAAGTTAAAAATAAAAAACCGAAGAAAAAAAAAATTACGATTTTTTTTTTTTTTCTCGGACGACGGGGGTACCGGACGTATGGGGGAGACATCCGGGGGAGACGACCGGGCCCCGGACCATTGGTAACCTAGTTTTAAGCAAGGAGCCACAAATTATATACTCGAAAACTTGTAATTGAAAAATAATCACAACTCTTTTATTCTTTGTTTATGTTTTGTTTTTCCTTAAGGCACATCACCGCTTTAAACCATAACATTTGTCAATGTTCGGGACGGGCCGAACGCCCGAACCCGAATGCCCGAACGTCTGGGACTCCTTCGGAAGGCGTTGTCGAGCGCATCGGTCCGGCACCGCACCAGGGCAGCGCGGGACCCTCCCGACCGCGTCACGCATGAGTTGGTTTAAATCCTTCGTCGCAGATAATACACGTGGAGCTTCCTTAAGCTGCTCCGGCCGGGTGCGTCACCTCCCTTCGGTGGGCGTATCCCCGCCTAGCTACCACTCCACAATACGAAAGCTAATCAGTTGCAATCGCAGAGGTGGACCAGCCGAGGGCGTTTCTCGTTCGCTGTAGCATACGGGATACGCGCGGTAGTACGCCTCTATCGGACCCGCACGCGAACCGGCATTTTGGGGGGCTGAGGTCCCAAGCTTGGTTCGTCGCTGGTCGACTATGACGCATCCCACACACCACGCGCATACCACTCTAACAACCACAAGACAACAACACACACACACATAAAACAACACATATATGAAACGACACAACACAAACAACGCGACAACGCTGCTAGCCCCTCGGTAGCCAACCCATAACTTTCTTATGCGAAAATCAAATAGGCGTAGCGCGCGAGATTTAGTATAAAACCAAGTGGACGCAAGGCTAACTCATATCGACTCGCAATGCAAGCGGCCGCAATGATGATATACTATGTAGTACCCATACTTACGCGGTCCTCGTTAATCTCAAGGGTCGCATTCGACACTCAAGTGTCGGCTGACACACGTCTTGAGGGTTAATCTCTCGACGCTGGACAACCGCCATGGGCGGTTGAAGACCACACACCCTTTTCTGCATTTTGTGCACAGTGGGTGGTACACAGGTCCATACATGTGGTGGTACACAGGTCCATACCTGTGGTGGTAGTCGTTTCTTGCGGTCCATACCTGTGGTGGCAGTCGTTACCATCACGCTCGCAACGCCCAAAACCCCCCATTTAGAACTTTTCCTTGCTCGATTTCGTTATGAATTGAGCAAGATATCCGCTTTTCCTTCCCTGCCATAGCCAGCCCTCCGCCACCTTTCAGCGCACCCTTTTTTCTACTAACCTCCTATCCCACTAACTTACTGCCCATTCTAACTACAGATTCACGGTCGCCCGCCTTAAAAACCTTAGTTTAGTATCTTACCTCACTCGATTCTACTAAGAATCGAGTAGGATCTACACTTTCTTACTCTTTTCTTTTCTGCCATCACTCGAACTCGTCGCCCATCGTTCTCGCTCTAACACCCAACTCACTAATTTTCCTCTAAAACTAACCTTAAATTCTGATTCGCTCACCACTAAAACCCTTACTCACTTCTTTGGTTCACTCGATTTTGATAAGTATCGAGTGAGCTACGCAGTTTTCATCCCGCCATACTCACTTCTTCGTTGTCTGCGCCATCCCGGCCTCCGAATGCACCTGGCGTGACTCTGCGCCTAGGTCCATTCTCCCTTCACCCCGACCCTTTTCCTCAACTTGCCCCCCCCTTCCGTTGCACCCGGTCACACCCTGTCTACAGCCTACTCCACTATCATGGTTGTTTCCCCGTGCGCTGTCAGGTAAGTGCTCCCCACTCTCTTCCTTCTCGTAGTCGCACTTCGCACAGATAGCCGCGCGACTGTTCTCCCTTTCCTCTGTGCGCGCTGCCTCACTTCTCCCGTTCGCCGTCCTCGCTTTCTTATCATGCATGCACCCGGTGCACTTTCGTGCCCGGATTCATTCTCTTGTCCCCTCTGCTGCGCAGCGCTACCCGAAGCTCCGCTGCTTATAGTTGCGCTGCCTATTACTGCGCTACTCACCCCTGCTTGCTTGGCTCTATGTTGCTTGCCTTTGCGCTGCCTATCTGCTTTACTCCTAGCGCAGACGGTCGGGCTCCTCCCTACTTTGCTGCCCGTCGGTCCTCCGAATGCGCCCGATACAGCTGGCCGGCTGGGCTCAGTCTTCTGCCCTCCTCTCGAGTGGCACTGAGCAGAGGCTGCTGATGTTCATAGGGGGAGAGAACCAGAGGGGAGGGACAGCAACTGACCCATCAAAGGAGCTCGGCCCTGCTACCACCGGCTGCACGTACCTGGCTTGGAACCGTGCTAGGTTCGTTCCCTCTCATTGCAGCTTTCCTCCCCGTCTGCAACAACTTCCCTGCCCTCTCGCAATGCCTGGTAGGTGCAGTGGCCCGGTCCGATAGCTCAACAGTTCCAGCCTCTCCGCTCCTCTTTAAGGCAGGGCCCTCCACCACGTCGGCCTTGCAACAGATAAACCCCACCTTAGTCCCCCTCCGACATCCGGCAAAGTCGCAGATGCGGCTTGTTGCAAGCCTAAGTGTGGTCTGGGTAAGAACGGGTCCAGTACCAGCCTCGGTAGTAGTAGCAAATATTCAAATAAGAACTTTTGAAGTCAAAGTGGGGGAGGTTTTTTCCGCGAGTGGCCACGACAGTTTGTGGTCCTCGCCCCGGTACACTGTATTACTGCGCTTAGGTACGACCCACCATCTACTAGGTCCCACAAGCCATGCTCACACTCAAACCTCTCACGACAGACCCTGACCGACAGATAGTGCATCCACGGCAACCCCCGCCACTCAAGATTTTCTTCCGCCTAGCGGGCCTATCACCCATGACCCACATACACGTTGAACTCCTCGGTCCAGGTTTCAAAACAGCCCAAGTAGAGAAACTTCACCGGTGTTCCGAACACACGGAATCCGGTAGGTCAGTCATATGACGCGCGCGCTCAAGGTCCTCGAACGTCGTGACGACCTCTAAGCCTAGCGTCGTAACAAGTTAAAAAGGGGGCCAGAGCAATACTACTACTAATAATAATACGTTTAACAATCAGAGATCTCTAGTCATCAGAGTATGACGAACGAAGGGAAAATAAAATGCCAACATTGCTTTTCACGCCTACCGATGGCAAAACCAAGGGGAATAACCCGGCGGCCCTCAACCCCATCGGCTCCCTCCTTGATGCTCCGCTGCCGCCGCGCCGGTGTTCGCTGGCCTCGATCCTCGAACCTCCGCAGTGTCAATCCAATGTCATAACCTATAGAGCTAAGCCCATGCCTATAACAACTAAGCCCGAAACTCCAAATGAAGTGATACAACGCGGTCGTTTAGGGCCGCGAAAGCGCCCTGCGCCATTTCTCAGCCTACGCCTATGCGCACGGCTACCGAAAGTCCACGCAAGCCTACCGACCGTGTCGTGGCTGTCCTTACCCGTATCCGCCAGCTCCCATCACCTGGATCTGTCATATATCTATATCTGCTCACCGAGCCGTCAATCGTACTAACCAGGAGGAAAGTAAAAAGGTATTCCTAAATCCTGATTTAATCAAAAATAAATAATATTCATAGTAATACAAAACGACCGGCATCCGTGTCGGTTTCACAACCGTGACCAAAGAGAGAAAATCACGCGCACCTTAAACTTGGGCGCCCACACACTCTCTATTGTAGTCGACCACCCAGTCAACATAATCACAGATACAGCCGCGCCTAGCGCGATATACTTAAACTTTAAACCAACTACTTTCTGCCACTTGCAAAAATCAGGGCGGATGCCCTTGTAAGGTTATTCGCACCGACAGCTTACCGGACCATATTAAGCGACGTGCATCGCTTCGCAAAATCGAAAAGCTATCAGATTACCCAAGCTGCTGACGAAAGGAGGGACCAATCCAATTAATCGAGAATTTGGGGCAAAAACCTCTATCCATCTGTACTTACTCACCGATATACCACCAACATATCATTGGGTTTTTAGTTATCCCTCCTCTTTTTAGAATAAATCTCCCCATGACCTACTTAAAACACCTTCATTTTGAAGATGAGTCTTCCGACAAAATCATATCAGTCTCTCTTTCCAAAAATCTGAAGAGGTCTTAACCCGAAAAACGTTTCCAGTCATGGAAGTCACCGCCGCTGACAAGACTGTTTGCAACCTCAAATAAGGTTATTGAAGGATCCCTGACGCCGGCGGGTCTCCCTACCGCAGGGCACCTTTACTAGCCCTTTTTGTGACTAGGCAAACATGACTGCTGATCCTGGCGGTTCGTCCCTTACCCTCTGCCGCGCACAACACCCACTTGTGATTCACAACCAGAGGCGAAGACATGAGGGGTCTCTGTTTCTGGCGGGTTTCCCGGACGCAGAAGATGACCCTCACCGGCAGCTGAGAACCAACAAGTGAGATTTGTCGATTCTAGCTGAGGATAAAACTCTTCCAAAATCTTCCAGGCAAACATGGTCCTTTTCGTCAGACTTTATCACTCATCAGACAACATACCATACCATAAATCAATTTACTCACCTTTTGAAGGTGAACCTTCCAACAATAAGAACATCCCCTTCTCCAATATCCAAGGGGCTCTCACCATAGAGCTAAACACCCCCTCTCTCGAAATTATGAGGGGTCTCATTACAGAACAAAATACCCCCTCTCCCAAAATCATGAAGGGTCTCGTCACAGAACAAAATACCCCCTCTCTTAAAATCACGAGGAGTCTCGTCACAACACAAAACATCCCTTTTTCCAAAATCCAAAGGGTCTCTTCATAAAACAAAAACATCGCTGAAAGACCATCTTATGGGTCCTCATCACAACTTAAGCAATCAACAATCAGCATGGTGAAGCATTCGAGTCTTAAGGACTCATAAATCTTCTAGAAATCCTCACAACTTTTCACAGACAGGTTGCACTTCCTCCCCTTATACTCTGCCCTATCAGCTGCCCGTAGGCAGGTCGCACGAGTATACCGAGGAGTAGGCAGCTTTACATATCACACATTCACACCTCTTTCACACAAGCCAACATTCATCAGGATAAAACCACACGCGTGAGAGTGATAGTGATCGCCACATAAACCAAGCCTCATAGGGTCTCAACTTAATATGTACACCAGGATAAAATGTCTCTCTCAAAAATAACATAGGTACCCAACCTTTACACCCCGCTCTACTGAGTAACCCATGCCTCGAGCACACAAGTACCTCAGAGCATACCCAAACATACACAAAAGCTCAAAGCACACGAGTATATCCCAACACGCCAACATATCACACATCTGGATACAACCATCTAAATCACACCAAAGGAGGAAATAATTGATTCGTCCAGTACTACAATCCGCATATGTACAAATGGACCAGCTAGTCGTGACTACACCTAAATGTACACATCTCTGGCTCAGTCCCTATATACAAGAAGCTTTGAGCCTACCAAGGAATAAACGAACCAGTCCTCACTCACTCATTGCCCCCTGGCCTCACTTATATAGTCGGGCCTTACTCTTATCTACCGCCCAAGTTACTTTACCGGACCATTATTGCGAGGGTTTCCGTTCAATCTGTCTCCCCTCTTCCGCAACCAACTCCCATTGTCTAAGTCGTCTGGACTCAATGCCTCTACCTTCAGCCGAGCCTAGACTATATCGGGTCGGTCGCGTCTCTTCCCTTATCATTCCTTTCTTTTTCTTGCCTTCGGGCTCGTCTCGCTTCCTTACACCTGCGAGGCGTATGGCCCGTCTCCCCACAACAATTACACACAATTCTCGACCACTGCTCTCGCCGCCTTCTACTTTTCCGACTTGCCCGACTAGAAGCTGGTACCATCTTCTTGTCACTACTTTCTTGCCTTTCTTGCCCTTCCCTGCTTGGAATGTCAGCCGTCCTCTCGCAGGTAGGGATCACAACATTCTTTGCCTTCTTCTGCACCTCTTCTTTCTCAGCAGGCGACTCTCGTTTTCTCCCTTCACCCCACCTATGATTTCGCTCGCTCGCCTTACCATCCTTCTGAGGCTCATCCTCCAAGCCTTCAGAGGTGCCAGCCGCCAATCTGTTTGTCCCCATGCCAGCCTCATCTCTTTCACAGTCTCTTAACGCCTTCCTTCTTCTGGCTTCGCGTAGGATGTTGCAAAGGTACTGATCAAAATCTTCTCCCACAAAATTTTCTCGTATCTTGTCCCATATAAGTCCTCCCGTCCCGCGAATTAGGTCTCGCTGCTCCTCACTCGTAAAATGCAAAAGGAAAAAAAAACATTTGTCATGTTCAGACAGTCCCCAAACCTTGTGGGAAGCTCGCTCATACTCCACCAGAAAATGCCTTGCTGACTTGTAGTCATATCGATCCATCTTCTCGAGGTCCTCTCTGGTCAACTGTTCCTCTCCCAGTCAGTACTTATTCCTCATGTCATCATAAAATTTCTTCCATGATAACCCTGCTTTCCTGATTACTTCATCGACATCCTCCTGTAGGTCAACATGGATATACCTTATGACCCCCTTCAACATCTGCTCCTCATTCCACTCACACTGGACCGCTATCTGCTCAAACTTGCTCAGGAAGCTGGAGACATGGTTACCGTCGAAGAAACTGATCTCAACCTTGGGCATGCTGTCCCGCTCCCAGTCCCGCATGCTGAGCAAATCAACAAACTTCTCGGCCCCAATCCTTTCTTGAGGGTCCTCCATCTCGGGTTCTTTCGACCCCATCACCTGTCGAACAAACAACGATCAGTTAGGGTCGAGACCCGAGGAGATGAGTCACGTATCAAAATACAAACCTATCATACTAAACTTACCTCTACACCTGCCTTTGCAATACCATAGGTCGCGTGTATCTTATACTGGCAAGGTTCCTCAGGGCTAATCATAGACAATCAAATAGTAATCACTGCGGCAGTAGGTAGTAAGATGCCTATAGTCAGGCCTGAAGGAGAGCACTCCAGTAAGACGGTAAAAGACCCCTTCTATTGGTCCACTGCTGCCCGTAGCCCATCCCAGTCTTCAATTTCCTCATTTGGATCATGAGAAATGGCATATACGTCAACTGTAGTGGCCATGTTCCTGAGCCACAGACTAGAAGGTGAGAACTTCGGGTCTAAGTACGGACCATATACCAATTCACACGTATAGCGTCCATATTCCCAGTCTCGCACCCTCATAGCGGCTTCAGTTGCCGCTTCTAACCTTGCCGACCCACCAAAGTTCTTCTCTATGAGGAATTTAGGCAGGGTGACCCGCAGAGGAGCAGATGGAAGCGCGAACTCTCCAGCGCACTTAGCCTCTACACGGGTTAGTACTTGTTCTTCTCCGTCACGGGACACTTCCCTCGCCCATTTAGCTGCGGCTGCCTCGGCTACCCTCTGAGGCCTAGCGAGCAGGCTTCCGTGCCCAAGCGCCAACTCTGTCCCATGCTCGACCCAAAAGGTGGCTGAGGCATAGAGGGTCACCTTGACAATTGAGCATTCCTGCTGATCGTCGAACCTAGACTCGATCCAGACAAAGACGTCCGTGCCCATTATCACGCCCCACCATGATGAAATATACTCTCTTTCTCTGACCCGCCTAGGTAAAGACACCTCGAGTCCTCCCTCTCTCTTAACCGGCCCGAGCATACGCGGGTCTTCCTGTGCATAAGGCATCCTGAGTTGCCTTTGCTTTGTCTGGGTTCTGCCCATCACAAACAAACGTCCAACATGCGCCTTCCGTTATTAGACTGACTATCCCTGCTCCTTTGGGAAGAGCGACCCAGCCATACAGACTCGATGGCCAGCCATGAGACAAGTGTTGGACTTGAGACATCCATATAAACTTTTACAGACTGATAAAATCCCAAATATAATCCCGATAGAGTACCCCACACGAAATACCCCTAAACAGGATATCTACTCAGCTACGTATCCTCACATGCTTAGACATAACCTAGGATATCTACTTAAAAATATGTCTTCACACTTAGACATAACCTAGGCTGGTTAACATCAATTACCACCTACCACTCTATTAAAAGTGGGCAAATTAGTCTAAGTGTTAGCTCTTCCATTGCTACTCCAACTCCCTCTAGGATTAGATCTCCTTTACGTAAAGAAGGTATCACCCAAACTTGCTACGCCCCGTGGCAGGACATCCGCTTAGAATCCAAACTAAAACATGTAAGTCGATGCAAGTAATATCCTTCAACTTTCCTTAACCTACTTCTCCTCAAGGCACACAGACGACTTCTAACCTGCCACCAAGGAGAGGGTCTATACCTTCAGTTCAGAAGTGGTCACGTCGCCTGAATCATCAACCTTCCTCGAATCGAGACCCGATTTTTTAAGGACCTCTCAATCCTACGACACTTCCAATCAATAGTCGAGATATCAACTCATCACTCATATAGTCCTAGCGAAAACTTCTCATTTGCCTATTCTCTCACTTCCAATACCCGGATGTCGTTCCACCAGGGACAACGGTAGGCAACCGTTATCCCCGGCAACGGCGCCACCTGTCGAGCRCATCGGTCCGRCACYGCACCAGGGCAGCGCAGGACCCTCCCGGCCGCGTCACGCAGGAGTTGGTTTAAAGCCTTCGTCGCAGATAATACACGTGGAGCTTCCTTAAGCCGCTCCTGCCGGGTGCGCCAGCCATACCTCTTGCGAGCCCGTACCACAGAATAGGCCCTACTAGAGGCACAACTTACCTACACCTTACGGAAGTTGTGACCTCCCTTCGGTGGGCGTATCCCCGCCGAGCTACCAGTCCACAGTACGAAAGCTACTCAGTTGCAATCACAGAGGTGGACCAGCCGAGGGCGTTTCTCGTTTGCTGTAGCATAGGGGGTACGCGCGGTAGTACGCCTCTATCGGACCCGCACGCGAATCGACATCTTGGGGGGCTGAGGTCCCAAGCGCGGTTCGTCGCTGGTCGACTAGGACACATCCCACACACCACGCGCACACCACTCTAACAACCACAAGACAACAACACACACACACATAAAACAACACATATACGAAACGACACAGCGCAAACAACGCGACAACGCTGCTAGCCCCTCGGTAGCCAACCCATAACTTTCCCATGCGGAAATCAAATAGGCGTAGCGCGCGAGACTTAGTATAAAACCGGGCGGACGCAGGGCTAACTCATATCGACTCGCAATGCAAGCGTACGCAAGCAGTCGCAATGATGACGTACTATGTAGTACCCATACTTACGAGGTCCTCGTTAATCTCGAGGGTCGCATTCGACACTCAAGTGTCGGCTGACACGCGTCTTGAGGGTTAATCTCTCGACGCTGGACAACTGTCATGGGCGGTTGAAGACCACACACCCTCTTCTGCACTTTGTGCACTTTGTGCACAGTGCGTGGTACACAGGTCCATACCTGTGGTGGCAGTCGTTTCTTGCGGCCCTCGGGATAAGTCCTACCCCAGGCCTGGACGAAAGTCAAGGGGTTTGACTTTGACGGCTGCCACGGACTACAACGTCCAACCATAAAAATCTCTAACAAGCAAGGGATAAAAGGGGATCCCTCTTTTCTCTCGAGACACAATCTGGTTGACCCTTATGCACAATCACAGTGGCCTCTCAAACACTCAGGGCACTTATAAATATATAAGGGTTGATTTTATGGGACGATCACTTCTCACAGTCACAGTGGGGCTCCTCTCAGCCATATATATATGTATGTGAGCGCATACAGTCAAATCCCAAGTCCGAATCACCAAGCATACCTGCAATCACATCAAAGATTCAACCAGAAAGTCCATGCGCTACACGGGGTCAACTTCAACCATTCTCTGCTCTCACACCCCTTGCTTTAGCCATGCAAACCTCAACCTTAGCGCAACCTTCCCGCAATAAAAATACTCAGTATCTTCGTTAAATGGCCATTCAATAAAGTCCGGGTAAAAACACAACAAAACAAATAAACCATAGGGCTAAAGCCTTTAGGTCAAGTGACAGAAGTGAATTGGAGTTGAATCGTAAACTTACGAATCGGCAACCGACCTGTTATCAGTGATAACAGAAGAAAACCCTTAAGGGGTCAAGCTGAATCCAGTCCGGATCTTGAATCAAACGATCAAGAAGACCTGTAACACACGACAGACCAATCCCCAAGTTAGGATCATAAGTGTATGGAGAATACAACTCCAAAACACATCCTCACTCAAAACCTCCCTATAGCTAAGCCTAGGTCTACCTCTAAGCCAGTGCCTAAGCATAGGTAGACCAACTGCAAAATCTCCCATATTCAGGGTGGATTGCCAGAACCGTCACCTGTCAAAATATAATCTATCTCCTAAGAAAATCTCGGCAGCGCTTCCCGTAAGAAAAATGTCTTTTCAGAATTTATATAAGTCCATATATGAAAGCAGAAATAATCTCTAACTCTGGAAAGTCAAATTTTTGTCTAACTCCCTGACTTAGTAAAAATTTTGGCAGCACTCCCTTTACAAAGGGAGACTTCCCAAATTTATACTAAGTCAGATGTGAACTCAAAAGAAAACTTGAGTTCAATTTTAGACCAGATTCAACTAATTCCTTAGTTTTGCAGAAATTTCGGCAGCACTCCATTTAAAAAAGTGCTTTTCCAAAATTTATACAAAGCTAAGTCCAGATTTTAAGAATAACTTCGACTTCTCAAAGTCCAATTTTGTCTAACTCCCTGAATTAGCAAAAATTTGGGCAGCGCTCCCTTTAGAGAAGGAAATTTTCAAGATTTTAACTAAGTCATATATAAGAAAAGACAAATCGAACTTTGACAAGTCAAAAATTGAATAACTCATTGGATTGGTAGAAATTTCGGCTGCGCTTTCCGTAGAGAAAGTAGCTTGCCAAGATTTATACAAAGCCAAGTACAAAAAATGATCCCAGAAAATGTAAGAATTGACCTAAATAAAATAAAGTTATTACAAAAAATGCAGAATTGACACTAACTCCTATGGCTCTAGCACTTGGCGAGCAACTAAAACAACTACCTATCAACCTCAAACTCAGACTAAGTAGTGACCTCACTCAGTCATATGCAAGCCAAACCACAAATGTAAGTACTCTCACCATCCCAAGTTTACTTCATATAGATGGTTCGTGAATCTTTTTAAGTTCTTAAATCCTTATACCCATCTTACATAAGACATAGAGCTGGACTGTTCACAGTAGAAACAACGCCCAGCTTGTCTTTAAGGTATACACGAACAATTTGCACAACTACTTCTTTCTTCTTTTTGGCATATGACTAGGTCATTCGCCATGAAAACAATGCCTAGTCGTCCTGTACTGTTTAATAACCAAAATTTAGTATTTCTCTGACTTTGTTTTCAAAAGAAAAGACAAATATGGGCAAGGGACTGAACCATTCACCACGGAAACAATGTGCAGCTTGCCCAGACTATTTTCATTTATACTTTACACTTTTTCCTTTCATCTTCTTAATGCTATGGCTTAGCGCTGAACCATTCACCATGAAAACAATGCCCAACTGCCAGTTCACATGCAAATATATATAAAGTATTTCCCTTTTATACTCAGTTTGACTTATGTGCGTGGTTTTTAGGCTAAACCATTCACCATGGAAACAATGCTTAGCCTTAGACCAGAAATCCTCCCTCAGAATAAACAAGAACTTAAACCCCTTTAATCATGCAAACCCCCAGGGTTAACTAAAGTAAACAAGCCATTCACTGTAGAAACAATGTCTGGTCCTCTAGAAAACAACTAGATAAACATAGCAACCAGGCCATTCACAGTAGAAACAAGGCCTGGTCCTTCAGAAAACAACCAAATAAACATAACCCTGAGTCGTTCACAGTAGAAACAATGCTCAGGCTTTGGTTGACCCTTCCAAACGCATGCAAAACTGCCTGTCTCCCACCTTTCCTCAATTCATATCTTAGTCTGCTTTCATTCAAAACAAAAGAGAAACTTAAACTTCACTTTCACACATTCCTTCCATTCAGTCTGATTTGGTCCTGAAGAGAACGCAAAACCGTAGGGACAACCTCATGCATACAACAGTCATACTGCAGGGGGATAAACAAAACATGGGTGGTAGTAGGTTGTGCAGATGAAACGGTTTACCTTACGATTCCATGCCTCCAGAACTGCTCCTGAGTTCCGACAGAGCTCCCGCAATCGGTGGGTGGACTCCCCACAGAGTCTTGACGCGGACCTACGGGTTGCAATCCCGCTTGCCGCCTTCCCCTCAGATCAGGACTAGACTTAGAGTAAGAAGGACAAAAGAAGATGGGTTTGAGACTCTCAGATCCAAGGGAGGTGCACTCAGACTCGCAGGAGAAGGCCTTGATACCTTCAGTTGCCTGAGGGCCCCGCCATGATGGTCAGAAACAACAACTTGGTCAAACTTGAAGTCGAACTGCTGGATCACCCCTCTGACGATCCTCTAGTCCCCAACATTAACCCCCTTCACAGTCTGGCTACTCCTTTAAGTCCCGTTACCTCTCCTTACACCGATCGCTGCCGCATGGCAATCCGAAACGCAGGTAGCTTCACGGAATCTCAACAACACATTGTGCATACAACACTTCGCGCACAGCCACAAGGTGCTGCAGCAGTCTACAGTAATAGCCTTCACACGTCACCAGACTGTGTACAATTAATGCATAGTAACTAATCCACAGTGGCAACCTGTTGGAGCAGCTGGCATGAGTAGCAACAACGTTAGTGGTACCTCAACAGTATACAACGGCCAAAAGTAGACGATAACAGTGCCCAGCCATTAGCAACAGTTCCCACATAGTCAACAAAAGCAGTTTGTGCCCAGCCCGTAGCAGCAGCAGCAGCTTGTGCACAACACACAGCAGCAGTTCGCGCACAACCAACAGCAGCCCGCAAATAAGTTCGCACCCTCCTGGCCCGCCCTCAACTACTTCGTGTAATATGAGGAGCGACAACCCGGCCAACAGGCCAGGCAGTAACTGCGCGGCTGGCCCGTCGCTGCACAAGTTGTTGGGGTGGGTGAGACATCGACAGCAAAATAGAACTGCGGTCCCTGCGCCTGGTCTGCTGTAGGTTTGTTCGATGGCCTGAGCACTCCAGTCAGCAGATAAGTTCCTAACTCTGCAGCCCTTGCACGCAGCAATAGCAAGCGATAGCCCAACAAACATCATGTTCCGAGTTTTTCGACGCAATATTCCCTGAAAGTTGTGACAGTTAATCACCTGTTGAAGTGGCAGTTCGCGCCTCGTTACAACAGTCATTGCCATAGTCGTTGGCCCGCCGTCCAATGATTCGTCTACAACGCCTGACCACGACGAAAGAGCCCCTGCGCTGCTACTTAGCAAGTTGAAATCTCGCTTGTTAACGGGGTTAACGAGACAAATCACTCTACCGGCTAAGAACGACTATGCGTCACCACCTTGCTCCTACACCATCAAGTACGCTCTCAGACTATCGAGGCGTGCTATATTCGTAGCAGGTAAGCCCACCCATCTTTCTCTCTCCCTTTGCTGCCCCGCACCTGGTCATCTGCCCCAATTTGCAATTTTCATTGGCAATAGCGGGAGAGCGAGAACGATTATCACAATACCTGTCGGCAGAAGATCATCGCGGCTCAACGGAAAGGAGAACCCCGCCAGGCACGAAGGAGCACGATCACCATGACCTTCATAATGCCCCCTGATGACTATCGACCACTCCTAATCCTGGCAAAATGAAAATGTATCTTCCGCTAGAAGCGGGATAGATACGTTCTCTTTTCAGAGTCCTTGTTTTATGCACGATGCAGCCCCTATCTATTAAAACAACAAGACTAAGAGTTTTCGTGTTAAAACTAGCCTAACTACCTAGCTCGCCACACCTCAAAACGTCACTTCATCTATGTCCTTACTTCGCTCGGTCCTACTGAGAATGGGGAGAAGTGCTAGATTCCCGCTTCAGCCATAACTTCTTCCCGCTACCTCCGCACAACTTATTTTCTCGCTAACTTTTAACCTATTGACCTACCACCAGAACTATCGTTACCATCACGCTCGCAACGCCCAAAAACCCCTATTTAGGATTTTTCGTTGCTCGATTCCGTTATGAATTGAGCAAGATATCCGCTTTTCCTTCCCTGCCATAGCCAGCCCTCCGCCACCTTTCGGCGCACCCCTTTTTCTACTAACCTCCTATCCCACTAACTTACTGCCCATTCTAACTACAGATTCACGGCCGCCCGCCCAAAAAAACTTAGTTTAGTATCTTACCTCACTCGATTCTACTAAGAATCGAGTAGGATCTACACTTTCTTAGTCCTTTCTTTTCTGACATCACTCTAACTCGTCGCCCATCGTTCTCGCTCTAACTCCCAACTCACTAATTTTCCTCTAAAACTAACCTTAAATTTTGATTCGCCCACCACTAAAACCCTTACTCACTTCTTTGGTTCACTCGATTCTGATAAGTATCGAGTGAGCTACGCAGTTCTCATGCCGCCATACTCACTTCTTCGTTCTCTGCGCCATCCCGGCCTCCGAATGCACCTGGCGTGACTCTGCGCCTAGGTCCATTTTCCCTTCATCCCGACCCTTTTCTTCAACTTACCCTCCCCTTCCGTTGCACCCGGTCACACCCCGTCTACAACCTACTCCACTATCATGGTTGTTTCCCCGTGCGCTGTCAGGTAAGTGCTCCCCACTCTCTTCCTTCTCGTAGTCGCACTTCGCACAGACAACCGCTCGACCGTTCTCCCTTTCCTCTGTGCGTGCTCCCTCACTTCTCCCGTTTGTCGTCCTCGCTTTCTTATCATGCATGCACCCGGCGCACTTTCGTGCCCGGATCCATTCTCTTCTCCCCTCTGCTGCGCAGCGCTACCCGAAGCTCCGCTGCTTATAGCTGCACTGTCGTGCGCATCCGTCCGGCACCGCACCAAGGTAGCGCGGGACCCTCCCGGCCGCGTCACCCATGAGTTGGTCTACACCTTTCGCGAAAATACAAATGGAGCTTCTTCAAGCCGCTCCGGCCGAGTGCGTCAGCCATACCTCTCGTGAGCCTCTACGACAGATAGGGCCTACGCGAGGCACAAGTTACCTTCACCTTACGGGAGTTGTCACCTCCCTTCGGTGGGCGTATCCTCGCCGAGCTACCAGTCCACAGTACGAAAGCTAATCAGTTGCAATCGCAGAGGTGGACCAGCCGAGGGCGTTTCTCGTTCGCTGTAGCATAGGGGGTACGTGCGGCAATACGCTTATTGGACCCGCACGCGGACCGACATCTTGGGGGGCTGAATTCCCAAGCGCGGCTCGACGTCGGTCGACTAGGACGCATCCCACACACCACGCGCACACCACTTTACGAAAAAAAAAAAAAACACAGACACACACACATACGAAACGACACAACACAAACAACGCGACAACGCTCCTAGCCCCTCGGTAGCCAACCCATAACTTTCCAATGCGGAATTCAGATAGGCGTTGCGCGCGAGATTTAATATAAAACCGCGCGAATGCAGGGCTAACTCATATCTACTCGCAATGCAAGCGTACCCAAGCAGTCGCAATAATGGCGTACCATGTAGTATCCATACTCAGGCGGTCCTCATTAATCTCAAGGGTCGCATTCGACACTCAAGTGTCGGCTGACACGTGCATTGAGGGTTAGTCTCTCGACGCTGGACAACCGCCAAGTGTGGTTGAAGACCACACACCCTCTTCTGCACTTTGTGCAGAGTGGGTGGTACACAGGTCCATACCTGTGGTGGCAGTCGTTTCTTACTACCCTGGAGATGAGTCCCACTCCAAGCCTGGATAGAAGTCAAGGGGTTTGACTTTGACGGCTGCCACGGACTACAACGTCCAACTATCAAAATTAACAAGCAAAATCACCCAATAAATACATAAACATCCCACCACTTATATATCGAATAAGATATCGAGATAATGACAAAAAAAAGGAAAACATAAACCCATCAGGTATGCAGATCGTGCAACACATGGTTTTCATTCTCACTGCCTCCAAAGTATGGCCCATATACCACGCTCCAAAATACTAACCTGCATACAACACCGACACGCACAATAGGCACATTGCCATACACCAATTTGTTCAACTTTACTGTTCCCTGTTACTCACACCACTCCTCACACACTCAAGCCCCAAACATAGTCCATCCTTCCATAAACCTCACACATTCTTTATCATGGTCATTAAAAGAAGTCCAGTTAAAGCCATCAAAGAAACATATCAAATCTCAGGGCTAAGGCAATTAGGTTGAGGTACAGGTGTAAGCAAAGTTGTGTCGTGAGCCGACAAGTCGGCGATCAACCAATCGACCTGTTATCAGTGATAACAGAAGATGATCCTCGTAGGATCAAGCTGAAACTAGTCCAAATCCTGAGTCAAACAATCAAAAGGACCTGTAACACAAGACAGGTCAACGCCCCAGGCTAAACCATAAGCCCCTGGAGAATAATCCCCATACCACAATCTCTCTCAGAGTCTCTCCTAATAGTTAAGCCTAAGTCTACCTCTAAGCCGGCGCCCAAAGAAAGGTAGACTCATGGCATAATTTCCCCTATCCAGGGTGGATTACCAGAATCGCCACCTGTCGAAATATAATCTAACTCCTTTAAACTAAGAAAATTTCGGCAGCACTTCTCGTAGGAAAAGTGCATTTTCAGAATTTATATAAACTCAAATACGAAAGCAGAAATAATCTCTAACTCAAGAAAGTCAAATTTTGTCTAACTCCCTGAATTAGTAAAAATTTGGGCACCACTCCCTTTAGAAAGGGAGACTGTCCAGATTTATACTAACTCAGATTTGGACTCAGAATAACTCGAGTTTCTGTCAAGACAAGATTTAACTAACTCCTTAGTTTTCGCAGAAATTTTGGCAGCACTCCCTCTTGAAAAATGTTATTCCAAAATTTATACAAGGCTGAGTCCAAAATTTAAAAGTAACTTTGACTTCCCAAAGTTCAATTTTGTCTAACTCTCTGAATTAGCAAAAATTTGGGCAGCACTTCCTTTAGAAAGGGAGACTTCCCAGATTTTAACTAAGTCAGATATAAGAAAAAAACAAGTTGGATTTTCGACAAGTCAAAAATTTAACAACTCCTTGGTTTTGTAGAAATTTTGGCAGCGCTTCCCGTAGAGAAAGTAGCTTGCCAAGATTTATACAAAACCAAGTATAAGAAAAGATCTCAGAAAAAACACGAATTGATATAAGTAAAAAAAAGTTTTTACAGAATGCAGGAATTGAACTAACTTCTATCACTCCAGCATATGGCGAGTATCTAAAGCAACTACCTATAATACTGAAATCCAAACAAACTAGCTACCTCACTCAGTCACATGCAAACCAAACCACAAAAGGTAAGTACTCTCACCATCCCAAGTTCATTTCATATAGATAGTTCATGAATCTTTTTCAAGTTCTTAAATCCTTATACCCATCTTACGTAAGACATAGAGTTGGATTATTCACAGTAGAAACAATGCCCAGCTTGTTTTTAAGGTATACACGAACAGGTTGCACAACTAATCCTCTCTTCTTTAGGGCATATGACTAGGTCATTCGCCATGGAAACAATGCCTAGCCGTCGTGAACTGTTTAATAACCAAAATTTAGTATTTCTCTGACTTTGTTTTCAAAAGAAAAGGCAAATATGGGCAGGGGACTGAACCATTCACCATGGAAACAATGTTCAGTTTGCCCAGGCTATTTTCATTTATACTTTACACTTTTCTCTTTTCTCTTCTTAATGCTATGGCTTAGCGCTGGACCATTCACCATGGAAACAATGCCCAACTGCCAATTCATATGCAAATATATATAAAGTACTTTCCCTTTATACTCAGTTTAACTTATGTGCGTGGTTTTCAGGCTAAACCATTCACCATAGAAACAATGCTTAGCCTTAGACCAGAAATCCTCCCTCAGAATAAACAAGAACTTAAACTCCTTCAATCAGGCAAACCCCCAGAGTTAACTAGAGCAACCAGGCCATTCACCATGGAAACAATGCCTGGTCCTTCAGAAAATAGTAAAATAAACACAGCCCTGAGTCATTCACTATGGAAACAATGCTCAGGCTTTGGTGGACCCGGTCAAACGCATGCATCCTGCCTTCCTCCCATCTTCCCCCAGTTCATTCCTTAGTCTGCTTTCAATCAAAACAAAGTAGAAACTTATGCTTCACTCTCACACGTTCCTTCCATTTAGCCTAATTAGGTCCTGAAAGGGACAATCTCATGCATACAGCAATCATATTACAGGGAGATAGGCAAACATGGGTAGTAGTGGGTTATATAGATTAAGTGATTTTACCTGATGGTTCCCTGCCTCCAGAACTCCTCCTGAGTTCCGGCAGAGCTCCCGCAATCGGTGGGGCGAACCTCCCACAGAGGCCTTGGCGCAGACCTACGGGTTGCAATCCCGCCTGCCGCCGTCCTCTCAGAACAGGACCAGACTTAGAGTAAGAAGGGCAGACGGAGAAATATTGAGTCTCTCAGATCCAAGAGAGGTGCACTCAGACTCGCAAGAGAGGGCCTTGATTCCTAGCTTCGCCTGAGGGCCCCGCAATAACGGTCAACTGTAACAGCTTGGTCCGCGAAGTCAAACTGCCATAGTAGCCCCTCCTGACGAACCGCCAAATCGCAGCAATGCGCCCCCCTCACAACTACTCCTCCAAGCATCTGCAACAACCTTTCTTTGCAACCCAAGTGTCTATCCTTTATGCCCTACCTTCGCCCTCTGCGGTAGCTGTGGCCACCCGGCGTTAAGATGGCCACACTCCAAACACCACAGCAGTCCATAGCAGGCTCAACAACCGCTGCTGCTGCCCAATAGCTGAGACAAACTGCGGCGCACGCGGCAAAAAGCAACCAAAAATGCAGCAGCTTCGTTCTCCGTCGCTCAGTAAACTATCAGGCCCGCCTCCATCCGCGGTCTGTTGTTGTTTTGGCCCACAGGCCACGCGTTCCTGCTAACGCACAGTCCCGCAACCACTATGGCTGGCTTTACCCCACTCCTTGGTGTCACATGCACGGTACCCGCTAGCGGGTGAGCTCTGCAGTCACTACAACTTCGTCCCTCGCCCTTCAGCCAGCTGGCCAACTCAACATACCAATACGTAGCAAAACCGGCAACCACTGAGGGTCGGCTCCTCCCTTCTCCTTGGCTTAGCCAGATGTGCTAGATCCGAACGAAACCACCGCTGACGCAAGGGGATATACACTGCGTCTCAGGCCTGTGCACGGAGAGAGGAGGTCCGGCTACTGCATTGATCGTCGGGAGGAACAAAAATCGATTGAACCTCCCGTTCAGGCTCCCCGGCTAACAGGTAAGTCCATCGCGCCGCAACTGGCCTCATGCCGTTTTCACAATGGGATAAGCAAAACTAGATGAATCTTCTACTAAAACGCGGCCAGATTCGTTCTCACTGCAAAGCTTCCCTCCTTCTCGCAACCCATATTCCCTTCATCAACCAAGTTACTCCTTTATTCTCAAATCTAAATCTACCACCCAACTCGCAGTCCTATGAAACCTCTATCCAATCTTTCTCCCCACCCGATCCCATCACGAATCGACTAACATCCCGATTTTTTTTTCCTGTTATTCTCCCCTCCGCCATAGCCTCTCGCATCCTTTTCTTCCTCTATCTTCTAATTTACTAACACTTAGCTAAAACTAACTTTAAAAACGGATTCGCCCGGGGTCAAAACCGCAAGTTTGACCCTCGGTTTGTTCGATAAAGGAACAAAAAAACTAAACGAATCTTCTCCTAGAACATGGGCAGGTGCATCGCCCTTTCCCTTGGGTGCAGCTGCAACCTCCCTATCACCCAGAACCGCACCTTCAACGTAAGATCCAACTGTGCCATCGGATTCGGCATGGCCCTAAACCTCCAAATCGAGCCTTTCCCCGCTTGATTCCGTAAGGAATCGAGCAAGATATCGCTCTTCCTTCCTCTCCCTTCGCAACTCCACCATGTCTCAGCGCGCACCCCTTCTCACTAACCTCTAATCCTACTAACTATCATACTAATCCGACCGCAGATTCTGACTCGCCTACCTTAAAAACCCCAACTTAGCTTCTTGGATTGCTGAAAACGGTCGAGAAACGACCGAACTATAGCACCTTCACTCTTCGTCTTCCTCCTCCTACACTTCCCGCTATGGCTCCGCGCAATAGCTTTCTGTATTAGCTCATTTTCTACTGACTCCCTCACTAATCTAACTATACCATCATGTTCGCCATGGTCAGAAACCTCCGTCTCGGACCTTCCCCTACCCGGATCCGTTCCGGATCGAGAGCGCAGCGCATTCTTCATTGCGCCCCGCCCTCCCTCCTGCCATCTCCTTCTGAGTGAACCCGACGCAGATATGCGGCCACGTTCGTTTTCAATCCCCAGCCTGCTCCGTTCATCCTTCCTATGCCACCTCTGCCCGACTCTGTGTAGTCTCGCCGGATAATGACCGGCCTCGACGGTCTCAGCCTCCGTCTGCCCCGCCACCTGCTACCGCCGGGCTGCTTTTCCTCCGCTCCGACCACTCTCCAACCCGCATGCATCTGCCGCAGGGCCCTATCCCGTTTCGTTCCCTCACCTCGCTGGCGTCCGCCACCCGCTCGCGCTATTGCTCCGCTCGTCAACCACTCAGTGCCGCCTAGCCCAAGCGCCCGACAGCCACCTCTCATCAGCCCGACGCTCCGCTTCCCATCAGCCGGCCTGCTGCTGCTCCGCTCAACGCCGCCCGGCCTGCCTACTCCACTTACTACCACACGGCTGCCCGCCTCCCCCGCATTAGCCTGTTTTGCATGCACCTGGCCTGCTATCCGCCCGGGTTCGCACCCCACCATACACACTCTCTCCCTCGCTCCGCCCAGGCAAGGTTGGCCGCCCCTTCGGGTCCCCAGCGGGCAATCCCCACACAGGCCGTCCTACAGGTCAGGGCGCGGGCCTACTGCCGGCCCACGGCCTGGTTCCCTATGGCCCACGACATGCCTTAGTACCGCGGTGGGCCTTGCCATAGCGCCCCGGGCGTAGTCCGCCAGGTCGCGGGTCCCAACGGCCCGCTTGCACCGAACCTTTCACAGCAAACCGCGGGGCGGCCAGTACACCCGCCAAGGCCCCGCCGCAGATATTCCTCCCTCACCGCGGGTCAAAATCCCCACCGTACGTTTAAGGTCCTCGACTGCCGTGATGACCATCGAGTCCGGCGTCACGTCCAAATTACGCAAAATGTCAGAACCTACAAGAACTTAACACAACAATATTTAATATAAAGTACAGGCAAATGTCACGCGTCCCGCCGGCCCGTGACACTGCGCACGCCTAGGCAGCGTACAGTTACACCTCACCGTCAATACCCCGCTCCGCCACGCGCGCCTCTCGCCCTGACAAGAACCTATGCTTCCGCTCACGCGCACACCATCAGGCGGGCGACACTGTATTGTGTGATTCGCAAAAGAAAAAAAAAAAAAAAAAACACGCCAAATACCCTTGTAAGGGTATTTGGTACGACAGCGCTGCCTATTTCTGCGCTGCTCGCCCCTGCTTGCTTGCCTTTGTGTTGCTTGCCTTTGCGCTGCCTATCTGCTTTAATCCTAGCGCAGACGGTCGTCCGGGGCTCCTCCCTACTTTGCTGCCCGTCGGTCCTCCGAATGCGCCCGATACATCTGGCCGGCTGGGCTAAGTCTTCCCCCCTCCTCTCGAGTGACACTTAGCAGAGGCTGTTGATGTTCATAGGGGGAGAGAACCAGAGGGGAGGGACAGCAACTGGCCCATCAAAGGAGCTCGGCCCTGCTACCACTGGCTGCACGTATCTGGCTTGGAACCGTGCTAGGTTCGTTCCCTCTCATTGCAACTTTCCTCCCCGTCTGCAACAGCTTTCCTGCCTTCTCGCAGCGCCTGGTAGGTGCAGTGGCCCGGTCCGATAGCTTAACAGTCCCAGCCTCTCCGCTCCTCTTTAAGGCAGGGCCTGCCACCACGTCGGCCTTGCAACAGATAAGCCCCACCTTAGTCCCCCTCCGACATCCGACAAGGTCGCAGATGCGGCCAGTTGCAAGCCTAAGTGTGGCCTGGGTAAGAACGGGTCCAGTACCAGCCTCGGTAGTAGTAGCAAATATTCAAATGAGAACTTTTGAAGTCAAAGTGCGGGAGGTTTTTCCCACGAGTGGCCGCGACAGTTGAAGGTCCTCGCCCCGGTACGCTGTATTACTGCGCTCAGGTACGACCCACCATCTACCAGGTCCCACAAGCCATGCTCTCACTCAAACCTCTCACGACAGACCCTGGCCGACAGATAGTGCATCCGCGACAACCCTCGCCACTCAAGATTTTCTTCCGCCTAGCGGGCCTATCACTCGTGGCCCGCATACACGTTGAACTCCTTGGTCCACGTTTCAAAACAGCCCAAGTAGAGAAACTTCGTCGGTGTTCCGAACACACGGAATGCGGTAGGTCAGTCATATGAGGCGCGCGCTCAAGGTCCTCGAACGTCGTGACGACCTCTAAGCCTAGCGTCGTAACAAGTTAAAAGGGGCGCTGGAGCATACCAATAATAATAATAATACGTTTAACAATCARAGATCTCTAGTCGTCAGAGTATGACGAACGAAGGGAAAATAAAATGCCAACATTGCTTTTCACGCCTACCGATGGCAAAACCAAAGGGGATAGCCCGACGGCCCTCAACCCCATCGGCTCCCTCCTCGATGCTCTGCTGCTGCCGCGCCGGTGTCCGCTGGTCTCGATCCCCGAACCTCCGTAGTGTCAATCCAATGTCGTAACCTATAGGGCTAAGCCCATGCCTGTAACAACTAAGCCCGAAACTCCAAATGAAGTGATACGGCGCGGTCGTTTAGGGCCTCGAAAGCGCCCTGCGCCATTTCTCAGCCTACGCCTATACGCACGGCTACCGAAAGTCCGCGCCGGCCTACCGACCGTGTCGTGGCTGTCCTTACTTAGCCGTATCTGCCATCTCCCATCACCTGGATCCGTCATATATCTATATCTGCTCACCGAGCCGTCAATCGTACTAACCAGGAGGAAAGTAAAAAGGTATTCCTAAATCCTGATTTAATCAAAAATAAATAATATTCATAGTAATACAAAACGACCGGCATCCGTGCCAGTTTCACAACTGTGATCAAAGAGAGGAAATCACGCGCACCTTAAACTTGCGCGCCCACGCATTCTCTATTGTAGTCGACCACCCAATCAACATAATCACAGACACAGCCGCGCCTAGCGCGGTATACTTAAACTTTAGACCAACTACTTTCTGCCACTTGCAAAAACCAGGGCGGATACCCTTGTAAGGGTATTCACACCGACAACGTTTTCAAAAAATGATTGTAAGGGCGGATACCCTTGTAAGGGTATTCACACTTTCAAAAAAAAAAAAAAAAAAAAAAATAGTGAGTGGGCGAGCAGGTTTTGACACCCCCATCATTGACGATTTTTTATGTTTTTTTGGTTTCGCAGAATGACTTCAAAATTTATAGGCATTTAGGGTACACCAGAGAGAACTCACAGAAAAAAACTTCAGAAAAAAAAAACTTATTTTTAGACCCCAAAAACATTTTTGGCGGGGGCCAAACCTCGAGGTGTTCGGCCCCCGAACGGGACCCCGGACGCCCGAATGTTCGGGGGCCAGCCCGGGGGCCCCCGAACGTTCGGTCAGGTAACCCTATATATACATATATGCATATATATATATAATATATTTTTTATACACACCCAGGTACCCCGGGCCTCACGTCCGGGTGCCCAACCCACCACGAACATTTTCCTAGTTATTGACTTAAATTTTGTAAAAATAATAATAAAAAAAAATACAAAATCACCAACACCATCGTTTTTATTTTCATTAAATATAATATTATACACAATTAGACATAAAATTAAGCAAACAAGTCGATCATTTATACAATCTTCGTTTTTATGAGCATAATGATTTTCCTTATTTGCAGTTTTCTTTGTATGTTTTTTTTCCCCCCAACATTTTATTATTCTGTTGGTCTTTGATTCGCTTCCCATTACAACATTACGAGAATAATAGCATTAATGAAATATCATTTTGAAGTTTTTAATTATAAAATACTACGTATGAAAACGGAAGTGAAAATTGTAACATTAGTCTTTAGGTATATATAAAAAATTATGTTAATATCTTAAATAATTGTCGTATTTACTGTGTATGATTATTTCACTTATAATTTTTTAAAAAGAAAACGATTGTTAGAGAACTTGAAAGAGAAATATAGTAGCAATGCGAAATTAAAAAAATAGAGATATATAAAATAAGATATTATGTAAAAAAAAAAAAAAAGTAGTTATGATGAAAAAATACAATAGTCTATTAGTTTAAATATTTGTTTGTATAATTTTATGTATTTATCATTCTGCTAACTTGTTTTTTTATAACCTAGTTATCAAAATGTTTGAGGACCCTTCATTTGCAAGGAACATTCATTCAGATATTGTGACTTCGATATTTTGAGGTTTTAGAAGTCCATAAAACGGGTTCCCTTAACGACATCTAAGTTGGGCGCTCAAACCAACACGATGCTCTGATCTGGACTGATGTCTAAATTCATATCGGCATTACAATAAAAAAAAGGTTATCTACAGCATCTCGTACATACTTTATGTACCATGTAAGTTTATAATGACTCCATATCATATGTATGAACACACTGTACAATTTGTATAAACATACACATACACTATCGCATTCTTGTAATGTGTTTGAATCAACAATTAATCGAGATTGTAGGTCTTGTGTTAAGAAAGTTTACAATTTTTTAAAATGGTACGAACTTTGGGTCAGGTGATAAGTCCTTATCCATCACTCAAATGCATCCTGGTCAGGTTATTGGGGTTCAACCTGATGAGTTTGTAAAAATATGATACAATTAAATTTGTTATCTGTTTTTTTTTTTATGTATAATAAAATTGACAAGACATACACATATAGTATTGTTAGGAATTGTGACCAAGAGTCTGTTTGAATTACATCCCGAACACAATGATTCTGGTTATAAGATAATTTTTTTTCAAACTTTGACTCTCTTGAGGCTTTGAAAAACTTTCTCATATGAGTACAAAAGGTATATTGTTCAGACATACCCCGAATTTAGTAAGAAAGTTGATGTTGTAGCAGTAACTTTCCTGACACCAATGAGCATGATGTGTGCTCGTATAACCCAAAAGGAAGGATCATGACTCATGTTGGTGCGAGTACAGGCCACCAATTTTCTAAAGGTTGCTTACTTCGGTTCAAGTGGCGATTCCTTGTACATCAATGAAATTCATCCTGGGCAAGTTGTTGGGGTTCAAACTTTTGATGATTCATTGAAACTCCAACAAAATAATATGGTACGGTATATATATATATATATATATATATATATATATTTATCGAGTTTGGTACGATAAACCTCATAATATGTACACACAATCATATTATTATCAGAGACTTGCACCTACAGTCTACTAGGATTGCAAAGATGGTGTGAGTAAAATCTACCACCTTTCTCATGAATGCGAACTTTGGGTCAGGTTGGGAGTCATTATCCATCAGTAAAATGCATCATTGACATACTGTAGGGGGAACTCCTGGTGAGTTAGTGGACCTCCCGATGAGTATGTGAAAGTCCGGTGGAATCGCCTGGTACAATCACACTTTTAAGTTTTTTTGTAGTTTTGTGTAACTTAGCATGACAATAGACACACACATACATATACACACATATTATTTGTCAAGGTTTTCGACCAATGGTGTGCTTGGATTGCAGAGTTGGTGTGAGTAACATACACATAAAAAAAATATACACACACATGTTCTTTGTGAGGGGTTTAACCCAACACTATGCTTGGATCGCAGAGTCAGTGTAAGCAGAGTCTGTTACTTTTCTCAAAGGTGTTAAGCTTAGGTAAAGTTGTGAGTCCTAATCTATCAGTCACATGCATCCTGGACAGACTGACAGGTGCAACCTCCTGAACGTCTGATAAAATTGTTTGACACAATATTTTTTTTTTTGAGTTTTATACAGCGAACTTGACAATACACATATACATATATATATAAGTTATTTATCAGGGTTTTGAACCAACAATCTTCTTCGATTGTAAGGTTGGTGTGAGTAGAGTAGAGTCTACCACTTTTCTCAGGGGTACTAACTCTAGGTCAGGTGGTGAGTCCTTATCCATTAGTCAATTATATCCTGATCGAAATGTGGGGTTCACTCTCTGGATGAGTCAAAAAAAGCCCAACGAAATAATCAGGTACAATCATTTGTCGTTTTATAGAATTTCGTACAACGAACTTGACAGTGCAAACACACCCACACATAAGGCATACAAATAATCATTATAAAATAAAAATATCATCATAAAAAGAACAAACGAAGTAACCCCTTCTTTTTTTTCTTTCTTTTAATCGTGCACACAAACACATACACACCTAGTCGCACACCTGTTAGTAAGTAACGACAACTACTTATTACCCTCTTCTTCCATTTCATGGCAGTGTGCTGCACTTGTGAGTGTTGAGAACTCTAAAAAGTTTCCTCTATTTTGTGTTTTCCCCCTCCACTTCCCTCCTCCCCGACCCCTCTCTCTTTCCTTCATCTATCGTTTTTTATTTGTTAGTAAATGCATATGAATGAGCATCACTAAGACTACCAACGACTATCAACTTACCTACCAACTAAGTATACAGTAGCATGTTGATACTTCAACTAGCTCCCTTAGTACCCGTACAATGAGTTTGTGTGAATCTGCTCCAACGAAGGCTTAGCAGATATTTCTGCTCAACTCGAGTGCATGTGAAGGTTATCTAGTTAGGTCACCCTAGCAATATGGTGATGGGTGATGGTCCCGAGTGGTTAAATCAAGGCAGGATAGGGAAGGTAAGGGTACGCTAAAAAAATCGATGAGAGGAAGGGTGAGCGGGGTCTTGTGAGGGGTTGAAAAAAAAATGTAACTCGACGATATGAAGAAAAATTAACATGAGTATATTTGTCCTCTTACTCTGCCTTCTTTCATAACGTGCAAGTGGGTCATTATGATATACAAGGACGTGGACATCGGACGCTCAACCGCACTTAATATGATAAATATTGTAAGTAAGAGATACAATGAAAAAGGTACTGCAAGAACAAACAAAAGGGGTACCTAAAAAAAAGTCAAAGTAAAGATAGTGAAGAAATGTTACCTTGCACATGTGAGAGATGTTACAATCCCTAGGGAGACGTATTCCCCTAGTTAGTGCTCAACCAGTGGCGACTTTTACCAGTCGCAGCAAAGGTGAACCAATTGAAGGCGTCTTTTGTACATTGTAACATCGGGGTATGTGTGGCTAACACCCGAACCGGCCTCGTATGTGAACCGTCACTCGGGGCGTTGTTCTCCTAAACGTAGCCTAGCTTGAGTGAACTACGACAAAAAATCTAACCACCTGAAAAAATCTAACCACCTGAATTGTTTTCCATTATTTTCGCCCATACCCATAGTTTTACAACTAGTGTTTTTTTTTTCGATTTATAATTTTTCTTATTCATATTAAGTGGAGTTTACTGGTATAAGTCAACATAAAAACAACATTAGTGTGTATATGACACCATAATATTTAATCATGTGTAAACACATGATTGGTCTTCATGACACCGTATTATGCTGTCAGCGTAAGTTTCCTTATAATGATATTTACTCATGTTTTTCAAAAGTCATATGAAGACGACCTTAGCGCTTAAGAATGACGCCTATGTGCTTGTGTTTCTCGTATGCATGTGATATACGTCCCAACCACCTTAGCTAAGATACATGGATAACAACGTGATTAGCGCATGTGCGCTGATCCGACGCATGGTAGGAGGGGTAAAACTATTAAAGATGTTTATCGACCATAGAGGTTGGAAGGTTGACTCGAGGTTATAATGTGTAACGCTGTATATACAATAATTATGGTTGGTGTGTGTTGCATACTAATCATTGTCTGTTTGTTTTTTTATGTTTGTATTATGAGTTTGCATTCCTTGTTCGCAACATTTTCGACGGTGATGTGGCAAAAAAATCTGAATTTTGGGTCTTCCACTAACTCCCTCTCACATTGCGGCATGATACTAAAATGCGACAAGGAGAGTTACCCCTATTGGGATCGATATGCTCAACATGTGTTACCCATAAACGCGCGACCCTTTGTGGGCTTTGGGGCGGAGCACAACTCTCAAGTGTTGGCTGAGAAGCATCATAGGGTTTTTACCTTGGCGAGATAAAATTACTGAATAATATGTTATTCGACCGTTGTGGTGGGGCTTCCTTTGACCAGTCTGGGACGATTATCGGCGATTGAAGTTCCTCTGAGTTTTATGACGTTCTTCCATTATATGTTTAGGATGCCACTGAGTTGATGGACCATTCTTTTAGTTTGGTTTGGTGTCAGCCTAACCACCCTCAATGATCCAGCTCGTGCTGTGCATTCGACAATTCAAAACCCAACTCATGTGTATGCGCGTACATAATTCGGTTAAATTGAATATTTCTTTAAATAGTAGACAGTTACATGAATCACTATCATGGCCACATGTGTAACTTGTTTGTAAATTCTTCCATATATTCAATCATATATCATATATCGATTCATGCTTTCAAACATAATAGAGCACATGATCATACAAAGATTGGGTTGTGAATCGACATGTTATTAATTGATGATATAAATTGAAGGTTATCACGGAATATATTGGAGTACTCACAACTTCTTCAAATAATTAATGATCTATATCCCATATATAGGTCAAACACCATTGTCGCACTCAAAATTAACGGACAGTACACTCAATTTTTGTGCCTCAATCCTATTTTTCAACCTTATCTGTTGTTTCTTCTAAGAGGTTAGTATAAATTTTGGCAACATCTTTCCTAACCAAAACAAGCTTCTAAAATTATCGGTGAGTCAAAATCAAGATAGAAATATTCCAAACTAGAAACTTATATGAGCAATTTAACTAACTTAATCGTTTTAACAAAAATTTTGATGAAAGTAAACTCCTAAAATTTTTACTAACTCAAAGTGAAAAACGTTTCTCAAAGTTGAGGACATAACTTGGTTATTTTTACTATTTTTTTTTGTTTAGTAGATATTATGGCAAAACCTCCCTTAGGGAAGTAGGCCCTTAAAATTCCCGCTAATTCAGAGTCGATGTCGAGGTTCTCTAACTTATGCCCTAAGCTTCCCAAAACAACTCACTGTAACATGCATTACCCTACCGAAGCCTCTAATACTTGGCGACAAAAACACAACTCGTCACACCATAAGACTTGGATTCATTGTTTCTTCAGTAGTTCCTTCACGTGATCATTGCATTGTAATTGAACTCTTAACAATTTTTTATGCGCAAGATACACACATAACCGAACTCATCTTTCATTGATTTTATCATGCGACTCAAAACACACAAACAATTGAATTAACCCTTTTGAGGTCAAGTCAAGTTTTTCAAATGCAAGTCATCCAAATTAACAAACAGTTAAGCAACCTCTTACGAGATTTCAATCCAACTTTCAGAAAAGGCAAACCAAATTAACATACAGTTGAGCGACTTTTTTCTGACCAACCTTAACGTTCAAGGTCAAACGATGAAATTAGAAAAAGAGTTGGACGATTCCTTCTCTGATCAAATTTAACTGTTCAAAATCATATAATTAATTTTATCATATAGTTGTGCGAAATTTAGTCAAACTTTGAAGTCATACAGTCAAGTTAATCTTATGGCTGTATGACCCCTTCTGAGATTTATAGCCAAACTTTTATAAGCTAATCAATTAATATAAGTATGTGGTAGGGCGACCCGAGACTAAAACCAAATTATATTAAAAAAAAAGTCAAAAAATTTAAATAGCTCAAAACCCCCTTTTGGGGTTAAACTCAATTCTTTAAAAGTTATGCAGTTAAAGTAACATGTGGCCGAACAAACACTTTCATAAAAACCAACTATTAAAAGGCCAAACGCAAATATTAGTGCTAACAAGCGGCAAGCGCCTCAACAAAATCCTAGAAGTAGCGTAACCCAGAAACAATTTATAGTAATACTTCACTTTACAACAATAGCAGCAGTGACAAACAAAAACAAAGAAAATACAGCTATTTGGACAAACCGGCGCAGTGACTTGAGAAGCAGCAACAATCTGTCGAGAGCACCACCAATAGCAACGACAAATGAAAAACAACTATCAACAATCTCAGAAAAATGTATTTACAATAGTTGGCCTAACTCTATCGTCTTCGAGTCTGTAACAGTCCCGTTGTCTAAGTACACAACAACATTAGTGAAATAACTCGCAGCAGTTGTGGCTGAAAAAACATTGTAGCAAAAAGAAAACACAATCGTATAGTAGTTGTAACACTGAATGCGGACACTCTAACAACGATCGTTAGCTCCCACCGATAGTCAACAGTCCATGCCTCAAGTATCGAATACGATAACGAGATGACGAAAACACTTCCTCCCTTGTTAGATAAAATAATAAACCTTATCTCAAAACAAGGGGGGGGGTCACCACAATCATCTACCTGATGCAACTGGTCGACACCACGCCTAATTCGGGTTGCAGATAAGCAAGGCGAATTATAACTTTCCCCATAACAACGAGCCTAAGAATGACAACGTTAGCAGCTTAATGGTGGGAACAACAATGGTCAACATAATAGTGATGATGATGTTAACTAGTATGATAACGATAAACTCAATGAGCTGCACAATCAATAACACGAAAACGAGGACTTCCAACAGGATCGCGGTGACAATTATGACGCCACGCACTTCACTGTGATGAAGGTCCCAACAATCCTGAAGGAAAATGAACGTAATGATTAACGTGATCACAACTACGACTATCCGCACTGCCCTGGTGATGACATGCGTGGTTATGGTCAGACCCACTACATTCCAAATACGCAAAATAAGAATGAGTCTTCCCCTGAAATAAGGAAAAATACAATCATCGCCTTGTGTAGGAGTCCGCATGGTGAAGGTAAATCTATTTTTATCGTTTTCTCTCCCATTGTGCATATTAATCTCTATCTGCCTTCCTTATTGATGCACGTGGTCGGAAACCTCGATAAGGTTCATCCAAGGTCAGTAGCAATAATTGAGTACAAATGTCGAGGATGGCCGTATCGAGAAGGACAATATGAATTCAAAAAGAAGACCAACTGGCCTTTCAAGAAGGGGTACACGACTCCTCATACGAAAATGATCGTACAGGATAATGTCGGGATGACGACCAATTTGTACGACGAATAACATCGAGACCTCGACCGTAACGAATAACACCACAGTCTTGATGATAAGCATAAGAAGCAACAACCTTGACGAGTTAGGATGACCTCTACGTCATGACGAACAACAACAATCACCACTAGCTGACGATGGGGAAGATCCGGACAATGAGAAAAAACAACAATACAATCTTCATCAGGATCTCGACTAGCGCATCATGACACACTACTAGTAAGATGACAAGCGCCCTTTTAATGACGATCTTTGTGACGACCATCAACGAGATTCAGGACGTAGACCGTGCAACTAATGGCTCCGCTCCAACACTCACCAAGTTGCAAAACGGAACGAATCTGTTACTGGAACAGAGGCAGGTACATGCTGGTGGCGGGAGTGAATCTTTCGTTATAACATCAAATAAGTATACCACCATATGAATCGTCTGCTGTGCCCGAATTTGAAAAAAAATCTTCATCTAAAACATGCAAAGATGCACGTTCAGGTAAATATCCCTGTCTCTGTCTGTTTGTATGTCTATTTGTCTGTCTGTTTGTCTGTCTCTTTGTCTGTCTGTTTGTCTGTCTGTCTCTCTCTCTCATTCTCTCTCTCTCATGTGCAACGATTATTATCGTCATAATGAACACGACAAACTACCTGATCACTCACGAAGACGGGTAGCACGACAACGATCACCACGAAAAGCATCAGCCCAACGATCGTATAAGCACCCGCTGCTTGAAAACAAGATTTGACGATCACGAAGACGACGAGGAGTTCTACACTCATGAAGATCACGAAGACGATCATGGCGAATGATGAAATCACTGTAGAAAACATGATGATCAACACCACCTCCTCTTCTTTACTCTCTCTCGCTGCTTACCTCTACGTCGGTGCTACTGGCACCTAGCCACATTGATGGCTCGATTAATTCGATAGCGAGGAGCAAAAAGGAACCATGGGCCGATCATGACGACACTTGGAAGAGCTGCACGACGAGAACGATCACCACAACGATGAAAGAGATCACCACTACCACGATGAAGAAAGAGATCACCGCTGCCAAGGCGAAGAAGGAGATTACCATTGCCGCAACAAAGAAAAAAACCACCACTATGACAACTGCCAGGAAGACTCTCATGACGAGCTCCAAGATATAGATCGCAATCACAACCACAATCGTGACAGCAATCGAGATGATGACGACGACGATCAATACGATCTCGGTGACCACGAAGATGGGTAGCATGATTATAACAATGTCAAGGACAGGCTGCATGGTCGTTGCCAGACAACCAACTTTGATCCACGACCTTTTAAAAATGCACGATGAGCATGAATCTTCCATTAGAACATGAAAATATACATCACCCGCTCCCGCTTTTCTTCCTCCTGATGATCGCCGTCTTCGTCTAATTTCTTCCTTTTTTTTTTTTTTCTTCTTCCTTCAATCCAAGTGTGTACTCGTTCCCCTTGCACAATCCGAATACAAACAAAACAGCCCGACTACCATCGGGTTGTAATGCTTTATAGTCAAGTCCCTGTTCTTGCGCCTCGCGGCCCCGACTCCGAGTCCTACCACACTCTTTTACTTGCAATGCACCTACCTTAAACTTGACACAAGGTTCATTTGCTTTTCGTGAGGTAATCAACTATAAGCAAGCCCTAGAGGCAGGGCACTATTATAACTATGACAAAAAAAAAAGTATGAATCTGGGCTATTCTTAGATCAATTTTCATATGTGCACACACGCATGCGTTATTCTGATGCACCTATCCGAGACTACGTTCGGGAACAAACAAAACCGAGGAACAAAACTTCCCCTCACCACCCTTCAAGTATGAGGGGGAAATGTTGCTCGCCTTTGTGTCGTTCCACTTTTAATAAATGTTATGAAGTACCAGGCCAAGGGTATGGGAGAATGATTTTATTATGGTGATCTAACTATATCTGAATTCGAACTTGGGTCTGTATTTCAACAGCTCGTGGGTGTACCAACTGAGCTAGGCCACTTGGTTCAATTATCAACCCTGGAATCGGTATCAACCAAACAAAAAACGAAACTAATAAATAAAATAAAAGATAACTATAAAAATAAGAAAAAATAAAGGCGGTAAGGAGAAAGGGAAAACACTGGCACCCCCTCGATCCCACTCGTCCGATGTGCACTCGGGTTTGGCGACAAAACCAAGGGGGATAGTCTCACGAGACACTCAACCTTTTGTTCTCCTTTAATCACGTTCTTTCAATCCTTTCTCGATTGCTGGCCTCGATCCCTGTACCTATCATGTGAAAGTCATCCGTCATAACCGATAGAGCTAAGTCGAAGCCTGAGCCTCGCAAATGCAGAACCCAATATAAATAGTATCTACCCCAGGCCTAGGCCCGCCGAACTACCCCAAGGCCACAGCTTGGCTTAGTGGTCGCTCGAGCAGCCGCCGAACTCTTGCACCCACTGCATGGAGGGTCGGTTTCCATTTTGTGGCTACCATGCACACCACCCTCCATGCTCGTGCCGCTCCGCCACTTGTTCCGGCCCTGTAAGCGGCCACTTTTTGCAACCCATATGTTTGCTCTTCCGACAAGCGAAAACTCTTATAAATTTCATATATCGCACCCTGTTTACGTATAGCTCGTCGAGGTCATAGGAGACCCGTACCAACAAACAAAAGCACAATAGCAAAGACATTTTGTAATTTCATGCTATGTGGACCCAAGCGCCACCTCAAGCAATTCAACAATAGTCATTTATAATTGTCTTCTCAATGAAATTCATATTTCCTCTCCTCTTGGTCCTCTTATCTTCTCTCTTTTGGAATAAGCACACCCCTAGGTGCTTATGTAGTTGAGATTTAACTTTTTTGCCGTTGTGGCTTTCCTTCCGAAAGCATTGAACGAATACGGCCCTCGAGGTAACTCCTATCATTCTTAGTATCATTTTTTTTGCGGTCCGAACTTCTTTCTTTGTTCCTTTCTAGATTTGTAAGGCCTTGTTTCAACTAAAACATTGTCTTTCCCCTTTTTCTTCCTTTTGTCCTGACATACGCAAGTAGTAGATTGGTTCAGACATGAATCTTATACTACTTTATCAACTCCAAGCAATCTGTTAATTAAGCAGGTAGTCGAATAACTCGCGAAGGAGTACTTCGCCACCTTTTTAATTTCATTCAATGCAAACGCAGACGGTCAGTAAGAAACAATACACAAGATCCGTTCCAAGTCGCAGGATAGCTCGTACACGAATATCCTTCTATTGACTTAAAACAAATAGTCGAGAGGCTCCTACCATGACATTTTACTACTTGTTTTAGTTATTCATTCAGAAATACCTCGATTTTATCCCCCCCCCAGGTTAGTACGGTTCTCAAGCTAGTAATAGGTGACCCACACAAGAGCCCCCTACTACCACTCGGCTAATGCATGGTTTCCTTCAAAAGTGCAACAAAATGATTTGCACAGAGGTATCCCACCGTCCTTTGAAGCCAACCGATATGAGATCCGGTTAGTTTGGACGAAAGACAAATGTTTAGGATATTCCTACATGAGTATCTCACTTCGTAAGTTAGTGCGAAATCAAACGAGTAATAGGATGACCCTAAGAAAAACCTCTCTATTAGTTTCTTGGGTAATAAGTAGTCCATTTTTCAGGCAAGCAATAGGATGACCCCTACAAGAGCCTCCCTACTACCCGCTCGGTGATCTAACTATTTGAGGGTAAGTAAGCTTGTTAGAAAATAAGTAGAAATGTGACTTCTCACTACACATAGATCATTAATCAGTCTTCGATTCAAGTGTGTAAAAGGATGACCCTCACAGGAGCCCCCTACTACAATTCGAATAAATGCAAAGACTGAATATTTTTGAGTCGTTAATAAAAAAAAAAAACAGTACCAGAATCCTCCATTATTTGGCTTAGTATTGGATAAGTTGATTGCTAGTGATCAACTAAATCATTAGTCATACGTAAATAAGTAGCAAGATTATTTAATTACATGTATTTTACTTTTCCTCTAAGTTAGGTAGTTAGGTATCAAATAAGTATTACTAAGACTCACACATAAGCTTCTCATTATTTATCTGATTCATAGGAAACCGGTAAAATAATTGTGTTGAAGTTATTTTGACTGTCCGTCTATCATCAAGAGACGTGGCGACTCACACAAGAGTCCCTACCTCTCTCATCACACACTTTGCTTAGTGCATGTCGTTTGCTAGCTTGTTAGTTCATACGGGTGATGAAATAGATTACACAAAATTATTCCCCCACCTTTCAACCTCAAGTGGATCCTTAGTTAATTAGAGAGGAAAGGTAGCACATATAGGAGTATCTTGCCATCCTTTTGACCGTGTTAATCCTCCGAGTCTCAAATGAAAAGCATTACACCCAAACATGGGTATTCCACCGTCTTTTAAGACACGTCTGATGGGTTAACAGGGCGACCCGCACAAGGGTCTCTCCAATGCGCCGAATTTTCTTCATTTCAAGTCCGTGTTTAACATACAATGCTCAATAATAAAAATAATAAAATAATAAAATAATAATAATAAGAATATAATAATCAGGGTTGTCGGCATTCGGAACGGGCCGAACGCCCGAACGTAAGGGACCCGTTCGGAAGGTGCTCGGCCGTTCGGGCCGAACGCCCGAACCCGAACGCCCGAATGTACGGGACCCCTTCGGAAGGTGTTCGGCCGTTCGGCCGAACGCGGAAAAAAAAAAAAACAAGTTTTCAAAAAATTCCAAACAAAAACAATGTTATGGAGACAAATAAACTAAATAACACTTGCCCGGGCACTACATCCAAATTCTTTACCAAATTTGAATTAAAAATCAAATACAGAAAATAAACACTACGGTAAAAATAAGAAAAAATATAAAGAGAATTAAGATAAGTGAGTAGGCACATTTTCGACACCGCTCTCTTTGCCGATTTTTAATTATTTTTTGGAATTGACAAATGCCTTAAAAAGTTTCAGATATGTAGTTTACATAATCAATAACTCATTAAAATGTTTTCAAAAAATAATAAAATTTTTTAGGCCCCGAAATAAAGTGAAAACAAAAAGTAAAAAGTGAAAAAAAAACAAAATAGTGAGTGGGCAAGCACGTTTTGACACCCCCATCTTTGCCGATTTTTAATGTTTTTTTAGGTTAGCAGAATGACTTCAAAATTTATAGGCATGTAGGTTAAATCATAGAGAACTCGCAAATCAAAATTCAGAAAAACAAACTTATTTTTAGGCCCCGAAGAAAAAATTTGGCGGGGGCCGAACCTAGAGGCGTTTGGCCCCCGAACGGGACCCTGAACGCCCGAACATTCGGGGGCCAGCCCGGGGGTCCCCGAACAATCGGTCAGGTAACCCTAATAATAATAATAATAATAATAATAATAATAATAATAATAATAAAATAATTAATAATGATATTTAAACCACCACTACATTTCCTAGGCAAACTCAAAGTCCATCTAGTAGCCTACTCCTGAAAACACGGGGCTCGAGGCAGGGTTGGAGGCCGACAAAAAAAAAAAAAAAAAAAAAAAACAACGAAGAGTCCCCACTCCGAAGATGTCGGGAAAGACCCTCACGAGGGCGGAAGTTGTACCAGTGCTTAGACGAATGTATCTAGCTACTATGTCGGAAAAGGGATTGCAGGTCATTTTTGTTTTTCTTTTTGTTTTGAAATCCTTGTAGTGCCCTGCCAACTAGGCACGACGTGTTTCACGGGTGGCACGTAACTGTCTCACTGCTGTAGCATCATGTTTCTGCCCTCAATCATAGGAAAAGGGATTCGTTCTTTTTTTTTTTGTTGCTTCTCTGTTTTTTCCCGTACACGCCCTCACTGAGGGCACAGTCACACACGTGTTTGGACAAATATATCTGGTGGTTATCAAGGCGTTGGGGAAACCTTTTTTTTTTTTTTTTCTTTTTTTTTTTTTTCCCTTCTTCTTTCTTCGATGAAACTGCCCCGACTCGGCCAAACTCAGGGCGCAGTGAAAATCAGGGTCGGCAAAAACAGGTTCGGAGGTAGTGCTGGTTTAACTAAAAAAATAAAATAAAATGAATATTAATAAAATAATAATAACCATCAGGGTTGCCGGCGTTTGAGACGGGCCGAACGCCCAAACCCGAACGCCGTCCCGAACGCTCGAACGTTCGGCAACCCCTCTCGACGCGTTCCGCCGAACGACCGAACGCGAACGCAAAAAACAAAAAAAAAACAAAACTGAAAAACAAATTAAAAAAACTCTGAAAAAAAATATATGTTATACAAAAACATAAACTAAACAACATTTGGCTCAACATTACATCCAAATTCTTTACCAATTTTAAAATACAAATTAAATACTAAAAATAAATAATAATAATAAAAATTAGAAAAAATAAAACGATAATGAAATTATTAAGTGGGCGAGCACGTTTTGGACACCGCCATCTTTGGTGATTTCTCATTTGTTTTTTGCTGTGATAAATGCCATGAAAATTTATATATGACTATCTTACATAATAKAGAATATACAAATAAAGTTTTAAAAAATGATAATTTTTTTCATGCCCCGAAATAAAGGAAAAACAAAAAGTGAAAAGAGAAAAAAAACAAATTAGTGAGTGGGCAAGCAAGTTTTGACACCATCATCTTTGCCGATTTTTCATTTGTTTTTGGATGAACAGAATGGATTCAAAATTAAGAAGGAGATACCTTACATCACAAAGAACTTACATAAAAGTTTTCAGAAAACAATAAAAATATTTAGGTGTCAAAATATTTTTTTGCGGGGTCCGAACCCCTTCAGGTTCGGGCCCAGTACAGGGATCCGAACGTTCGAACGTTCGAGGGTCAGCTTAGGGGCCTCTGTACTTTCGGCCTGCCAACTCTGATAACAATAATAATAATAAGGATAATAATAATAAAATCATCTACATATTTCTAAAGGAAAAACCGGAGTGAGGGAAGGAAGGAAGAAGGAAGCAATGACGAAAAAATAAGGAAAGAGGAGGAGTGAGGGAAGAATTAAGGAAGGATGATAATACTAACGAAGGATATCACTCCATGTTATAGGGAATGACCCATTAACCAACATGTAGTACTAATAATTTATAGAAGTGCTTTAACCTTCAGTACCATCCGAACGACTGTGCCATATCTAAACTCATCAACATAACTCGTAGTTGTAATATAAGATAATAAAAACCTACCCAGGCAATCAATGATGACAGATTTACACAACAAAGTTCAAATTTTGATTGTACTATGGGACGCTGGACCCATTTTCGAATAGGTGTTACTCCCCAGCAATAGACCGAAGCAACCAATGTAAAAAAAAAAAAAAAAAAAAAAAAAAAAAAAAAAAAGATAATAAGAAATTTTTGACGCATATGGTTTCTACTATCATCGTTAGTAGTTTCGGATCTTTTTCATTCATCTTCCATGCCTTCTTATTAGTTTTGTTCAATCGACGCATAATAGCTCTGAAAGTAGTCTTTCTCTTTTAAGCACTAACCTTATGCCATAACGAACAGAAGGAGACGTAAAAACATAAATATCAATTTTCGTAACAACATGTTTTTTGCGTAAATTCGAACTACGAGAAACTAGTGGTTCATCACTACCTATCCTAACAACTAATTCAATGAACGCTCTCACGAGTCTCACTTTCCTTAGCATTCATTTCAATTATTCAACACGACACCACCCTTAGACATTTCGTCCAACGTTATTCACACCATTGCCCATAAGTCGTACGTGGGTCCAAACATAATTCAAAGGTCGCCCAGACATTGCCACCACACACCTTCACGAGAAACTCATTCCAATATTAAGATCTCTCGTCAATTTTGTAATAGTCCACATATGCATTGATTACAGATAAAACGTTGTGATAATCTTCGACGAGAAGTGACGGTTCAGGGCAGTATCTTGCCTTGCATAAGGAGAGGCAATGTCTTATCGCACAGAATGGAAAAAAAACAGACTCAACTTTCAACTTATTCACACGACAAAGGTCCGACCCGTTAGGCCAACCTTCAATATTATTCATCGTTAGGCCAAAGTGACTTACTTTCTGACAAGAGTCCAAATGTGATAACTATCACATCAACATATAATCTCTATCTCGGTCATAGGCCCTAAATTGTCATCTCATGTCATGTGCACAGATCACTAAATGCACAAGACTATGACTCGTAGGTACACCAAAGGAATACACAAAACCTCATTTCAGGGTTTTAGCCCCTAAACATCCTTCATTCTTATAAACACAATGACTCTTAAAAGAGGGTGTCTTATACTAGCCTAGACTACCATTTTTTCTATACTCCGACTTCTCATCTACAGACTCATCTGAATACCTAATTGTTTATACAATTGTGTTTTTCCCTCCATCGCGCGTTCTTACCACCATCTATCCATTTTTATCCCAGTAGTTATCATCATCTTCTATTGTAACCAACCCCTGACTTCTATCCTTTATGAGTTTGGGAAAAAAATACTTCATGTACTCCCTTCCACGCTCCTCTCTAGGTATACTTGAGTCCATGTAACCACCAAACCTATCCATCAATTCTTGACTCCACGAGGCACTCAAATTTCCACCTCTACCCTATGCGTTAAGCCTCCGCTTCTTACTTCTTCGACATTTTGGTTTCCTCATGTATTCCTTTCTAACAATTACCTTTCAAAGTTCGCATCAACCTCATAATTTCAAGCAATGATAGGCATTCCGCCGCCCCAATAGTTGCAATGCATATATTTGTCATAATTCTCTAAACTTGCATTTTTTACTCGCTATGATCACAAAGGACACAAACGTATATAGGAAATCTACTGTATCATATCCCACAACGAAAAAACCTTGACCTTTATACCTATGCTCATATCTATCAAATAACCTTTTGTTACTTCAACGAGCCATTAACCCCTTCAAACCATGACTTTTGCCTGTCTCAAAAACTTCAGTCATGATGTCGTTGTGAACCTAAACAATGGTGGCAAAATACGTTGAACTGAAAATGAAAGAAGGCTAATATATCAGCATTCATCCATGCTCTTATAAACGTAGTAAACAAAGAATATCTCATATATATAATCGCATGCGCATACGAGGAATCATGAGGCAGAGTACACATGCTACAATTTGTACATCTATCATAGACCCTGATATGGATAAACAACTTGAACAAGCAAATACACCAGACAACAACTTAATGCATAATATAACTGTAATTTTAATAACTCAAGTAATAATAATAGTGTATAATTATAAAAATATTAAGTAAATAAAAAATATCGACCACACAACTGACAATATAACCAACACATTCAAAAATCACACCATGAGAATACTTCACAAAGATACCAAACTTAAATTGAATACCAATCTATAGTACTTCATAGTATCACCAACCAATGGTCACAAAATAATAATATCTAGTCATTACCTCATTGGCTTGAGCGAAACACACTTTGTCAAGGGACAGAGTAATCCCTCTTTGAGGAAATAACATATTTGACACTCGAGCCCTGCTAAAGGATCAAGCCTCCCCGCATGTCCTTTCGAGTCGAATATTTTTTTCTTCTTAGATCCCTACCAATAAAATCAAAGCAACCTACTCGACACACTCAAGGTCAGGGAATCGCTCATTTTCCTTCATGGCAAGTAGTAGTTGTCTTGCTCACAAATTGAGATGCAAGAAAACTCAAATACCCACCACACTTTCAATGGTAGGGTAATCAACTCCCCAAAGGGTTATACGATAATATCCCACAATTGACCGATAATATAATTATATCGTGGGCCTCGCTATTATTAATGAGACTTTATTGTTTTTTCCTCAAACCTTATTGAGAGGGTAAAAAAAACTAAGAATTGTACTTTGTCAAAATCGGAACTCTCATGCTGACTCCTTCTGAGAGAACCACCTTTTTGAAGAGCGTCACTTCATTCGCCTCCGGTTCCATGCCGGACGTGGATTACACATATTAGTCCAATTTTTCGTGAGGAATGCAATCCACAAACATTATACAATCTGAAAACAACACATATTGAAATGCATGACTTGTAGGAATATAATACACAAGAACAACTTGAACTCTTTGTTCATACTCACCAATGCCATATATACTCAACATATCATACACACATGACTTTCTTCGGATCTAACCGAGTCTTAAGTGGATAATCTCACACGCGAACCTCGCCACAAACGTAACCTAAAACAAAAGCGATCAATCTTTTGCTATGACTTAGTTAGATCTCGCTAAGAAATACTTAATTTTTAACAATTTTTCATGCAAACACTGCATATTCAACAGTGCTACAACGAGTTCTTCGTTTACATTTAACTAACCTCGATACCCTGGGGTCTTATAAACTCAACCCCGTTCGATCAAGACTCATTGTTCGTAACTCATTTTTTGTTTGATGCCCTTAATCTTTCAAAGTTAGGGTTTAGACCCGACACACGGTTAACGAAGGGGCTATAATTCGTTATTTTCACTGACAATTTCGATGAAAAATTCAGTGGAAAATTCAAAAATAAAGTGCATAGGTCCATAATGCAAATATCAGAAAACCAAACAAGCCAAATAAAAAACACTTTCGGAGTAAAAATAAAACGTTCATATAAAACTCTCCACCTTTCATTACAATAATGTATCCTATACATTCTTTACACCAATTGTACATCCTTTAATCCCTTCTGCCTAACCAAAAATATCGTTCGTCTGAATTGTCGAGCTACTATACCTGGTTCATTTATCGAAGATCCCAGCAGATAATAACATTTTTTAACCTCTGGGTCAGACCCTGCTCACAAGTATAATAAAAAGATCCACCCAGACTGTTTTCCAAGAAGGAGGTTTCCCACAATATGTCAAATAAAAACGTATCATGTTAATTGCTACAATAATTTAAATGATGTAAGCAATTTTAGTAGATCCTAGCGTATGCCTCGCGTCTAACAATGTCAATATAAGGGAAAAACAAATGACACTAAGTGAGCGTTTTGACGCACCTAGCGTTGCCTAAGTAACGATAATATACGAATTTGCAGAGCACCGTCCGTAGTTGCCTAGATGAAAACCATAATCGCCCACATTCCGAATAGTGTGTATGTTTATGAATTTCATTTCAGAAATTCTAACAACGCAAATTTAAACAAATCTTCGCGGGGTTGGCTAAGCCTTAAGTGAAGCAACCTTTTCGACAAGTCGCACACCGAACTGCCCATCTCGACCTTGTGGAAACTGCACCTCTTCAAAAGATAGTACACTTAATAAGTTTACTAGTAATTAATGTACTTTCACACTGCTAATCATATTAGTTTAGTAGCGGAATTATCGTTTTGCCTGAACTTCATTTACCCACATCCGAGTTCGTCCTCTAAAGATCTTGGTAGGCAGCTGAAGTCCCCGACAACGGTGTCACTTGTCGAGCACATCGGCCCTAGTTGGGGACCCTCATGATTGCGCTACTCAGGAGTGTAAAACGCAATAAGTCATGGAGGATTGCCGCTCTGGCCGAGTGCGTCAACTATACCTCTCACGAATCACAGTAAGGTGCACGCGCATACACACGTTAACCTAATTTTTACTTATTCTAATACTATAGAGTCCGACGGCTCGAGCATGGGTAGCGCAAACGGGAGTAATAATGCCTCATCTAACATCTCAGACGCACTTTGTGTGATCTGCACAAACCTGAGCAAATACCTTTGTAAGGGCGTGTGCTCCGACAACGCTAACCAACATTGACGTTATAAACTAATTGTCGATGCATGTTTTTCTGCTCTTGATGAACAACTCAATCAAAGTTTTATTTCAAAGCATTGTCTTCAAACTTTTGTCTGCCAAAACAATATTTGACATCTTGCTCTAACACTCGTATTTCGAGTTTGAAAAATTAGCAATATTATTATACACTTATTAATATTCGAGAGGTGAGGAAGTAACAATGATACTTGCTCATACTTAACGAGAAAAATTCCAAATATAGAGTGTTTATCTCAAGAAATATTACGGAGACCATCACGAATCAAAGTTTCATTCCTAAGCTAGAATGCATCAAACATTGATCGAAATTATCGCAACTTTTTACTTTTTAAATTAGTCTCGTTACCTCTTTTTGTACGTTTTTATGTACTTATAACATTACCATTTTCAACGTTGTTTGTTCATTCTACCTATAAGTAGCAACCAACTGCTTAAATATTAAAAAATATTTCACAACATCATGTCCATTGAAAATCAGAAAGTCGAGCTTTGGAGCAGTAGGCATTTTTTTTAATCTTCTCTCCAAACATTTTGATCAACTTTTCAAGTTTGTCTAAATGACCATTATTGAATTTACCAGCTTGTGTCATTTCGCTATGAGTATATTCAACCGAGAAGCGGTAAGGCATAAAGGTAAGAAGTCGAAATAACTCGTTGGACTAATCAAATATGAAACTATAAAATAAAATTTACCATACAATAATAAAAATAAATTATACTATACTGTAGAGGCAGGCTGAGTTTTTAAAAAAACGGTCAATTTATGCCTCATTATTTAAGGAAAGTGATGCTGACGAAATAAGATTTGATCTAACTGTCTTTTAAAAACAAAAATTCGTTATCCTGCTGCTTTAAAAAAAATAGTAACTTGAGATAAACGATAAATCATCAAAATAAAATATCAGAGTGTTGTTCCACTAGAAACAATAGTAGGTAGCCCTTATCCCCGGTAACGACACCAAGTGTCGAGCAGATTCACTTCCACCCTCTTGTAAAGGAAAGGAAGGAGTTTACGACTACATCACGTAACAATATAACAAAAATGACTTTGATACAACGCAACCTCTGATTCTCCTTCTAGTTCTCTTACACGTGGAAAAACATTGCTACTAACATAAGATAATAGCTTTGAAGCATGAAAACCGGGTAGGTGTGCACATCTTTGTGAAATAACTTAAATGTTTTGCACAAACGGAGAAAAAACTTAAATATTCGAGCTTAGACTCATTAGGGCTTTGACCTAGACATCATGATGAAGCACAACTTTATATGTTTGATTTTGATGTATGATTGAACGGTAAATTACGTGTGCATCTTCTTGTTGCTTTTGCTCACGTAAAAATGTAATGACATCTCATTACCTTCAAAACTCAACCCTTGGACTTGTTTATTATGTATGTATAGTTGAGAATGATGAAACATATCAATCGGTTGTACTAGACCGACTTAACGTCTCTCTAGGATGAGCATGTGGCCTAAACCCAACTGCTCAACATGCAGGTCAAGGGTATCACTATACTATAAAGGATTAAGTGTATTATAAGTACGAACAATTTACATTATTTTGTTAAAGATTATTAGTTGGTAGTTGTATCCGGAATAGGAAAACAAGATCGTTGTCTCTGAAAGAAAAGAGTCTCCTACGACGATCTCAACGATAATTTTGGGCTATAAACTCGTGTTTTTTGCCGCAGGATTTTGTTTAAGTGTAGTTTTTTTTCCAACGAGGTTGTTGGAGTGTGATATGTGTGGGGCAGTGCATCGGACCGAAACACTCCTCCGTGACCAAACCTGTTCCACTTTCCCTTTAAATTTTGACCCATTGTCCGTGATGACATTTTAGGTGTCAAGATGGGTTTTAAAAAAACAATCACTATACGAGGCTATGTCGGAGACCTTTGTCGAAAAACCTCAAAATTAGGCGGGCGGGAGTGGAGGGATTTCACATTGTGTCAATGCCCCGAATCTTGGTTGCGTAGTCGTAATTAGTCCCAGACCCACGATTTGGCAGGTCCAGCGACCGAGGTGTGGTTTTTAATCACTTACGTCCGGTAAGGTCCAATAGTCAAAGTGTCGTAGGTAATTAGGAGTCTGTCTCAATACCCGAAAGAAAAGGTCCAAAGTCCTGAAGTTCAATTTTGAAGCATGGAAAGTTTGGTAAGTTATGAAACTGGCAATGTGCAACGAACAGGATGTCCCATGATTCGGCTGGTTCAGCAGCCGAGATGTTGTTTTTAATCACTTAGGTCCCGTAGGGTCAAGTAGTCGAAGTGTCCTAGGTAGTTAGGAGTCTCTCCCAATACCTGACAGAAAAGGTCTAGAGTCCCGAAGTCCAATTTGTAAGCAACATCTTTGGAAAGTTTGGTAAGTTATGAAACCGTGAATGTGCAACGAACAGACCGTCCCATGATTCAGCAGGTTCAGCGGCCGAGGTGTTAATTTAATCACTTAGATCCGGTAGGGTCCAGCAGTCGAAATGTCATAGGAAGTTAGGAGTTTGTCCCAGTACCTGACAAAAAAGGTCCAAAGTCCCGAAGTCCAATTTTGAAGCAACATCTTTGGAAAGTTTGGTAAGATCTGAAACTTGCAAGTGCAACGAACAGGCTGTAGTGACCGGTATTAGTCTGAAGCCGACCAAGAGCTCACATAAATGATGTTTATAGATGCTATAGTGTTGTTTGACTTCACTTCTCAGCTTTCATAACGCTTGTACGACCTAATGAGTGAACAATTAGGCGATTGTGGGAGAAGAAGGGCGGTCAGCGCCACAACTAGGGTCGTTGGGAAGGAAGACGACGATCATAGGTGTAGAGATAGGTGAGAGACAAAGAGAGAAGTGAGTACATTCAGATAGTGAGTGTGAGCGGACCAAGAAGGAAAGTAAGAGAGAGAGAGAGAGATAAATGATGAAAGAGCAAGGGGGAGTCATAGAGAGACCTTGGAGAGGGTCTACTTGATGATAAAGTTGGCGACAACAATCATAACCGCTTATAATTGGAATTTGATCCTTGTACAATACCCACTGCTTTCAAGTGTATAGAGCTCAATTTGGGCTAATTTGCCATTCCAGATCTCTGCGTTTTTCGGTGTTGCAAGTTACGATTCAGGGTTGAATTTGAATTGGTTCATTGCACAAGCAAATTACAATAAAGAATTAATTATCATAGTAAGAGCAAAAAAATGGCTCATTCAGACCGCTTCTTGCCCGTTGTGTCATATTTATTGTAGAACAAAATGAAAAATTGATATAAATAAGTGGAGGGAAAACAAAACTACAATTCTAATGTGAAGAGCATAAAACAAGATTTATTAAACACCCTAAAACAAAATCCTAAAAGAGCCAAGAAGGTAAAAGTGATAACAAATAACTCATTTTCAAAGTAATCTAGATGAATAATCCCGTAAAATTATCACAACAACAACCCCTTTCTCACATATGAGTAAATCTAATATTAAAAGAACTTTACCTCTACAACAAACAACATTAACGACACTAAAACCGTTATTGTCTTTTTCATGTACAGTCCTTTCTTTGCTTTCCTTACTTAGTTTTTTTTTTGGCTTTCCTTTTGTATTTCTACTTGTAGCTCCGCTTGAACTGTGCCTCTTATGTGCAAGGCTCGCCTCGTCAAGTGTGGTTGAGCACGAGCTGCCCGCATCCCTATGTTCCATAATGACACACTTGCACGTTATGAAACGAGGCAGAACAAAAGGGGAGGTATACTCCTGTTTATGTTTCCTTAAATCTTCAACTTGTATTTTGTATGTTCACGTAATAATGCTTATTTTTATGTATTTACTGGTAGTACATGAGGAGGGAGGAAAGGGGTAATGAGAGAAGTTTTAAACAAGAGGAGGGAAGAGGGAAAAAGGAAACAGGAGGCAAGTAGAGGGACAAGGAATAAAATAACAGGGTGTCTGTGTGTGTTTTGGATTTTCACGACAACACCCATATTCCACGCAGATGAGTAGATCTTAACATCCTATTGCAGACAATGAAAACACTTGAGATAGTCCAACAATGAAACAATTTTGCCTTTATAGCAAGCAACATGAAACATAGTAGAATAACTTAAATGTCTTTCTTAACTGTGTTCATTTTGACCGCTTTTCTTGTAGCCCTTTCATTTATTTTTGCAACTTCCATTTTATTGCGCCTCTCATGCACAAGGTTCACCACGTTGATTGTGAATGAGCGTGAGATGCCCACATGCCCGTGTGCTATAATGATCCGCTTGCACATAATAAAAATGAGATATATTAAAGGCAAAAGGTATATTCTTATTCATTTTTTCTCAAATTTTCAACTTAAATTTTGTCGGTTCTCTTAATGATGCTCATCCGTATGCATTTACTGGTAGAACGCAAGAGGAGAGTGGAAGGAAATAGAAGGTGGAGTTCTCACAATGTTCTAAATACTCACCGCTAGAGCAGACTACTCTACAATGACATATGAGGTCAGTTAGTGTTTGAGTTGCATAAGATTTTGAATTGAAGAGCAATCGTTGTTGATTATGGTAAGTGGTCGAGTGTGAACTATGGAAGCACCCAATCTAATTCTCGCAATTGTGGTTGCTGCATTGAATGGCATGATGTAAACATATTTCTTACGCTATATGACTCCTACATGCCAGAAACACAAGGGACACCGACCACAATTGCAGATCTAGCCCCTGTGTACATATTGGACATGATATGTCAGGGTACCATACATAAGTGTAGTATTGAATGTCATCATATGTCTGAAAACAAAAACTCTCGTGGGCTATCCCTTCATAAACCTCATGGCACAAGGCATGTCACTCACATGTTAGCCGAATCTTAGGTGGGTTATCACAGAACGACATTGAACTGGTTTTATGGGTTTCTACTCTATATATTCCCTCTCTATGGAAAAATGACGATGGAGATTGATTCAAAGCCAGAGTGTTTAACTGCTGCAAGATTTGGTCTGCAATAACTTTTCCTAGTGGTGATAGTTGTTCAACACACTGCTTTGTAGTGGTGCATATGATAGTCAGAGAGAGAAAAAAAAAACGAGGAAGGGAGAATGAGGGAAAAAGGGCATGAGAGAGAGAGGGGGAGAAGGTGCAAGAGACAGAGAAGAAGATATATAGAGAGAGAGAAAAAAAAAAAAAAAAGAGGGGGAGAGGGGAAGAGAGAGAGAAAAAAAGAAGGGCGGAAAAAAAAGTGGGAGGGGGAGAGCGAGAGGGAGTGAAGCTGGAAATGGCTACTAAGGTGGTATGTTGGGGCCAGGTGGCTGGATGGAGTGAGATTGTTTATGAGATGGTGGAAGGTCGAGACAATCCAGCGAATCAGGATTTTCGTTTTGTGGTTGCGTCAAATCGTTTTGGTTATCGTCAATATGAAGTTGACGTAAATGGTGTACTAGTGTTGCGTTTAGATGTAGGTTTGGGGTATGTGGGCGCAAATTTGTGTGATGCGACTGTTTATGTTACGAAGGTTCATGATGATGTGCCAGATAGTCATCGTGGGAGGGGGGAGGATATAATGGAACGAATCGTCCATCTGTTATTATCGGCGATCGCATTTGAACATGATGGTCGCATGGCAGGAATTGCCGAGTGGGAGGCAATATTAGATCCACCAGTAGTGCATAGGTCATATCTTCATGGGGAACTACAGATCGACATGTAGGGTTGCGGGGTCAGGATGACCCCATTGCTGGTAGTAGTTGTTTACAGTTGGTGGATTTTGGTAATACGTTGTATTCCAATATTTTGGCCAATCCGCGAAGTCAATATTGGCGTTTCTAGGATTGTAGAGAAATTGAGAGAATAACACTTATCCAACTTGCTTTTTAGCCGGTGCTTGGGTTGAGCTTGCATATAGGGTTAGATTTGTGTTTTGTCATTGGTTGGCAACTATCTTTAGTTTTATCAAGAATCGTTTGGGTGACGCTTGTTATACAATTGGTCTGTTTTTAGAAGTAACCTTTAAAAAATTGTATGTGTAATCAAGATGCGATGGGGACCAAATTTTATTTTTGCAGAACATCCGTGCATACGTGTTATAAGTAATTATGTTTTTGTTCAAAATAATAGAAGTTTTAATTTTATAGTGCCTCTATAGTTGATGGGGGTGTGGAGGTGGTATGAAGGGTATATGTGTGCGCACATGTTTTTTTTTAGTGGAGAAACGAAAACGAAGGTTTGTGAGAAAGGCGCGTGTAATCACGCAGAATGCAACACAAAGTCTCATTATAGGTTTTTTATGAGCGATCATCTGATTTGTATAATTGTGTGTGTGGGGTTTTTGATGTTGAGCAGCTACCACAAATGTTTTCATTTAGGGTTCGTAAAGGGGTTGTTTCCCCCAATTCATCGTGCAGTACTGACATATCAAAGTGGTTTATTGACAACAACTGAGGATGAGCTATGCAACTCATATCAATCGGTACATTCGAGATTTATTCATATAAATTGTCACATAACTATTGGCTAAGAGCATGGGCACGTGAAGTAGAAGAAGAAATAAGATGAGCAAAGAAAAGAAAAATGAAAGGAAAGACAGACAAACCAGAATGACACTTTCTTTCACAGTATTATTATTTCTTTCAGTGTTTTACAAAAAATATTTACACTGAATCAAAGGATAAAAATAAAAAACAAAGACATATTGAAATCATTCGGTTTCTCAGTTTTCTTAACGCCTCCTCCACTGTGCCTCTAACGTACAAGGCTTGCCACGTTGATGAAGTTGAGCGCGAGCTGCCCCCATCCCCGTTTGTCATAACAGCCCACTTGCACGCTATGAGAAAGAGGCATAGTGAAGGAAGAGGTGTCAAACACAAGGGAGAGAGGAGTAAGAAAAGAAAATTGATAGGCAGAGGGAGAGAAAATAAAAATAAAATAAGGGTGACACAAACATCTTCTTTCTTTCACAGTTTTGCAGTTTTGGTGAAGAGTCTACCACATTCATTTTTCAGCGCACCTGTACTTCCTTCTTCATTTTTTATTCTCGTTTTCACCCTTCGGACTTTTTCTTTGAGAGTGTTAGGGTACAGGGTACAAACAAAGTAAAACGACACAAGCTTATGTTCTTCTTTTACTGCAGTCTTCACTGTTTTGCAGTTTTAGTGAAGGGTTTCCCACCTGTGCACATTCTTGTACACTCTTTTCAGCGCACCAGCACATTTTGTCAGGGTGCAAGGTACGTCTAAGTGAGACCCTCAGGACGGATAGGACAACTATCATAAGGATGCGGGCGATGGTAGCAGCCCTCCCGCTGATCTATAGGACGAAAACCATTCAGGTAAGCAACTTCGTCACARCAGGAACCAGRACGRCTAGCATCGACCATACCTCTGAMGCATGCACGRCAGAGGGCATGCCGGTTGCAGGCCATGACCATTGTGGGGCGTTCACCATCACAGTTAAGTGCACATTCGCTATAGCGCCCGTAGGCACAGATGGGATGCATAGGATGTTCACAATCCGGATACAGGTGGCATATCTACCGACAACGGACCCGAAAAATTATATGGTTGTAGTGATATATATATATATATATCATCAAATAGAACTGCCCGGTAAACCGTAGGCAGAGAGGGAGAAGAGGACAACAAACGAGGGGCTGACAAACTGTTTCGTCGGAGTTTCACCGACTCATCAGGAGGCTGAACCCTCAACAGTTTGCAGAATCCCCTCACTGATTACACTGTAAATGATAATCTACCTATATATATATTTATAAGGGGAGGTTGTACTTCATTCTTGGGCGGGAATTATGGAACAAAACATATCATCATTGAACACTTCCGAACTAATTTCAAGAAATTATATTTTGTTTATCCATCATATGTTTGCACACATATATACTGTGGGTAGAAGGTGTGGTTAAACTTCTTTTACATCCAATTGTTATGAGGGTGGATACCCAATCTTACTTACAGTTGATCAGACAGGGATAGTAGTTGTAATGTTGTACCTAACTAGCATGAGTACCGTTTTTAATTACAAACTTATTTAAACTATTAGAAGTGACATCAGAACCATGCGTGGTTACGAAATTTAGGAATGCTAATTTGGAAGAAATTATTACCATCCGATCGATATTACTATGTTATCATGAGGACAAGGGGGCGAGACTTAAATGAAAAAAAAACCATCATATTGCATGGGGGTGAGGGAGAAAAGCAGTTTCTTTATGGGTGCATGGCTAGCATTGATCGTTCTCATGGGATGTTTACTAGATTTTAGTTGTGATAATGATACACTTAAGAAGCTAAGTAAATAAGATGGAACTTGAGAGTTGGAAACTCTAGCCGAGTGCGTGTTACTGATCATATCAAGGAACATGATGTTTTTCTCTCTGATTTAGCCTTGTGAAGGATTCCAGCACATAACAGAGTGCGAGGAAGGCAATTAGGAAATACAATGTTTAAGGGAAGTTATTATCAACTATTTAATTGGGTTTTTCGCATCTGTCACAGTAGCGACTAGATGGGCCGCTATTAGAGGGGCACTCAAAATATGAGCATATCGATCTTATTGGCTAAGGAGGAGGAGAATAAGTATCGGATAGCTATACAAGTGTATGATTAACTTTCATCATCATCAGGGGAAGGTTCCTATATTAGGTTAATTGATTTTTTTCGGTATGTTTTAGTTTGTAGAGGTAATTAATCAAGGATGCATGATGATTGAGAGTTGGATAAATCCATCATTAGGAACACACTTTTGTCTTATGGTTAATTTAACAAAGGAGTTTCGCAGTTGTTATCCATACAACGATCATGGTATAGCTTCTAGTGCCAATATGCAATCAGAACAAGTCTAGCACAAATATAATTTATACAGAGTAATTAAGATAGTCTTTTGGCGAGAATCATAATGATTAAGAGTATTACCCTATACATATTTCTATTCAATAGGCGAAAGGTTAACTAATATATTGAAAAAAAGAATCAAATGTTTTACTTATATTGGATGACTGCAATAGTTTCGTTTTTGATGAATCGTTTCAAATTATAAAAACATATATCGATCTAACATTATTGTATTGTATATTTCTAGAAATGGGCAATTATCTCGTATTTGCATAGGTTCTTTCATTAGTGGAATTGCTAAATTATATTGAATTTCTATGACGTATCAGAAAGTGTGTTATGTCATGGTATCAGATGTTTATTACCCATGATTGTGGTATAAGAAGCAGAGTCGATAATTTTTATCTAGTTTTTTCATGTATGAATACGCGCGTGTTTATAATCAGTATTCAGGCAATTGTACAGAAAAAAAAACCTATAAAATTCAGAATTTGATAATATTTTTGTGATCTTAAAGGCAAGTTAGTTTTTTTTTAAAGAGATCTGTTCCGTACTTTGTATTGGAGAGTTTGGGTTTTAACAAAGTTTTAATCGTAGATAATTGAATTATGGTGATATAAAGGGGTCATGAGTTGTGGGCAAATTTTGATCTCGAGGGATATGAGAGTATTTTATGGATCGCGTACATATATAAAATACAACCAACTATTTTTTAGGTCTCAAGAGCGATGATAAGGTTCGTTTGGTGTGTATCGTATTCTCGTGGTGGTGTGTTAGCGTGCTTAATGATATTGCAGATTAAAATTATTGGCTAGTATGAATTAGGGAATTGATAGTATGAGTGGATAACCTTTGCGATTCCGATCATGGTTGACATCGTATGTGGGCGACATCAAGACTTGTCACGAGATGTGTATGTACGTCCGTCTCGCCGATCAAGGCAACTGTCAGTGTACCAGCTGCTCCCTAATGCGTAGTAAATAAAAAAATCAGTCATTGCAATCAACACGCATTATATATATTATTCTAATTATATTAACGTTTACGTAATATATGAAATTTAACCGTGAGTGCTTAGTAAGTTAAGATCACGACTGATGGAGCTGATTAATCAGGGGCACAGCTCGAGGAGTGTTACCTGCCGCAGGGCAAAACTGCGGAGCGTTAGCGCGCGCTATTGGACCGTGCCACGAAGCCCGTGACGCCATGTCATCGTCGAGAGAGGAGAGGTGGCCGCCATCTCGGTGGGGGAGAAGTGCAAGGCTTGACGTCGCGCCATCTGGTGTGGGACCAGTGGCTCCGGTGAGAGCGAATCGTGCGCGGGAGGGCTCGGGAGGGAGCGCACATCATACCAACGCACACAGGATTCGCACGTTTGGACTTGGATGCGAGGACAGACTATGAAGACTCGGCGGGAAATTCCTACAATGGCTAAAGACAACAGGTAAGTGAAATCTCTTCGACCAACTAAAGAAGAGGAGAGAGAATGGTCATGAAACGACGAACAAAGGTGACATATCGAAAACGGAGTGGAGGCAAAAACGCGTCACGAAGCAGCCGACGTGCAAAGAAATCAGGAAGTGGAGGGCGAACAAGATAGAGAACAATCCAGAGAGTAGACAACAAAGATCTCGGACCCGGGGGTGGGGTGTGAAATGAGGAAACGTCAGGGCTGAAACGGGGTGGAAAACACAACGTCAGGGGGTGAAAATGGAATCGCGGCGAATCGGGGGTGGACAGGGAGATAACTGAAATGGAGTGGAAAATATAACGACAAGGGGTGAAGAGGGGGGGGGTCGGGCGCTGAGTGAGAGAGAGAGAGAGCGGAAGTGAGAAAGAGAGAGAGAGAGAGCGGAAGTGAGAGAGAGAGAGAGAGAGAGAGAGAGAGAGAGAGAGAGAGAGAGAGAGAGAGAGAGAGAGAGAGAGAGAGAGATGACATTTGCAGGGCATTTGCAGTTGACCAAGAACACTTAGAATAATACTCATTGGTGATCAGTTCCAATTATTGGTTGTTCTTCTGCAAAACAATTTGTAGTTTTCTGCACGTGTTGCTGCACATGGCCGGGACTGTGTGTGAGTAGTCATACTTGAACACATAGATCAAGCAAGAGATGTTAGCAGTCTTGTGTGTCTTGTAGCATCCACATTCTGAATTTTGATGTTCGGTGAAGTTATGGTGAGATTGGTACAAATTGCGAGATCTCTATTGACCTYTGTCTGTTTTCTCCCCTGCACATCCACCTTCCCTCCATCACGTTGCATCGGTTGCCGGGTCAACGATCTTTGCATTCTTCTTCGCATGAACAACAGAATGGCACTTGCACGACACATTGCAGGTAGTGGCACGAATCGCAGCCATGTCTATCATGTCATCGTGCAAGTTGAACCTGTGTTTTGTGGGTTAATTACAGACAGGCTGTTGATTGCATTGTAAGAGCGAGGTGGGGGTTAGAAATTCATTGCTGTAATTGTCACAAACTGAAACTGCCAATGGAAAAGGGTGTCCAAAAGCTCTCTGACAACAGTAGTCAATGCATTAAATTGTTACGCATGCCAATCTTGCCATCAGCTGTTCAATTCCATGCCGGTCTGTATATGGATCTTGCCCAGAACATGGATGAAATGTTCACACACACACAATCAATGAGATGCAATCCCAAACACGCATACTAATACATGTAGACAGCATGAAATGTTCACACACACACAATCAATGAGATGCAATCCCAAACATGGATAGAAAGCTACCTAAGCAACTTACAAAATATAGGGTTAGAGTCATCTGAAACAGTTTTCACCTTTGGCAGTAGCCGATGCAGAGCCCAGGGGTCGATCCCTTGACCTCAGCTTACCTGTGTACAGTATCTCCATAGTTCCCTGGAGTTGAACCCGTGACCTGCACGATAGCCAGTAGTAAGTAGGTCGTCGTAGGTTGTAGGCTGTAGGGAGATTTGAACTGTAGACCTGTAAGGTAGGAGTCCAAGTAGAGTCCAGAGGCCTAGCTGTAGTCCTTCTAGAAGGTCGGCAAGTGGTCAAGTGGTGAGTCTAAGGAAGGCCCACGTTTTCATACCAAGACAAGTGGCAAGGTCAACAGGTAGGACCTCAGTGCAACTGCACTGAGTCGACGGTACGACTTCCTACAGTCAGCAAAAGGGTCTAGAGGGTCCCAGTCCAGTCCAGCAAGTACCACAGGGGGACTGTGAGCACCAAGGGCCGATGGAAAAGGGCAGACCAACGAGTTTCTGAAGTATAAATCAAAAGGCAGCGCCCAGCCATTCATTCATTCCTGCGTGAGCCATGCGGAAGCGCTGCCACAGCGACTTGTGCAAGGAGGTCTTCGGATGAGCCCGGAGGACGCAATGGGCTAGAGAGAGGGAGTTAGCATAGCGATAGGGTAGATGCAGTGACAGCTTCCATAGTTGTAGTAAGTAGTGAGTGTGTGTGTGTGTTCGAGTGTTAGAGTGATGCGTGTGGGATATCCAGGGTGATCCAGTGTATGTGAACAATGAGATGTTTGGGCGCTGAAGTCGCCATAGCCAATTGAGAGTGAACTCGTATCTGAAAGCCATATATTTGAATTTTGAGTGGGCGCATGTCGCCAGTATGCTGCGTTGCTGATTACATGCATGAAAAGTGTGTTTGAGAATGAGTCTGATTGCATTGGTATCGGAGCTGGTACCCGCTATTCCATGCGCGCCATCGTATGCAGGGCCTGATCCGCCATAGCCGAGGTGGCAGCCGAGGGAGATAATCCGCCATAGCGGACCTGAGGTTGAAGAAGGCGCCGCGCACCTGCAAGAAGACACGACGAAGAAGAAGACCGAGANAGAGAGAGAGAGAGAGAGAGAGAGAGAGAGAGAGAGAGAGAGAGAGAGAGAGAGAGAGAGAGAGAGAGAGAGAGAGGGAGAGACAAACAAAAGTCGGGGGGGGCAGGGGAGAGAGGGGTAGGAGGGACCTGAAGGACAGGAGAGGGCCGGTCTGCGATCCCATGTGAGAGAGAGGGGTAGGAGAGACTTACAGAAGAGGAGAGGGGCGGGAAGGTCTGGGCCAACCCCGGTTACTTGCTGAATTGCTAATCATCGGCCGAGACGGATATTAGGATAAAGTTTTCAAATTACAAAACCACAAAAACCAAAAACAACCAACGGAAAGACAGTTGCATCGAAACAACATCATGAGACCAATTAACAGACTGCAGAGAGCACACAAACGGTTAGATTCTATGCTCTTCTACTGCGGAGCTATGCGGCAACTGGCCGATGAACAGCTCCGGCTCAAACGTTGGTCTCATCAAAATAACCCCCCGAAAACGCCAACCCCCTTGACCCCCCTCGACAGGACGGAAGATCAAAACAACGAAATGTAGCAGATTGGGGACACAGGGGTACTGACTGAAGAGGAGAAACAGATGGAATTGAGAGGGCAGGGGAACACAGGGGTAGTGACGGAGGAGGGTCAGATGGAATCCCGAGGGCAGGTACCGCACAAAAGGAAGGCCTCCGTCGATCAACCACACATCACCTGGGTGGACAGACTCCGGAACCCGCACCAGGGTCAGACTCTCACCATCCAAAAGGGCCAGGGCAACCTGCGGGCCGAAAACCTTGACATCGCGCTGGACGGACTGCCCCCGGCCAGGGCTTTCTTCTTGGAAAAATTCCTGCTCCCGTCTGAAACACGAGTGATCGTGCAAGGTGGAAAACAAGTCATGATTAAGGCTTATCCAAAAAACGGTATTATGTATCAAGACGAGATTTATAGCAAACATGCTAACAACTGGGTGTTCCACGACGACGCGGCCTATAAATCAGTTAATGACAAAGTTTAATGGATTGGCCATCATTTGGAGGCACTGAAAAAGAGTGCTGAGTTGGCCCGCGATCGGTTCTTGATTCAGTCGGTCTCTAACACCCTGCTCACAATACTGTGCATGAATGAATCAGACAAAACTGAGATCGATGGGTGGAAGCGCCTTCATTGCGAGAGATCGGAGGTTCGAATTTACCCATGGACGCCACAACGAAAAATGGGGCCAGAAGAGAGGAGGGCACAATTGATGCACAATTTTCACTGGGTAGAATTCCGCCATATCCCTGTTGAAATACAGACGGCGTTCGTGTATGACTTCGGTTTGATGTATGACATTGTCGCATTCATAGACCCCCTCCCCTCTTTCGTAGCAAAGAGGGATGACTATTTAATGCTGGCACTGGATTTTCCCCAGGGCCAACCATTCTCCCTTGATGACGTAATCCCGTATCAGGTGGGGGGGAAGGAGTACATGATCCACACTGCACACAAACTGCGCCTGTGGTGCCACAAGTGCAAGGCATACGGTCAACCCTCAACCACCTCGGACCCGGAGGCGGGACAATATATCTCGGCGGAAGAAGAGTTACAGAAAACCGGGTCCTTAACGAGGCAACTCACTTCTTCCGAGAAGACACAGCAGAACAGGCCTGAGAAGACGAAAGGAAGGAGCACAAAAGGAAAGGAGAAAAAAAAACAGGAGGCAGCCCCCAGACTGCAGGGACCAGAAGGAACAGAAGGGCAGCAGGAGAGGATGGAGGTGGAGTCGGGGCAACGAGAGGTGGAGAGCCTGGAGCAAGGGAGGAGCACAAAAGTGAAGGAGAAAACAGCCCAGGAGGCAGCCCCCGGACAGAAGGGACAAGAGGGAACAGAAGGACAGCAGAAGGGGATGGAGGTGGAGTCGAGGCAACGAGAGGTGGGGAGCCTGGAGCAAGGAAGGGGGACACCAGAAAGGAACCTCCAAGTCGAATACATGCTGGACACTGACCCCTTCCATGCGGCCTTCGACTCAGAACCAATGGAAGTGGACCCCCTATCGGTCAACGTTAACACGGCACCAAAGGGTCTGGACATGGCAAAAGAGCCTAAAGGGGGGGATGAAGGGGCTCCGCCACAACACTTACCCATGGAATAGAAACATGTCGCCGTTGCAGAGTGGCTGAGGGAAAATCTAAAAGCAAAATACGGCCCCCTCACTGAAGACTTCTGGGACCAAACATACTTGGAACTGTTCCCGGTGCTTGACACGAGTGTCTCCCTCAAGCACGTTATGGAAAAGGGACTGCAACCTGGGGTGAGGTGGACAGATGCCTGACACAGACTTACAACAATTGTTTTTCCACGATTCCACCCACCACAAGCCACAACGAAAACCGACACAGAGCTGGACGGAAATGGGGCCAAGACAAAGAAGGAACACGAGCAGGAATTACAACACTCGGCACCACCACCAGACCCCGACCCCCCAGACCCGGATGAGAACGCGCGATTAGATCTGGTGAGGAAAAGGAAACTCAGACAATGGGTAGAGATGGGGTGGGATGCGGGACCATTGTTACAGAATGCTATGCTCATTATCCAGGTGCGGAAGAAAAACGAAAAATGAGAGGTGGGCCTGCACTCAGAAGAAAATGACAAAAGGGGGGCCGTCACACTACAGGGCTGGTCGTCTTTTTGGGCGGAGCCGCAAAACAGCCAATCAGAAGCAGCGGCAGAAATTCTGCAAATGAAAATGGAATCCTACATTGTGGAATCTCTGCCGCCAGGTGCACAGGCCATGGCATCAATCTGAACGGGTTGGCCGCCTGCGGACCAGAAAAAAAAATGCAATCTGGGACTCAATAAAAGGAGTGGGGGGCAGAAACTGACCAGATATAGTCTGTGTCCAGGAGACACACCTGATGGACACACCAGAGCACGACCGAGTTCACAAGATGATCTCGCCATATCAAGCCTTTAGGGCCCATGCCCCGAAACCAGGAAGCGCAGGGGTGACCATCTGGATCCCCCCAGAGTCCAGGGCAGACCCAATTCACTGGGTGATGGACCAAGAGCAAGGCAGGCGGGTGTCTATTCTGGTCATACTGGAAATTGAAATTGTATGCATAATATGCGTCTATGCCCCTAACACTGTAAGCGAGAGAAGAACCTTCTTTGAGAAAATTAAAACACAGATACCGGAAGGGGTCCCATCATTATAGCAGGGGACTACAACGCAACCCCGGATCGATGGATGGATAGATGGCGGACCCCCTCCCCGGCCCTGGCGTACGTGGAGGAGGACGAGCGGATGATAAACGATTTATGTCTCTCGCTGAAACTCTTTGACTCCTTCGGGAAACTGAACCCAGACACAAGATTCTACTCATGCCTACGGAAGACTAGTACTGAAAGCCAGTCAAAATCCAGGATTGATCTCCTCATCTCGAAAGACATGGGGGGATCGCTGCTTCTAGCAACAATCTGCCCGCAAGCCCATACCTGGGCCTCGACCATAAAATGTGCACAGTTGTTCTATCCTTTCGAAAGAAGCCTGATTGGGGACCGGGCTTCTACAAGCTCAACACGTACATTCTGCAACAAAAAACCTTTCACAACTACATTGCAGACTGCTGGMAATACTGGCATACACAAAAACAACACTTTCAACAGACGGTGGACTGGTTCAACAATGGGTTGTTCTATCTGGGTAAAAAATGTAAGGAATACTCTAAACTATTAGCAGCCAAGAAAAATCAACAGGAGATGGAATTACACCAACAATTGCAACAACTTGAACACCAAGATTACCAAATGACAACCAAAATCCGCATCCAGAGATCCTGACACTTAGAAATCGACTTCTGGCTTTCGCCACGCACCGCTGGGAAGGACAACGAATTAGAGGACGACCGACAAAGAGTACCAAACCGAAGGAACAATGGACAAGACCTTTTTTGGCATGGCCCGAGTGCATTCACACAGAACAACCATTGAAGCACTATACGACCCCCGAACCGGACATCAGGATATCATCACCTCCATCCCCCACTGCACAAAAATAGCAAGAACTTTCTTCCAAGATCTGTTTACCTCAAGGTATGCCCAACAGGAGAAAACTACTAGGGAACAAGAGATCGCGGACTTCTTGACTCCATTAGACAAGTCCCTGACCGGCCAACAAAACATCGAGCTGGACCGCCCCCTGTCCAAGGGAGATATGGACAGCGATGATGCAGATGAAAGAAGAGAAAACACCGGGCATTGATGGGTTCCCAAAGGAATTCTGGGAAACCTTCTAGACTCGGATGGCCCAGGACCTAATGAAGTTCTATCAGCAGGTGTGGGAAACATGGACAATGGGGGAGCTGGTGGGTCAGGGCATTCTCACCTTGTTACACAAAAAGGGAGATAAGATGGACATCCGAGACTACAGGCCAATAACCTTGCTTACAGTAGTCTACAAAATGCTAGCGAAGGCCCTTGCAAACCGGTTACTCTTGGTCTTGGAAGACATCATCCATCCGCTGCAAACCAGTTTCATTAAAGGACGCAGGATCCATGACAACATACTACTAGTTAACGAACTGATCAAGCTGGCAAGGCAGGACAAACAGAACGCGGTCGTTGTCTTCATAAACTTCGAAAAAGTTTACGACCATGTAGACTGGCTGTTTCTGGATAAATGTATGGAAAAAATGAACATAGGGCCAGTGTTTCGGCGTTGGACCGCGATACTGCATCACAACGCAACCACGTAAGTTCAAATCAATGGAAGGATAGCACCGCCCTTCCCGTTGCAGCGGTCGGTCCGTCAGGGGGACCCTCTGACACCCTTCCTGTTCATAATAGTAATGGAGGCATTGGCAGTGAATCTCCGAACTAACAAAGACCTTAGGAAGTTGCAGATCTCGGCCATCCCAAAAGAAGCGATCCCGATCTATTCGATGTTTGCGGATGATCTGACACTAATGGTCGACGCAACGACAACAAACATGGAAGAGATCAAGCGATTGTTCAACCGGTTCACTTCAGTCTCAGACATAACGGTCAACTGGGTAAATAAAACCCTGGGCTAGTGGATCCACCATCAAGGGGTCCGCCCCCCCGAGCTTCCGCAGGTCAAATGGCTGCCAGACACGGCCCCAGTCAGGGTATTGGGAATCATGCTGACAGCACTAGGGAAACCAACATCAAATGACGAATGGATCCTAAAGCCTGCCCTTGAAAAAATAACACACTGGAAGGGCCGTCATACCTCTCTCATTGGCAGGGCATTGGCAATCAACAGTATGGTACTGGCGGCACTCTGGTATAAATCTGCAATCTGGGCACTCAGCAAGGAGGCCATTCGGTCTCTCAAGCGACAGGTGACAGCCCTGCTATGGAGAGGAGATGAAGAACTTCCAAATGTTATTAGCAGGGTAGCATGGACTTCAGTAATACAACCTAAAAAAAAAGGGGGTCTGGGGATCCTGGACCCGGATACCCAGTTCAAGGTGCTAACAATCCCATGGATCCGGAGACTGCTATTTACACAAGACCTCCCATGGAAAGCCCTAGCTTTGGAACAAATAGCTAGGCTTGCCCCATAGGCTCCGCGGGAAGTCAGTCCACTAACCTGGCTGGATGACCTCTACTGGACAATATCGTGATCCCGGCGAAGCGGGCAAGTGCTAGACCGAGGTTCAACCCGCTCGGATCTGGCCAGGGATGACTTCTGGACCAGAGTTCTGTACGCTTGGCGCCAACTCCCGCTGCCCGATAAACCCCCTCCGACCAGATGGGAAGAGGTGGCACGCCAACCCCTTTTTGGAAATAGGCGGATAACAGACCGGAACAGCCGTGTGTATTGTAGTTCAAGCACCCATGGAACAGCTGGGTAAAAAGAGGAATAATCTGAGTTAAAGATCTGTGGGACACACAAGTGGGGGATTGGAAGACTGCACAGCAGCTCAGGACCACACTCAAGTATTGTCACAAAGAGGAGGAACACATTGAAACTTTGATTTTTGCCATACCTCTGGATTGGGTCCGAATCCTACGCAAAGGACCGCGGTTGGCAGATGAGGACTGGGTAGCAGCCCCGGACGATCCGGAGAGTGTAGGTAATGTGATAGAGGTACGTGCAGAAGAAACCCTGGCCACCCTTTTCCACATTGGTAAGAACAGCGTGCTCACCAGGTACACCCCGGAGGTGATGAGATGCTGGAGGAACTCTGACCTGCACAGGATCCGGGTGATACAAGACAAAGAATTGTGGATCGCATACCAGCCCGACACCCCCGTGGCTGAGCTCCGAATGGACCCCAAGGAGTGGCAGTGGTCCCCCCAGCACAAACGCAAAAACGGGGAGAACAAGAAGCTGCACACCCTAACGGTGAAAGCTACCTATCGGCTGTTGCGACCGAAAGTGAACATAAAGAAAAAGGTGAAACATCGATGGAGGTCCCACCTGAATCTGGGAACTGAAGAGCTCCGGCCCATCAGATGGTTCTCCACCACCAAGTCCAGGCCGACGAAGATGGCCTCACTACAATGGCAGATCGAACACCGATGCCTGCCCACCAACGACTGGTTAATCGACCGCACTTTTTTAGAACAGAAGGGACGAGCCTGTGTCATGGTGTAAATCGTGCCACACGGCTTTTCCCTCCCGCAAAATCCCAGAAACCATTGAGCATATCTTTATGCAATGCCCGGGCGCGGTGCTGACATAGCGGTGGTGGGATAGGATCTAGACACGGCTTGCCACAGGCTCTAGCTGGCCATGGGATTGGAGGGCCATTTTGTGTGAAACATGGGCCTCCCCCACGTACAGCACCTTTGAAAATAACATGTTCAAGTTGGGGAGGAGAGCGATCATGTGGGCCCTCTCGAGAAAACACTGTACCCTTGCAATAGACGGGGTCCGCATAGCTGGAGAAGAAGTAACAGATACGATAAAACAATTCATCCAACAAGAACTCAGGACGCAGTGGCAAAAAACCAAAAACAAACTGGATCTGCTTCAGACAGCCGAAGATATAAAAAAAGTAATTCAACAATTCTCTGGGGACTGGTTGGGCGGTGAGGACGGTGGCTGGATTGCAGCGGTTCGATGGGACAGTGCCCCCGAGCACGAACACCACCAGGATGAGCTTAGGAGAGACTACTCTATCCACTTCAGAGATTGGACCACAGTGGGACAGGAATTCCCACTGCGACCGCCCACTGATTTCCCGGACCCTTTCCCACCCCACCAGCTAGCAATGGTTGACATGCAATGGTACGAAGCAGAGTGAGCAGTGCGGGAACAGAAGTCTTTTTTGCACAGAAAGTTTGGCTTTTCAGAACTCGGAAGTGGGGGGAGCCAGGGAGAGAAAGTAGATATTAGGCGTCAAGTGTAGGGTGAAGAGCCCCCCCC
>BFEA01000203.1:1660136-1672198 GCA_003427395.1 Chara braunii | reverse complement strand
CACACACACACACACACACACACACACACACACGCGCGCGCACGCGAGCATGTGGTGGATGTGCTCCGTGAAGCAGTCACAACAGCCTAGAGGCCATGTAGAAACTCGTGGTGAAGGCTGACCACGCAAAGCCAGCCCTGGGAAAAGTGAATGAGGGCCTAACCCTCCCCTGTACCCATGAAGGGCTTACTGGCCCCTTACAACTTTCTTGGCAGCACCCCAAAAAAATATGGAGGGCGCTGGTCGATTTGAGGATCTAGCAGTCATTCGTCCTGCTTCCAGTTTTCTCCAGCACCTGTTCTAATCTCCTCCCTGCCCTGTTGCCTCTATACTCCAACAGTCACCCGCTAGTACAATTTGTACCCGGTTGTGAAAACGGCCAGGTTCATCCAGAAACGAACAGGGCCAGGTTGATCCAATACTATCAGATGGATGTTTCCCATCCCCCTTGGGCCCTTCACTCTAACACCGTCAACGCCTTTAAGCGACCTGATCTCAAGAACAATGCAGCTATAACTAACCCCACCATCCAAGGGCTTTTTAGGCCCTTAGGGCCAGTTCGACCAAGTCCACGTGTTGTTCTCATCGAACCCTTCCCCATGCCCGTCTCCTTGACGAGGGGGTTGGAGCTGTCAACCCAACCCAATGCACCATTGATGCAAGGCTTCCATGTTGCTTAGGGCTAGCTGGTCCACTGTGCAGCCGTCGTGCAATCTCTGGCTGGATGGCTAGATCTGGCCAACCTATCAGGCCTTTAATCAGGCTAGCCATCCCCAGTCTGTCCATGCCTGCAAAAACGGCCTCACTCATGTGTTGTCGTCTAATACTGCGAATGGTCACCCTTGTGTGGGTGCCATTTTGGCAGTCCTGACCCACATTGAATGACGTCCTCGTAATCAAGACATAACTCATTTTGGGGATCAACAAGAACATCAAACAATATGGCCAAGCATCTTGAACTTCTGCTCACCATATAACAGCCCTGCTTAGATTGAAAACAAGTAAAGCCTTCGACAAGCTCCACATAAGAACTGCCCCACTACGACCGACCAGATATAGCATTTGGCTGGGCTCACACAAAGAATCACCCCCCTAAAATGCTACCAAGTATGGCCTCTAGCAACACACAATTAAATTGACACCTTCTGAAGGCAATCCAAGGCACCAGATTTAACCTTTGGCTAACCTTGCAGATATCACATGGTGACCCATCATCCACCGCTGAGAATCTGGCTAACATACACCAGCTATACTATGCAGAAGTACTATGAAGAGTTTAACCTCACACTCATGGGTGTAGGGATACTCGCATTATAATACGACGGAGGTGCACTCACATCACGTCACTATATTGTCCGCTGTGAAGAGTCTAAGCCAGGTGCTATGTGGCCAAAAGGATGCATGCACTACACCATGCTGCCATAAAGCACCCTAGGACCGGGCCTTCTTAAGCATCTTGATAACATTCTGAGTGTCTTGTGCACGAGGGGGCACCCCGGTTGCTCCATGTGCCGTCGGGAATCCACCATCAACCACCCACGGCACAAAAGGATCCATACACTAAACTACGACAATCAGCATCGTAATCTTTATTTCCTCAAAATATGCCAGCCCGCTGCCAGGAATCTAACTTGAGTCTGATACGCTGTACAGAGATGCGCTCACTACACCATACGTAGGAGTACCTCCAGGCGTTTTTCCTGGCCCTCCCTGGCGTAGGGATCGTAACACTAAACTACAACAATGTTTATCCTCATTCACCAGCGCACTGTTGAGAATTCAACCCAGGTCTCTTGCATCCAAAGGGAGGCAAGAATTCCACCACTGTACTATGATGATCACCGAGGGCCAGGCGTTCGACTTTCAACTTAGCCAACCAGGTGAGCAAAGAGCAGCCCCCAACAAGCCTTTGAAAGCCATCGTGAGGGTCGATATGAGGAAACACCCGTCACATACCTGTACAATAATCTGTTCGTTCAAAACAATACCAGGAATAGCCCTGGCGAGCCAAACACAACTAACCACCGTTTGCAGTACTGTGACGAACTATTTTCTGTAACCGCGCGACTTTCTGCGCGAGGCTGCTTGGGGAAATACGACGGGTGAACTGTGGAAAGATGGGTCGGACGGGCAAGTTGCATGGATGTCCTCGTTTCTTTTCGTTTTTCTGTTGGAAGTTGTCGGATAAGTGTCGGGAAAATCCCGTGCCAACGGTTGAGTAGCGCGCCTTAGCAAGCGCGAGAAATAATTGTGCCATAGCTTCTTTCTTGTTCTGCTGTGAGCACGAGGAATTTTGGCGCGATCATCGCGCGGGAATATCATTTTTGAATTGTCAACTGATGTCGAGCCCCCACGGGCTCGCGGATTGTTTTTCTTTTCTGCTTTTTCAGAATTTCCCTTTGCAATTAGGACTTAGGATAGGAATTTGGGTACTCTGAATTTTACTGCGCCTCGCCTGCGCGCATCTTGCTGCACTGGGAACTGGGCTCTGACTGGATCGCGCCCTTATTCTTGTGTAACTGTCGTTTTGGCGGGCGAGATTGTAACTGTATCTTTCTTCTTTATTGGTTCCCTTGTGTTTGCCCTCCTTCTCCTTCTTCCTCGCCTCGCATGCTCCGTTCTAATTGGCCTGAACGCCTGCATGACCGGATCGATGCGTGAAGTGTGGCTACGACCCCCACGCCGCGGCCTGGCCATGCAGACGTAGGCACTTCCTCTCTTCTCTTCTTGTCCATCTGGGCTTAATCCCGAACCTTTCGCGCAAGCATGCATGCTATAAATTTTGCAAGCGCGACTAGTTTGCTCTCTAAGAATTTCGAGGTCACCGCGATCAGTGAGGGTCGGCTAACGAGCAAGTTGGAAGGTGAGTGAGTCGAGAGTTGGGCGATCCGACGAGCTGGTAATGGTATGCGGGGTTGACGTGCCGGGCCGCGACGGACTGTGGCGCACGGGCGAACCTGGCTTGCACATTCGGACTAAGCGCGGTGACAACTCTGTGTGGATGCGAGGCGATTAACTGCCGCATCAGAGGAAGAGAGAGAGGAAGAGAGAAAGAGAGAGCAGTTGTGGGTGTGGGATGAGGTTCTTTCCTTTGTTTGTCTGTATAATTTTGGATTCTGGTATAGCCGATTTTTATCGCGGCCTTTCCTTTTTTGGACTTCTTTTGTAAATCGCCTCGGATTTTCCTTGTCGTCTTTATTTTGTGTATGCATGGAATGAATGTGAATTCTCTTTTATTAGTGATCTTTTCGGATTCCCAAATCTTGTTTTAATGCATGTTTCGTCTTTGACTGCTATCCATTAGCATAAGCTGCACATTCAGATCTGATTGACAACGCTCATTATGGATGTTTGGGTTTAGTCGCTACTTTTCGATCACCAAGAATGTTGTGGGAAGTTGATGATCTTTTCCCTTCTTTCCTCCTTTTCACCACATGTATGGCATGTAATGACAGGACCTCACCTAACGTAGCATGAGTAGGATATTTACATGTATGTCGAACACGATCGGTAAACTGAACCAATCCACCGTTTCTCACGTGCACACTCGCATACGACCGCGATCTCGAGAACATCGAGTTGCCACGTACGCGCTCGTCTGCGTGAGTCAGCCTTGAGCCCCGTATGAGGATGCAGGGGACCGAGCTTCCTAAACGAATATGGCTGCGGAATTTCCCTCTTGGATGTCCAATCGTGAGAGTCTGAGGGACCCAGAATATCGTGAATACTGGGAGGGGGAACAACTTAGGTGGCGGGGGAACTTAAGAAACCCGAAATTCCCCTGTCTAACTGAAAACGACCGATTATGCGCAAGGGACTGTCACTGTGCCATCACTAACAACCCCAGGGGCCCCAATAACTCGGATACTTATAACACGCAATATTTCATATCCCCCGGCTTCGTCGTTATTTCCACCAGTTTCCCTCCCTTTCACCTCCTCCTTCCATATCACCAGCTCACGGTGGTGCCGTGGAATTCCATAGCCCGCTACTGGCCCCGCAAACCGTGCGAAAAGTGTTTGCGGCACCAGACCTATCGAGCCTCGGAATTCGCTCGGCGAGCCCGAACCGAAGCCGAGCGGCGCCGACAACTGGTCGAACCCCGCGACCAACCACGAAGGCAAAACCAGAGGAGATGGTGATTCCCATTTTCCAGGTTTGAAGGTTTACGAAAATTGAGTTCATCGGCAGGGGCAATGTTGTTGGGATTTGTTCGAGAATGCAAGAGTGTTTAGATCTTTCGGTGTTGTGATTGCGGAAAGTACCCCAAAATCTTTAGTCTGGGATGCACTGCGAATGCCATCTGCCTTATGCTGCACGACATCCGCGACTTTCCTTCTACGCACAAACCACGAGAGGTGGCCTACCTTCCGTCCTATGAAAATTAAAAGCGGCAAATACGGCCTGCGCCTACCCTCTTGCGCTTATACCCCCGAAACTTGCCACAGGAGATCTCTGACCTGGGACTCCACCCCCACTTTCCTAAAATCCTTGGCACACCCCCCTTTTCGCACTTCCAGGCCCCCATCCCACTCCGATCAGGAAGTCGCGTTGGGCGTGAGGTTGGGCATCACAATACAGCCCCAGGAATAGCCCTTGGCAGGCCTCACACACCTAGCTTGCCACTTCTAACCAGGGGAGGATTCATGTGTCATTCCTAATAAAGGATTCATGTGTCATTCCTAATAAGCCACTTAGTCATGTCCACCCTCGAATTTGTCAGATCTAGTCTTTAATAGGCCTCTCTAAAATACCACGGTTGTTCATGGAACAACAATACTTGATGATTCAATCGTGCCATCATTGCCAAACCATCTGTATCAACCATACATGCAAGCACACGTCATGCACCAAATCGTGGACTGTTGGCGCACGCGTGCACCCCAACCGCGCGGCGCACAACCTGTGTGGCGCACAAGACCCCCGCCCCCCCCCACCATAAATCGGTTCACGGCCTAAAAAAAAATTACCGGGCCGCGCTGAAGCGCAGCCCTGGCGAACTCGAATTTGTTTTTGTGGTGCAATAGGGTGGGAAAAAAAGGAAGGGCTTCGGCAGGGGCCGTTTCTTTGATTTTCTTGTTGTTGCAGGCCCGCCTGTAGTCCTCGTGTCGAGGAAGCAGTGCTGCCCTGCTCTGTTGCCTTCATCTTCTTCGTGAGCAGCGCCAACCTCCCCCTCCTCCAGACACCATCGACGAGCTTCGGAGCTGCGACCAGCGCCGACTTCAATCGTCCTCTTCCAAGCCAGGTTGGCAGCCATCCTGCTCTCCCTTGAACTCACGTTCTCCCCCTCCCCCTCCTCTCGTCATCCTCCTCTCCTTCTGCTCATCCTCCATCTCTTCTCCTCCTCATCATGGTATCATTCTTTTTTTGTACGGGAACTAGGAACTTCGGTGGTATGTCCTCGTGACCTCCTGCTCCTCGTCACCTCCTGCTCCATATCTCCTCCTCACCTCCACCAGTCCTCCTCCTCCTCCTCATGGAAACTTCGAATTGTGAGTGAATCTCCTCGTCACCTGCTCCCCCTCCTCGCACCTCCTCCTCTCCTCCTCGTCACCTCCTCCTCTCCTCCTCGTCACCTCCACCAGTCCTTTTCATGTCCTCCTTCACCTCCTCGTCACCTTATTCATCATCTCCTCGACATCGTTTTTTTTGTATAATATGGAAACTTGGAACTGTGACGGTCTCTCTCCACCAGTCCCAGCATTCTTCATCTCTACTCCTCTTAACCTGCTCCTCGTCCTTTGTTTCTCCTCCTACTCCTCCTTGTCACTTCCTCCTCCTTGTCACGTCCTCCTCCATGTCTCATCATCTCGCCTCCTCCTGCACCTCTCCTCCTCCTCGTCCTCCTCCTCGATCCCTCCTCGTCGTCGAAGGTCTCGTCACCTTTTCTATGTATGGAGTTTGAGCTGTGACCTTGTTACGTCCTCCTCCTCCTCCTCCCTCTCTCCTCATCCCCCTTCCCCATCACTCCTCGTCCATCTTCCCTCCTCCTCTCGATCTCTCCTCCTCCACGCTGTCTTGTTTTTTTATCATGGAGACTTCGACATCCAAACCGTGACATCTCCTCCTCGTCACGTCCGCGTCCTCGTCACGTCCGCGTCCTCCTCACCTCCTCCTCCTCAACTCTGAGCGTCCTCCTCCTCACCTCCTCCTCCTCATCCTCCTCCATCTCTCCTCCTCCTTGTCATGGTCTCGTCACTTTGTTTTTATCTTTTTCATGGAAACTTACTGAACTTCGATGGTATCTCCTCCCTGTCATGTCATCATCGCCTTCCTCCTCATCCTCATCTCTCCTCCTCCATCTCCTCCTCCTCGTCCATCTCTCCTCCCCCATCTCTCCACCTTCATCTCATCTCCTCCCTGTCATGGCCTCGTCACTCTGTTTCTTTTTTAATGAAACTTTGAAGATTGAACTCCGCTGGTATCTCCTCCTCCTTGTTACGTCGTTGTCCTCGAATGGTATCTTCTTCGTGTGACGTCCTCCTCTGCCTCCATCTCTCCTCGTCCACCTTTCTCCTCCATCTCTCCTCCTCCACCTCTCACCATCCTTGTCACGGTCTCATCACTTTTTTTTCCATGGAAAATTTGAACCGGCTCCTCCCCCTTGTAATGTTGTCTTCTTCCTCCTCCTCCATCTCTCTCCTCCACCTCCTCCTCTTCCTCATCCATCCCTCCTCCGTCTCATCTCCTCCTTGTTACGGCCTTGTCACTTTGGTTTTATTTTTCTTCATGGAAACTCCGAACTGCAATCGTGTCTCCTCCTCCTTGTGATGTCCTCCTCGTCCTCTTCCACCTCTCCTCCATCTCTCCTCAAGTACTCATCGCCGTCCTCCATCTCTTATCTTCCTTGTCATGGCCTTCTCACTTTTTCTTTCCTTCATGGAGATTTGGAAAAGCATTTGTTTCCGTTTCTGATAAGCGATTAATTGTTTTCTATTTTTTTGGTGGCTGATTTGCAAAAGCAGTGAACTGAGTGAAGTGCTATTGTCGTGGGGTTTTGAGGCGGAGTAGGGGGCTAGGAGGGGGGGGGCGATTTCATGAGGTTGCAGAGGGGGAGCGGACTAGGCGGAAGGAGGGGGGCTGAGGAGAGGGGGGGGGGGGGGGGGGAAGACGTGTTCTTCGGAGTGGACACAGGACATGGCTGATTTTGTGGCTTCTCTTCTGCGGCTTTGTGCACAGGTCACGATAACGAGACTCAAGTACAGCACCGTTTTGATCAAGCGACATTGCCATGAATGCATGCCAGCAAGGGTGCCAAATGGTGGATCTGCAAGTATTGTTGCCACACAAGATTCCCAGGCACCCTGAACCGTGTTCCGAGGGGAAATGTGGGGTGGAGAAGAGCAAAAAGGAATTGACGGACGAAGAAAAAGAATTGCAGGAGGGTTGAGGCAGGCGCTGATCCATGTGGCAATGGAGACTGATGGCCGCAGCAGTCTTCCTAGTGTGTCCAGTCTGGTCGCTGCATCAACAGGTGTGGCAAATGTGGGTGGGGATAGAGGAAAGGTGATCGCTGCGTCCACCTTGCAGCGCTTATGGGAAAAAAAAAAAAAAAAGATTCTCGATGCGAGATGGCCGCACCGGACAGCACGCAGCCCCATGCAGTCCTGTACAGTACGGGTACGGGCCTGCACGGAGGTTGGAGAGGTCCCGGACCGAACCCCGTATGGTGCACCGGACAGTGCTGCGCGCCGTGCGGTTGCAAGTATGTTATCAACCTTCACGACCCCGTTCAAGGATTCAAGCTCACACACCGCCACATTATATAAGCCAATTAACTCAAGTAAATCTTTTGCAACCACACAACCCCGATTCCACCATTGGTCTCCAAGCCTCTCACAGTTTAGAAGCATTTGCCCTCTCGAGTTGAACACTGAGACCATTAGGAGCCTACATTCACTTCCTCCTTTCCATGTCTGTCCCATCGAGCACCAACCAAAATAAGAACAAATGAACCCATACCAGCGAAAATAAAGACAACAATGACATCAATAATAACGAAAGTATCAAAGTCATTGGTTTATCATAGAGACCATTTCGGGCAAAAGAAATTCCCATGGTGTGACGGGCGCTGTGTACAACCAACCGAAATAAGAACAAATGAACCCATACCAACAAAAATAAAGACAACAATGACATCGATAATAACAAAGTAACCCCACCCCTACCTCTCCAACTCCTTTCACTGTGCAATTGAGTCGAACAACCCCATCCACATCTATTATATGGGCGGGTGGCGAGGCCACACCTCTCCCAAGTGATAAGTAGTAGCTGCCCTGCCCACCACCAAGGTTTAGGTCGTCGAGCCTCGGGCACATTTTTCACTGTCAGTGACCATGTAGAAGCCTCCCCTTTCTAGGCTAGACAACAACATCCCACTGTGGACCAGAAGTCATTCAAGTCAAGCTCTGACGCAGTCCTCACTGACACCTACAGGACCTTCCCAGATTCCCTTAGTCCGGTTAACAACAATAATACAACAACAATGATATGCAGAGTAACAATAGTTGCAACAACAATAGTGCTGCAAGAGTAAGCAGCACAACAATAACAAGAACAACAGAAACAATAACAACAAAGCTAACCCCCACTATCAACACTAATATTTGCAACAACGATGGCAACACTAACATTGAAACTACTAATGCCATCACAAAACAACATTCAACTTAAACAGATCAATCCACAGTAGGTAGAAAAAAGTTGAAAATACTAATAATGAGACTACTGCAAGGAAAATGAGCAAGAGCGAAACAGCAGAATTCCAACTTGCAACCTCACATTTAAATCCAGATAGTCGTGAGCTGTCCAGAAAGCAGAAATGCGCCAATATCACACCAAAAGGAGACCAAAGCGTGTGAGCTCAATTGTCAACCTCAGCCCTCTCTTCCCACCATCAACAATGTGTCTGATGTCTCTTCTCTCTAAGCGCCAAGACTACAATCACACAGCTTCTACACTAGCCTAAACTACAATGAAGCAACCGGATGATGTCAGCAGCAGCAACCAAAGTACGTGCAAGTGTCACCCATGCAGACCACCGTGACGAACCAGGTATATGCCCTCTTCGTCTTCCTCCCTCACTCTCTGGCCCTCTCTCAGCTCACCCTCGTCTTCTCCCCCACGTACCTCCTCCACCGAAGACCACCTCCATACCCCACTGGCTTCTTCTTCCCCAAGCCTGGCTACGGCTGGGTACTGGCGCTGCATCTAGCAGCGCCCTTCCTCTTCTCCTGCGCCCGTGCACGCCCGGACTCCCCTGCCTGCGACCTGTGAGTGCCCGTACTAGCAGCGCTGCCGCATCCTTGCGAAGTCCCCGAATGTTGTCTACGCTGTCAGGCTCTTTCCTATAGGGAAAGTTGCCTGGCCTGATGGTGGGCTGGGTTAGCAGGCTGGTGTGCCCAGTTCAGATCGTGGCTTGGGACCGAGGCAGTTAGGTGCACCCAACTGCCAGATGTGGGCTGTGTCACTGGCTGCTTCCTGATAGGCCGGAGGGCCCACTTCCACGTCACAGTAGAAAGAGCCTAGAAGGCTCAAGAAGACAGTTGCTCCCTTGCAAGGCCCAGTAACCAACTGGCATGCGGTAACTGTCTGGTGCCCACCAGGGCCTGAAAATGACAAAATTTAGACCTCATTGAGATATGCAGGCCCACCTTCACTTAGGTCGGGCACAAGGCTAGCAGCCATGGGCACGCCAAGGACAAGGATCCTCGCACTACCCTCAACAATGTCAAACAACACTCATCTTGAACAAAATGAACAAAACGAACAAACAATAGAAACACATAATTTCTCTCATGAATACTACTTTCTCTCATTAGTAATTTTACTAATTTCTCTGACTAGTACTACTTTCTCTCATTAACACTAAATTACTAACCCATTATCCTCACATCTCCATGGTGGCACCCAACATTTTCCCATTCAAATAGTCCTCTTGAGGTCATCATGCGCTCAGTCAACAGAAGTCTTCAACAACACTGCAACGAAGGCCTTTCCTTTTTCAATCTCTTATCCCGGCCACCTTGTATGGCCGTCCACTTCATCAAGCCCAGATACCTACCATCATAACCCCCTCAGGTCATATTTTATGAAAGAACCAATCCCTAGTGATCATCACCTCACTCTCAAAACAACGTCAATTTTCAATCTCCTATTTAAACTTAACCCTGATGTCCCCTTCCTTACCTGCGCACAAGCAATCCCAAGTTTCATCAAACTGGGGACCACAGGCACCAGTCTCATCACTATTCAACATATTGACCTCACTCGTCACAACTCAGGTACCATAGAAGAGAGCAGTTGTCATAGTGTTGTAAGAACCTTGTCATCATCACTCATCTTATCATCGATCATCTGACTCATCCATTCCCATCACTCCTCCAGGTTATGCATTCTCTCCACAACCAACCTCACCACTCTGCTCCCAAATGATGTTGTTTCGTCCGAGATACTGAGCGTTCACCTCGACTGTGCTCTCTATGGAACTCGGTAGTTAAACGACATCCATGGCAGAAGCTCCATGTGTCAAGCACAACTGGGAGGTCTACCCATTTTAGTGAGAGATGGTGGGAGCAAGGTTGCATGACTCGCAAAGGCCAACGCCCTCGATAGGTCACTCACGGACCACTCAATCATCCAATCGGGAGGTCATTATTCCTCCCACTTCTGCCAGTCTTCGCCATTTTCCAATCTTCTCCAAGTCTTGTGGCCTCTATCCTCCAACGGCCACCCGATAGTACCACGTGCATCCAGCCATAAAAATGGCCAACTACCCGAGGGCGATTTCCGATGCTCCTTCGGTCCCTCACTCCAAAACACGTGGTGCTTTTAAGCCACCCGAGCGCAATGACTAACTTTACCCTTTTGAAGGCTTCCTAGGCCCTTGGGCTCAATTGACCCATGTTCAATCGCTGTCCTCATGGAACCCTTCTTCCCTACAGCCTCTTTGCGGGGGAAGGCAATCAGCCCAACCCTTTTCAATGGGCAGTGTGCAATGCGCCCTTGACGCAAAGTTCCACATCTTGTACTGTCGACTGACCCAATTCTACCCCTGCCTAAATCCATGATCAGGCAAGCTAGATCTGGCTAGCCTTTTTTGGCCTTCAGCTGGGCTAGACCTTTAGCTCAGCCATGCCTGCCACAGCGGCCGCAATCATGCACCACCGCTTAAGAGTACAAATGGACACCCTTGTAAAGGTGTCCTTCCGACATCAAATGGACACCCTTGTAAAGGTGTACTTCCGACATCAGTACGCCTGACTACAAACGGACACCCTTGAAGAGGTGTCGTTCCGACATCAGTACACCTTCCGCAGGTGGCAGTTTTAGGAGGTTGAGCACTGATTTCCAAAATTTGGCCGATGATCCTGGTTGTGCGCCGACCAGCAGTCCAAATGCACGGCCGGTCACCGAAATGCAAGTTCAGCCACACATCGGGGCCGTGCACAAGCCTGAAAGGTCCAGATCGCCACCTGATTGTAACTTTCGACCACCTGTCAATGATCTGTCCATCTTCTGGTACACAGCCTCAATGGCTCAGTATTAACATTATGATCTCTATACAATGTACCTCTTAGTGTGGTCATGACCTCTTGTGTGAGATCTGTTGCTTTCATGTTTGGGATTAGGCCTGTTCGGCGTGAGTTGACAGGTGGACGAATAGGGATACACAGAGTGAACTAGATCAAGGTAAGTGGTTCATAACAAATCACTGATAACCACCGAAACGCCAGTCCCCCCCCCCCGAAAAAAAAAAAAAAAACCCTTTGTTTCACAGGAAGGAGGGGGTTGAATACGTCAAATAGATGACATGGAAAACTGGGTAAAATGTGCATTGGAATGGACGATGTTAAGGGCACGCTATCGAGTACATATAAGGTTTGCTGGCTGGTGGATAATTCCACCCAGTTTTCCACCAGTATAAGATAGTTCCGAGCGGATAGCATTAGCAACAACATGAAAGGCAGGCATGACTATGTCATTTCCAGATAATGTTCCATACTCGAGCTTGTGCAGAGGAGTAGCAGAAAGGGGGGTGCAGAGGGGGGAGAGAAGGGGGG
>BFEA01000203.1:1619751-1630393 GCA_003427395.1 Chara braunii | reverse complement strand
GGGCTTGTCCTGTAAGCTAAGTTGGATGGTGCTTCCAGATACTACCAGGAGTAATGTTGAGGATCCCCAGCCTCTAATGTTGTTTATGAAATGAAAATTTAATTTCGAGTCGAAAAAAAAAAGAAAGGCATAGGAGTAGCAGGCTGGGGATTCAACAACTTTTTTTTTTTTTTTAAGGCTAATTCTTTAAGACCAACCAAGCCAATTACCTGTCGAATCTGGACAGACCTTTTATATTGTCATTATAGTATTACGGGGAACCCCGTTTTTATTGTCATTATAGTATTACGGGGAACTCCGTAATAGCAGCCACATCCGTGCTTATTATTGTCGTTATATTATTACGGAGAACTCCGTAGCAGCCACATCCACATCCGTGCTCAAGCCTCCAGCAGATACCTGCAACACCTGTCAGGGTCAGTCGGTAGAATCAGGACCGAGCTTCTTCGATGGGCCAATCATTGTGCCTCCCCTCCGGTCCCCTCCTCCTATGAACACGAGCAGTCTCTGCTCAATGCCTCCCGGGGGAACCAACAACATATCTCTAGGTGGCGGGCGCCAAGCTTGGGCAGGAAGGTACATGAGGCCAATGGGGATTGAACCCAAGACCTCCTGAATTTCACTTGCGTGCCTTACCAACTGAGATAGCCCACTGGATGATTCAACTTTTTTTTTTTTTTTTTTTTTTTTTGAAAGATGATTCAACTTTGGGAAGGTGTCGAAAAACATTCTCTGACGACTTGCGCGAAAAAAACAAGAGCCTAGCTCAGTGGGTACACCCATGAACTGTTGAAATACAGACTTGTGTTCGAATTCAGATGACGGAATTTGACAATTGAAACCAGCTACTAATAAATTGCTTGGGGTCGGTCAGCTCAATGATAACATCTCAAAACCAGCGCCTTTTTATTTTATTTTTTTTAAACAACTTGTGCGAATTTTTTTTCCGTCTCGACGTCTCCATTTTTATTTTATTTTATTTATTTATTTATTTTTGGTTCAAGCCCTTGAATTGTAACAGTTCAAAACCGAGGCCGGGGACCTCACAATTCAACCCGGTGTTATCCTGGCAGCATAAGCCAGTTTAGCTTACGAGCCAAGGCTCGCCATCAGAGGGGGAGCGAGGAAAGATTTAGGAACAGAAATGGCCAAACCAAGACCGCTGTCCTGAAATCCTAGCTCCTAAAGAAAAAAGCCACAAGCCAACAAATCCGCACAAACCAAAAATAAACAACTAATGCCTCAGGCCCAGAAAACCTAACAATCCACAAACTTAGCTAACTATCCTATCAAATACAGTAACTAACTATTCTAAGTGAACCGATTCATGCCTAATGTGGCAGACCGGACCAACTTGGACCGGGAAGGTTGTGTCCAATGTTCCCTCCTTATGATCCCTGCCTTCCTCCTGCGGAAACAAGAACCAAGCAATCAGGTTCACCCTCAATTTATCCATCCCGAAACCACTTCATCATAACTAACTTCCCACCTTCCAACTTTACCAATGAACCACCCCGACTCCTCCTCCTCCAATCCGCGTGCATTAGGCGGCGAAGTGAGGTTTTGAACAACATTCAAATCTCTTTGTTGAAAATTTTCCTGTTCTCAAAAATTTGCAGGTTTCTTTCTTTCCAAATCACAGCACAGCCACCGCACGGGCTGCTTGGGCTATATAGCCCCAGCCTTTGTCAAGCTCTCGTGCATCCGGAATCCCACCCAAAAGCACCCATTCGTGGTCCCAGGTTAATTTCTTATCAGAAACTTCCTCCCAGAAATCCCACCACCATCCCCATATTCGGAAAGATGCAGGGCAATCGTACCACAAATGGGTCGTGGATTCGAAAGCCCATCCACATCTGCTACAAGTAAGCTCGACTTTCATACCCCTTTGGGCTAAATTAACAGCAGAGGGGGTGGCTAGTAGAGACAAGAGCCAAAGGTTGGCAACCAGATGATAATTAAGCGTTGATGCCAGTTGTTTCCAACAACGTGAAAGGTTGGCAGCCAGATTATAATTAAGCGCTGATGCCAGTTGTTTCCAACAACGTGTGAGCGTTTTTTCAATCTTTTGGTTATCGATATTGAGCACCTGATTCCATCTTTTCACCGCCACCTCTATTGGTAAACGTTGAGGTCTTAGAGAACTGTACCCCTGATTGGTCATATAACAAATGAGTGGTAAATCCTCACCACCAGGGCCTTGTCCTTTCCAGCCCCACATCTTGGGGTCAACCTTCAGATCTGCAATGGTCATACCATGGGCAAAGACATTACAGTCCCAGTTCCCAGTTACCTTCTTCGTCGCATATTTCCCAGACCCGAACCTGGGCTAAATTAGCAGAGAGTGGCGGGTGAGTAGGGCTCTCCAATTGAACCAACTTGCATGGTTTGTTGGGTCCAACACCAACCCAACATTGGAATTCCCGTTTACCATTCTGATCAAAGCCAACCAATTTCCAAAAGGAGGAGGTGGAGCTTATTGGAGTATCCACATACCAAGTCCCTGGCGGGTCTACCCCTTCAGGGCTCAAAATGTCCTTCCACTGTGATGGGATAGTATCAATTAGCTCCACCAACCTCTCTTCCACAAACCAGACCGGGCCTAACACCTGTCTTATTGCTGTTACCGAATACCAATGACCTTCCAGGGAGTTCCAGATATCTCTTATTCTCAATATTCCCCGTTCAATCAAGGTTCTTCCAAAGCTGTCTCTTGAGGAGTCATCAGCGAACCATCAAGCATCAGATTTTCGGATAGCCAGATTCTCAAATAGTGGTTGCAACAAAACTTCAGCTTTTGTTGTTGGAGGTAGCCATGAGTTTGGTTTCAGATATTTCCAGGTACTCATGGCTGCCTTTCAAAAGTCTCATTTAATCTGACGATTTTTGTAAGATGGCAGCCAAAAAGCAAGTCCACACATCCGAAGGACGTATTAAATTCCACTCAGCAGCCAAAATGAGTTCAGCTAGTAAATTTCAGTGTGTAATCTCTGGTGAACACATCACTTTCATCGCCCACCGGACTAGCATCGTCATGTTTTCCCTTTGGGGGTCCACCAAGTTTAGGCTCCCTTCCTCCTTAGGAAAGCATAACAGATCCCAGACAACTTTAAACAAGAATCCCACCTCCTCAGTGGAAGAGGGTTTCGAGATAAACCTGGAAGCCCTTCGTCTTATTAATGAACATAAATGCCTGTCGAGGGGTCTGATAGCAGCCACAAACCACAGCAGTGCAAACAGAGCACTGTTAAGCACCAAAACTCTACCGTAGATTGACAGGTGGGGAGCTTTGCCCCACGTAGCAGCTCTGTGTAGTAGACGTTGCAGAAGGCTACCGTCTTGGTCGACCGTACATGAAAGGAGTGTCACTTGGACCCCTAAGAACCTCTCTGAATCCCCTGCCTCAATTCTTTTCATACCCCAGTTAATTACCGGAGAGAACCTGCTAGGGAGGAGTAAACTGATTAAATCCAGTTTACCGAAGCTTCTGAGAGTATTGAGTACTCATCAAGGCATTGTTTCAGAGCATTCATAAAACTCGTCGAATTCTCTGAGATCGCGAATAAGTCATCGGCCAGGGCTTTAACCTTACATTGATCAGGCCCTGCATTAAGCCCCCTAATCAGCGGATTAGATCTTATATTACATAAGAGGTTTTCCATCTGAATCACGAAGAAAAGTGGGGCCAAGGGACATTCTTAGCGAAGTGAACGGGTGAGCGCAAAGGAATCTGAAATATTCCCGTTTACCATAACATCGGCCATTGATAGCGAGTAGAGAGCTACCACCCAGTTACACAAATTATCACCAAACCCAATATATCGTAGGGTAGTTAGGACATATGTCCAATTAACTCTATCATATGCTTTTTCAAGATCCAACATCAGAATAGAGAAATCTGTCTGGGTATTTTCCACCAGTTCCAAGGTTTCAATTGTTGTTACGATATTGTCAAAGATTGAGCGGCCTTGTACAAAGGCTGCTTGATTCTGAGCGATCAGGGAGGGGAGGTGCTTGCCCAACCGCCTAGCCAATACCTTTGCTAGTAATTTATATGACACGTTAAGAACTGAGATTGGGCGCCAATTCCTAATCTCTAACCTGTCCCCCTTCTTATACAGCAAAGATATAATCCCGTTCCTCATTCCTTTCGAAAGATTACCCCCTGTCAGCACCTGATTATAAATATCCAGTAACTCCTCTTTGACCATATCCCAAACGATTAGGTAGACTTCCACAGGTAAACCATCATATCCTGGGGCTTTGCCTTTCGCCATCGAGCGAAGGGCGACCTCCGTTTCCTCTGTAGTGATTGGTCGGTCCATGTCAAGTTTTCCTTGTAGGGAAAACTTAGCATAAAAATGTTGCCAATGAGTAGAATTTTCAGATAGATCCAGAGTCAAATCCTCATTCATCCGCCTGGTAGTTAGAATGTCTTTATAGTATAGAGCGACATAGAAGCAAAGTTGGGATTGATGCTTTGTCGAGGGCAGTTCCGGGTCGAAAGGGTGTGAAAGCTCGCACATCAAGTGTGATAAACGTTTTGGTAATAGTCTTTGGAAGGTTTCTCTAAACATCCGATCATAAATAGCTACTCTCTTGACTTTTAAAGCGCTCTGCCCAAATATTCGACTGTTGCTGTTGATAAGCATCCCATTCCGCCATGCACGTTTCCCTAATTGGGCTCCATACTGGGTGTTCATTCATACGTGATTCTGCATATTCAATCTTGCGGATCAACTCTCTTTCTTTGTTATTCTTCCCTGCTGCCAGAATGCGTGAAAATAGACTAAGGTTTTTGGAAAAGATCCTGGATCCGACATCCCACCAAGCCTCTTTCGAGTCAAAGGAATCTTGATTCAACTTCCACCCTTCCCCGAAGCGTACCATCCAATCAGCCACCCCGGGGACAGACAACATCTGAGTGTTGACCCTATAATACCCCGGTCCTCAATATCTGAGAGTTAAAACCAGCTACTACTGGCTTGTGATCAGAGATAGGGTTAAAGACTTCATCGATGCGGACAGTAGCATGCCAAACATCCGGTGAGAGCAAGAAGTAATCCAATCTTCTACGGATAATACCGCTCCCTTCTCTTATATTAGAGAACCAGGTGATCCCAGGCTTACCTGGGTGGAGGATGGGATATGGTTCGATCAGATATAGATTTGTCATAAACCGCAAGAGGACTTTCACATCCTCCAGTCCTCGCACACCATCTTGTCTGTCTAACACAATATTCCAATCCCCTGCAATAACTAGGTTAAAATAATCTGGGACAAACAATGGGAGATCATAAAAAAAGAGGCATCGTTCATTGGCATCGGTTGGAGCATATATTAAAGCCACAACCCAATCCTGCCCATCGATCCAGAGCTTAATCCAAGCCCATCGTCCCCAAAGGTCAGCGCAAAAGTCAACTATCTCAGCATTCAAGTTCCTACGTACAAGGACAACCACTCCACCTCTCGAGCCTCTGGCGGGGGACCAAATCTGCGGTCCATCCCACCAGGGACCTAACTCCGAGATTTTGAACTCTGAAAGCTTACTCTCTTGAATACAGGCAATATCAATTCGATTCTCATGAATCCAGCTCTTGAGCCGACCCTTTTTATTTCTGCCAGGTGTGTCCCCCAATCCGCGAACATTCCACGTGGTCAATGTAGGTTTGCCCATTTAGGGCAGAACTTCCCGCTAATTGGATCTGGGACACCGTGGTAAGAACCTCGGGCAGCCATGATTCATTTAAGGCTCGCTTCAAGAAGGGGGAATCCAACTTCTTTCCATTGCCCAATTTTGAGTTTAGATCTGACAAGAAATCAGCCATCACGGTCGGAGCCACCTTTATGCGGTGCAAATCCGACTTCCTACCATCTGTGAACCAAGACATTGGAATCAGCCTCAAGCCTTCACTCTCTAATTGTTCTAGCTGGATCGACAGAAAATGTGCATCGAACAGGGGAGAGTAGTATCGGGCTCGTTTGCCCTCAACTTCCACCAGAAACCGAGGCATCGAAACTTCAATAAAACGAAAGCTGAATTTGTTCTGGATCATCGTGCGTGCCAAATTTTCCAACGCGTATGGCATCGGAGATTCTTGGCAGCTCAAGTTCAAAAGGAACAGAAGGCCATCAGTACCCATCCAAGCAACAACCCACAGAGCATCTTTAACAGCAGTACACATAATCGGGATAAACTTCGACTCCAACACTGATTGACCCTTCGAGAGAGCATCCATACGAGAGCGTCAGGGTTTTCGCTTACCTGTTGTTGTTGATCGTGATTGGGAGCCATTCGAGCTTCCCGAATCCTCTGCATGGAGGTTATCGACCCGAATGTCATTCTCGCCCTCACTGAGCCTTCGTTGTTTCCCCAGGGATTCACCTCAAATACGACTACCACTTCCTCCGAGGGCAAAACTCCCGGAGTGAGCAGGTCTCGGTTGTTGGAACAATCCCTCGGACGGGCCCGGTGGGATTCTACCACCAGGTTGACGTGGCGGTTGCCAGGGGGCAAAGCCGTGTAGGGGAGCGACCGATGGACTTACCCCAAGTTGCTGCTGAGGAGGGAGCATGCCAAATTGCTGAGCCGCATAGGGGTGTGATGGTAAGTTTCTTAAGAAGACAGCCCATGCAACATCCAAGGCAGAATCCTGTCGGATCCTGGGATCGTAACCATGGTTGGTGCCTATCGCGGGATGCCCGCATTAACTCCCGGAGAGAAAGCGGGGTCCATCCTTACTACCATATCTTTCGAAGCATTCGCTGGTGTAGCTGAGCCTGCCTATTAGGCTGACGCTTCTGGGGCCGCCAACGGCCCATTGTACCCTTGATGTTGTTGGTTCCGCCTGGCCGTCGATTGAACTTGATTGGAACTCGAAGTGCCTTGATCCGGCCTCCTCCCTGCACGTCGGCAGGTGGACTCGGTGTGGAAAAAGGTGCGACATCGCTTGGACCATTCCGAATCGGCACTCGCGAGTCTTATCTCCAGCACATCTCCTTGTAAGGTTTGCACCATAATCTTGTCCTTCATATTTGTCTTGTAGGCCGGATCGATATCGAAACGCAACTTCACCAGCTTCGGATCCGTGTCATCACCCTCTGGTTCATGTTGCTTCACAATCTTGCCGACCACTTTCTCCACGTGCACGTGGATGAATGGCATTTCATCCAGAGGTATTCCCACAGCTACGACCCAGAAGGTACTCTGATCGATCAACTGTCTCCAATCTCGAATCTCGGCTTTTGTCAACCATGGTTTGAAATCCGTCCGGTAGGTGGTCCCTGCAAGGTCGATAGCGTCGGATTTCTTCCTTAACATCCAGTCGGAAATTGCTTGAGCTCTTGGAACGTAAGAAATAACATTAGGGCTCTCCACTTTGATTCGACCCCTCTTGAAATCTTGTCCGAAAACCTCGTCTCGGATCCAAACATCCTCATACGCCCTCACCGCATCTTCTTTGACTTTCTTAGGTAAAAAATGTGCTCCGTCTCTCGAAATGACTGTCACTGTTCGTTACTTAAGCCATTTGACTTTAATTTCATCGAGAGACGTATTTAATACAAATTTTACTTCCTTTCCTGTCACTTGCATCTCCCTTGGATCTATGTCCGTTGGGAGAATACCATCCTCAAAACAAGCCCTAATCATCTCCCTTACTCTTTCTTCTTCCAAGCGATAATCTCCTGGGACTTGCTCTCTCCCATCACCTCCCCCTTGTCCTATTGGCTCCGCCTCCATACTTAGACTCAACCCTCCAATTCTTCACAAAAGCTTCGTCAACCTTCTAAAGCGAAGGACAACAGACTTCACCACTCTATTATTACATATGCAAAACATAACACCCAGGGTGGCGGGGCGTACTGCAAAACAATTCTAACCGCTGATAGCATCGGCTATGGCTAACAGCCATAGGTCCTCGACAAGACGACGACTAGTAGGAGCTACCATCCACGACCGTGGGTCCACGGTGGAACCACCTGCCGCCGGTCAGGCCTGTGCCACTACAGACGGGGCTAGGGTCGAGCACTGCCGCGTCAACCGTAGCGTCTTTTCGTGAAGCGTCGCCGCCCGGGTCCATACCCTCGCGTTTCGATTCTGGATTTTTGCCCTTTTTTTTTTATTTTTTTTATTTTTTAGAAAGCTATGTTCTTCTCTCAATTTCACCTCACACTACCTACCTACCACTCCTCCTAATTGTAGGCATATGGGGAACTCCGTACCAGCCAGAACCGTGTTCACGAGAGAACATGGGGGGGCTGCTCCCGACCTGCAGGTGGGCGATACCGGCTAGGGGACAACCGGTAGCATCAGGGACCATGCCAACAGGACCAATCCCTGTGCCTCCCCTCAGGTCCCCTCCCCTATGAACATCAGCAGACTCTGCTAAGTGCCAATCGGGGGAAGCATCAGGGACCATGCCAACAGGACCAATCCCTGTGCCTCCCCTCAGGTCCCCTCCCCTATGAACATCAGCAGACTCTGCTAAGTGCCAATTGGGGGAACCAGTGGTCTATCTCTAGGTGGCGGGCGCCAAGCATGCCCAGGAAGGTACATGAGGCCAATGGGGATTGAACCCGCGACCTCCTGAGTGCCACTTGCGAGCCTTACCAACTGAGTTAGACAGGCTGTGTGGCCAAGAGAGTGGATAGAAAAAAAAAAAAAAAAGAGTGGCCAGCCCCTACGAAAGATTGTCCTACAGATAGACAATACGCAATTCCTTATTCGACATATTTGATTGATTTTGCAACAGCTATCATCATGGGTGTACCCAGGGGCCAGGTCCCACTAGCAGCGTTGAGTTTCCTCAACGCCTGAATCTGGACGTCTCTGTGGATATGTGCAGAAATGGCCTTGAGTTTTCTCAACCACACATCTCCACGATCACGTCCAGATTCAGGCGTTGAGGAAACTCAACGCTGCTACCGGTAGTGGGATCTCCTTCGGTTGTGAGGCCCTTCGGGGGTAGAATTGTGAGGCCCGTTGGTCATAACGATAATGCCCCTTCGGCCAGTTCTCCTTTTTTCCCTAAAAAGGGATCCATGACCTTGGGATATCATCTTTGAGCTGAGCTGGACCAGCATGTTTTCACTCGTCAGATCCCACTGGAATTCCAGTGGATGTTTTCACTCGTCAGATCCCACTGGAAAGTCCACGTAAATTCAGAGCTATTTTCACTCACGCGTCAGATTCCACTGGAATTCGAACACACGTCTGCATTTCAACAGTTCGTACGTATATGTGCCAACTGAGGGCACACTCACACTGGGACTTATTTACTTATTATTTTTTTTTTTTTACCGTGTAATTACGGCCAATTCCATTCAGGTCTGGACGTGAAAGTGGTCAGATTCATTAAATGAACTGGTTGTAGTAGTGCTACCTGTGTGTGAGTATGAAATGTCGTACTTCCCAAAAGAAAATTAAAAAAAATGAAATATCGTAGTGCTTGCTACCTGCCTGTGTGTGAGTATGGGGCTTTGCCCCCAAAAAAAAAAAGAAAAAAAAAGAAAAGTATGGGGCTCGCTGCACTACTCTCGACATGCACAAAAGCCGTGCATCTTTCCATATTCTAGCGGAAGATTCACTCTCGTTTTGCACATTTCGAGAGCAGTGCGGCGAGGCCCTATGCCCTCGGCCGGTTCCGCCTGCCGGCATACGATTCCCTTGCCTCCGACCGACCCCGATTATGCGAGCATGCTCTTCTGTGGATAAGGGCCTCGCCGCACTACTCTCCAAATGAGCAAAACGAGAATGAATCCACCCCTATAACACCTAAAGGTACATTGCCATTTTTTTTCGTCTTTTGTGCATGTGGAGAGTAGTGAGCGAGGCCCCAAGGGACGGCAATGCCTTCGCCGTGAAGCCGGCAAGCACCTCTACCTTTTTGCCTTCTGGGTGCCGTAGCGAGAGGCGGGGTGCGGCGCGTGCGGTGCAAGGGTGCAGATGTGTGTGCGTACGTACTAATTCTGTCTCATGCTAAGATACGTGGTGAGAAGCAGGATAGCGCCATAGAGGCCGCCGTAACGCGGAGGGGAAGAGGAGCAGCCGTTGCCCGTGTGTGTTGTTGTGCCACTCGGCGCCGGAGTCGGTTCGGGCAAGGCAGAGGTCGCAGACTGCCCGGCAGCAGCAGCTTTTTCGAACGCAATGGAGGTAGGACACGACAGGAGGAAGGATAAGCGGAGTGTGGGAGTGTGGCATCGATGGATTGGATTGGACGAAGATGAGTGCAAGGATGAGGAAGAAAAAACGAGATCAAATGACATCTTTGACCGGAAGACGGTTGTTGATTGGCGGCGTGTCTGATTGGCGGCGTGTCTGATTGTTGCTTGTCTGATTGGTCGCAGAGACGAGTGGTCGAGTCGTTGTGTGATTCATTGCGGGTTTGATTGGTTGCTTGGTCGATTGATTGCGGTTTTGATTGGGTGCTTTTGATTGGGTGCTTTTTGGTCGATTGATTTCGCGTTTGATTGGTTGCGTGTTGGATTGGTTGCGTATTTGATTGGTTGCTTGTTCGATTGATTGCTTGGTCGATTGATTGCGTGTTTGATTGGTTGCTTGATTGGTGTGCGCCTCAACTTCAATCCGACGTCGACGATGCACCCGCCTGTCATGAGATGAGAAAGAAAGAGAATGACGGAG
>BFEA01000203.1:1605691-1617675 GCA_003427395.1 Chara braunii | reverse complement strand
TTTTTTTTTTTTTTTTTTTTTTTTTGCAGTAGATTTTTTTTCTGGGTGCGAGCGTTGTATGCCCACCCCATAATCATGCTTCTAATTGTCTTTCGTGACGTCGGTGTTTTTTTCTAAGTGTTAGGTCTAATCAATTTGGAATTGGAGATTCAATTTAGGATTTTTTTTTTTTTTTTTTTTTTCCAATTTTAGGATTGTATGATCTTGTCTTGATGCTTTTGAAACACCTTTTTTCAGAATCATTCAAGTTAGGAAGAAGCGTAATAAGATTGGTACAGCCACTAACTAACCTGGTTCGCTCGGTTATGATTCGGTCGTAGGTAGACAGGCTGGGGGAAAGACTGAGTTGGGAGCTGGATACGTCCTCTACCAGGATCCTTGGTGGTTCCTAGCGGTCGCATTTAGACGACTTGTTGCGTAGAATAGTAACCTAGATGGAATATGGTCTGTTTAGTTAGTAGATAGGTTATGGGTTTCTTTTGTTCAGTGGAGGTGGTAGCATTGAGATTGTTTCCTTTTGCAAATTGTTTGGTTTTTCTGCCGTGAGGAATGCTTTTTTTTCCTCCTTTTAGTAGGTTTGCTGGTGGGGCCCCCTTTTGGTTCTGCTTCTTTCAATTAGGGTTGTTTGGCTTTTTCTGCCTTGAGGGATTGGTTCTTTTTTTTTTCCTTTTCTTTTAGTAGGTTTGCTGGTAGGACCCTTTTGGTTTTGCTTCTTTTAATTAGGGTTGTTTGGCTTTTATTGCCTTGAGGGATTGGTTCTTGTTTTTTCCTTTTCTTTTAGTAGGTTTGCTGGTAGGGCTCTTTTGGTTTTGCTTCTTTTAATTAGGGTTGTTTGGCTTTTTTTGCCTTGAGGGATTGGTTCCTTTTTTGTTCCTTTTCTTTTGGGTTAGAAGCTCAGTGCAGCGGTCTGGAGCTGGCCATTCCTGCAGCTGGAGTCCTTCTAACACCAACACCTAAGCGGGGTAAAGGTCCCCAGTCCTCCTTTTTGGTCACGAGTCTCCGGGTTGTTTGTAGAGGATTCCCGGCGTCTCCTATATCTTTGTTCTGCTAATGGCAATTACCGTTCTTTTGAAAAAAAAAAAAAAAAAGAAGTCCTCCTTTTTGGTCACGAGTCTCCGGGTTGTTTGTGGAGGATTCCCGACCCCTCCGTTATCTTTGTTCTGCTAATGGCAATTACCGTTCTTTTGAAAAAAAAAAAAAAGAATCATTATGAATTACCTCGTTTGCGAGGCCCTATGCTTGCAGGGGTCCCCTCTATATAGTCCTTAGTAGTAGTGGTAGGAAGGTAGTGAAAGGCGAAAAAAGAATTTGAGAGAAGAACATAGTAAAAAAAAAAAAAGAAAAAAAAAAGAAAAGAAAAAAAAAGAAAAACAAAGAGTATTAAAAAAAAAGTAAGAAAACGTAAAAAAAAAAGTACTAATATTGGCGCTACACTATTCTCCACATGCACAAAAGACAAAAATATGGCGGTGAATCTCTCCATGCTCTAGCGGAAAATTCATTCTCATTTTGCGCATTTGGAGAGTAGTGGAGCGAGGTCCACATAGCATATATAGGCGTTGGCCGACGATTTTTTTTTTCTTTTTTTTCCCCAGTGATTGGAAAAACCGCAAAAGAATGCTTCTTCACCCTCCGCCCATGTTTTTTTTTGGGAAAATTTTCGAAATGCCCCTGAAGTTTGCGTTTATTTGCGTTTTGCCCCTCCGATGGCCGACTTACCCTGATGTGCCCCTCTGACAACGATTCAAGTTTCCTAAAAAACCCTGGCATCGCGTGGGCCTGAAATATGTTCAATATGCCCCTACCGGTACCGGTGCCAAATTTCCAGTATGCCCCTACCGGAAAGCCATTGGGTACCGCCATCTCTAATGGTATGTTCTCGGCTGTACATTACCCTCCTAGCTCCACAGCTTTGTCACTCACACACACACACACACAGAGAGAGAGAGAGAGAGAGAGAGAGAGAGAGAGAGAGAGAGTTGGCTGCAGTACAAAGGAGCTGAAGGGGGAAGAGGAGAGGGAGGTGGAAGTAGACGATGTGGCGGTAATTCCGACAGTTTCGAGGATGTGGTTCGTTGGTCGTGGCGGGGCGKTAATGGGGCAAGCAACCAATGGCACGACTTTGTGCATGCATGCACAAGTGTAGGAGGCGTTAATGGGCCAAGCAACCAATGGCACGACTTTGTGCATATATGCACAAGTGTACACGTGTACACGTGCCGAGAGTGACAGAGGTGAGCGGCATGAGCAACAGAGATGGGCGATTTTCATCGCCCCATGACCGTGCTGAACGGGGTTGTGATAGTGACAATTGTGCCACACACACACACACACACACGGACACACACAGACCGAGAGAGAGAGAGAGAGACGTGAAGGGGGAGGAACACTCACCTTCGGCAACGCACTCCGAGGACCTCCACCAAGGCGGCCGCAGGTCGCAGTAGCAGAAGAATGAACTCCATGGTGGATTGCAGCAGTGGACAGAACGATGAGTGGTGTGCTGTTTTTTTGCGCGGCGGCGGCCTGGAAAAGCAAGGAGTTTGAATTCGAATTCCTAGGGCCTTCCCGCTGGAGAGCATCTCAGGAAGATGCATCCATCGCGAAATGGCAAATAGAACAGCCACCACGGGAAATGGGACCGGCGGTCTGGTAGGGCAATTCCCGTCCCTCACTGACAGGGGCCTGCACGAAAGGTCAAGAGGCCGCAGGGGCAAACCAGGGTAAGTCGGCCGTCGGAGGGGCAAAACGCAAATAAACCCAAACTTCAGGGGCATTTCGAAAATTTTCCTTTTTTTTTTTCTTTGTAATTTGATCTTACGTAGCGACAGGCCTGCATGCCACTACATTCTCTCCCCCTTACCCCCCTCCCCCTCCGCCCCCCCCTCCTCCGCCCCCACCCCCCGCCGACCGAAAAAAACCCACCAAAGGGCGGCAAGGGAAACAGATAAAGGAACGTGGAGAAGGCACTGGATGCGGGGGCCAGGCCACGGTGGCACAGGCATTTCCTCTCCTCTTTTCTTTTATTTTTTGTTTTCACCAAAGGAAAATTCATATTAACCATGGCAAATTGAGGTTGGGCACCTCGAAATTCAACCTGGTTTTGTCCTGGCAGCATCAGCCAGTTTAGCTTACGCGTGGCCCACTCACACTTCTTGGGGTTGATCTTGAAAGTTAGACTCACAACAATCAGTCATCTAAATAAGGAGGCCCCGGGTAACCGAATACAACGCGGGTTAGTGTGGTTGCCCGGGTACGTTTACGGGTGATTGCCCTTGTTGTTGTTGTTGTTTTGGGGGGAAAAAAGCACGTGGAGTTGATGTTTCCGTATTCAGGCCGCTTTGTGGGTCAGATACAGGTGCGAGGACTTCGCGCTCGCGTGTAGAGGGAACAGGGCACGTGTGTGTGGCCATAGACAAGGAGCCGTAGTCTATCCTTGGAGCTACCTACACATCAGTCGCTACTCGTAGATGGTCTGCAGCGTCTTTGGCCCAGTACTAACCTGTGCGGGAGTATGATATGTTGTGCCGGTGCTCGACTACTCCTCCTCCTCCAATTTATGCGGTGCATCAAGGAACCTCCTCCTCACATTGCCCGTTCCGGCGGGGACACGTGTGAATTGTCTTGTAGCAGCCATCCACGTGGGCGAGGCATTTGATGACAACTGGCCACACTTTTGTCTCCTCCCTTCTCCATCTAGTGCAAAGCGTCAGTCAACAACCTTGAGTTACACTCCACTACCCGCTCCACCCAGCGCGAGCGAAGCATTGGGCGCCACGCCCCCCTTCCCCCCCCACCCTTTTCTACGTTCTCTTTCCTACTGCTAACGCATGGAAAGCGTGCTCAGACTGCTCCTGACATTCTGCCTCCGTATCTCCAGGCATGCAAAGCAGCTTGTACCTGGACCCTCGCTCACCTTGCAACACCAATTGACATATGCCCATCTTGAGCCAGCAACTTATACTCCCTCTCCTCTCCAAAGATACTTGTCACGGTGCAATGGCCATGTGTCACCCCGCGGAGGAGGGAGAAGAGGGGCACAGCGAGCGAGCGAGCGAGAGAGAGAGAGAGTACGCAAGACTATGCATTGAGTACATACTGCCTTTGCAAGGATGGATGGGTGGTTGGATAATGCTTTGACATGCATTCTTCCTTCTCTTGACAGTGAATGCAGTATCCCTCGAGCAATGCAAGACTAGGAAACGGAACATGGTTTGGGTTGTCCTCCCACAATTCCACAACTCCACAAAAACAGACTGTCATGGACTGGTAGGGGCATGGAAATGTTTGTTTGGGTGTGTTGCCATGTTGACTAAACACAGTGTATCTTTGTGTTTGTGTGTGTGTGTGTGTGTGTGTGTGTGTATGTGTGTGTGTGTGTGTGTGCATGTCGGGGTACGGTCGTGTACGTGCTGTGGATTTTGACTCGCATGCATCTGCAGGAGGAATTTGAGCGCGCAGCGAAGGAGGCTACACAGCTGCCATCTTGCAGTGATCTAGACAAGTTGATTCTCTACGGCTTGTTCAAGCAGGCAAAACAAGGAGATGTCAACACAAGTGAGGAAATACCTGCATTTTGCTTGATGGTCAGCTGTATAGTATGTCTAAGTGGAGATTGAATGATCGATTGGTATTGGTCAACTGAGGGGTTTTGGATTGGATTGATTGATTGATTGGATTGGAGTGGATTGATTTGTTAATTGGATTGATTTGTTGAGTGGACTGGTTGATCTGATTGGCTGTTGGTTGGATTGATGGACTGGATTGATTGATTCATTCATTGAAGGTATTGATTGGTTGAGTTTTCGATCGGTCGATGTAATTAACTACTACTGAGGTCTCTCTTATTTTTAAATCATGACAAAAATAATTTAGTCAACCAGAGTTGTAAGCATGAGGTCTCATCAATTACCCCAGCAGGGACGGCACTTGACGGTGCCTTTAGTGGGAGGGACAGTGCTAAATAAACAGTCAGTGCTCATATCCTGTGCTGGAGACCTCAGTTGCTAGATTGTTTTGGTATGCATGTAAAAATGTTTCTACTGTCAAAGAACCAAATCATCCTAAGAGTAAAAGTTGTGGATCAAAGGTCTTAACTTTGATAAAGATCCAATTCAATTTTTAAAATTTTTAGAGATATTTAAAAAATAAATATAAATCATCCCAAGAGAATTGAGGTTAACAAATACGTCAACCTTATCTGCCTGCGACTTCCACTGACAACGCTATATGTGGCCGGGCAACACTGCACAAGTCAGAGCTTTGCACTGCGAAGATAGCGATGATGCAGAAAAGGCGCATTTCCGGACAGTTGGCTGCTGATCATTGATGATTGCTGTCGCTTCTCTTATGCTGCCTGGACTAGAGGACTCTAGAGGACTCTAGAGGACTCTAGAGGACTCTAGAGGACTCGAGGATAACGTAACTGATCCTACATGTCTGGTTAACCTGTCTACAGTGTGTCAAGCCTGCTGTGGTGGGTGGTGGGTGAATCACCACTGAGCACGACAAGACAATCTCCCCTTTCTCACCCACATCATCTGGTATCTCCGCCGCTCCCTAATCCACCCAACCTCCTCCCTCCCTTACTTCCTCCTTCCTGCACATTCCAAGTGGTGCCCTTAGCGCACCGTCTGCTCTACGACAAAGGCAGAAAGGAACACACATCCATTGGTGCAGTTCATCGCACGAACACACAAACGAAACCCAAAATCCATATTGGTGCGTGCCGTTTCAAGAGAACAACGGCTCCTCCGACCAATGCACTTTACAAAGGGAGGGATCTAGTCATTCTAATGCCATGTTGATGTACTGCAATTTTGATGTTACCTCCGCGCAGGCCGGCCTGGGATGTTTGATCAGAAGGGGCGATACAAGTGGGATGCATGGAAGAAGAATGAAGGTAATTTTTTTTTGTTGCCTGCAGGCAAAGCTGCCCCCTGTTATCTGATTTTTCTTTTCGTCGTTTTCATTTGGATTTTGCATGGCTGCATATACTCTCTTGCAGTAGGATGGTTTATTGACCACCCCTGTCAGTTGGCTCCTCCCTTGTTTTTATTTCCCACTGCCATGTATGCTCTCTTGCAGTATGATGGTTTATTGGCCTGAGGAATTGAGGAATTGGCTTTATCTTGTGGGGCAAAGCACGAAGCATGTCAGCTCTGTTTGACAGCTCAATTCCTCAGGCCAATGCCATTGACAGATGATTTAGCCTGAGGAACATGGAGCTAGCTCCAGAAAGAAGGCTGAGGCCAATTCCTCAGGATAAACTCTGTTTATCTTGTATTGCACCCACAAGACACAGATATCATATTATCATGTTATCTTGTCCTCTTCCCCCTCTCTGCCTGGCAGCTCTGTTTGACGACACATGTACGCAGAACATGGAGTTAGCTCCAGAAAGAAAGCCAATGCCATTGACAGATGATTTAGAACTGAAAAAAAAGCCAGAAAGTCCAGTTCGGCACGGCCGCCAGACACCCTGGCCGGAGGATGGAGTAGAGGTAGAGGCGAATGTAAGTAACCCACTTACGGGAAGCTCACAATGTCAGCCCCGTGTGTGAGGTCATCACAGGCGATAACCCCCGTTCGACCTCCAGGGCTTTCCCACTTAATATCACCATCTCAGCATCTATCCAACTACTGAAGTCACTGATGTAGTTTCCCTGCAGCAGTCTCACTCCACAGGCAGGTCCAACCTCCTCCGGCACAAAGCTCAGCTGTGGAGGTTGGTACTCAGAACTGCCAGTCTTCAGAAGCAAGCTGTCTAATCAAAACGAGCCACACCAAGTAAGTCAAGTAACACCCCCCCCTTTCTCTCTCTCTCTCTCTCTCTCTCTCTCTCTCTCTCTCTCTCTCTCTCTCTCTCCCCCCTGGACCTAGCTATGGTGCAGGGGGCATTCACTCTGGCCCCTGGCACTCACTCCCTCTGTCCTTGTCTCTGCCTCCTACAGCGCTAATGCTGTGGGAGCGGCGCTCCAGCATCAAGCAGCCCGAGGCAGGAATGAAAGAGTCGAGTCGGGTGGGCAGGGCAGGCAGCTTATTTGTAGTGTTGATGCGGTTTGACCTATCTCGCCGTTGCCGCCTCAGACGGTTGAGATTTCCCAATCTTGAACGGCTCAGATTTGTTATCTGCCAATGTGTGCCTGGACCCAGTGGGCCGTGGGGGCTGTGTCTGAGATCTGTGCCTGTGGTCGACTCTTGAGAGATCTAAGACTCGTCGACTGCTTCATCTGAGTCAGGCCTAACTGTCGAGCTGTCGAGTTCGCTAAATTCAATTCAACTACTGGCTCCAAGGGCCACGGGTGCCTCTTCTGGCCATTGAAGCAGTTCCTTCCAAGGCCTGAGGACTTTTCTGATGCCCTTCCAAGGCCAGAGGTGTGACTTTCGACCCCTCAACATTGAACCTGGACGGAAAGTTACAACCCTTGCCTGTGTGTCTCTGCAGGTTTTTTTTTTTTTTTTTTTTTTTTTTTTTTTTTAAAGGCTATATTCTTCTCTCATCTATCTCATTTTTGTTGCTAGTACTCATCTATCTCATCCTCTCACTAGTGTATGTGTAGCACGGGGGAACACCAACCAACCATCCTCTCACTAGTGTATGTGTAGTACGGGGGAACACCAACCACCCGGATGTCGTGAATTTTTAAACACGCATTTGAGAACGAGAGCAATGCGGCGGGGATGTCCAAATTGCAACGAAGAAGGAAGGAAAAGAGGCATCTGACCGATTGCGGCCATGGTAGCAATTGCGCATTTGCCGTTCATCTAGGAAGGCACTCACACATGATGAACCTATCTGCCGCTGCTTGTTCCTTGAGCCGGCACCGGATGTGTACGCGGGTTCTTTTTGTTTTTGTTCTGAAGAAATGGCGACAGCCCTGAGATATCGCAGTCGAATCGACCGGGCCCAGGCAAGCGGAATTCAATGCATCTAGTTCCATCTGGATCCCAACTTGGGCCCAGGTACATATCACGGTCGAATTGGTGGGCCCCAGGTATTTCCACAGTTTGATGATGGATGTACCAACTGACCTAGTCCCGTCGGTACGAGTGTCCTACTACTGCTGGCACAACTTTCTTTCCCATGGCACCTAAGCGAGAGCGATATTTTGGCCATTCTTCACTCGGCAAGTTAGAAAAGATTGGACCACACCCGAAGACCATCTAGGAAAGATTGGACCACCCCCAAAGACCATCTAGGAAAGATTGGACCACCCCCAAAGACCATTTAGGAAAGATTGGACCACCCCCAAAGAGTCAAAGACTATCTAGGAATGCACTCACACATGATGGATGGATCTATCTGCCGGTCATTCCTTGTCTAAGTTGTGTCTTTGGGTGCGGGCCAATCTTTTTTCGACTTGTGGAGCGAAGAATGGCCAATCTTAGGTGCTATAGAAAACAAAGCTGTGCCAGTAGTAGGACCCTTGCACCGACGGGCCTATCTGAAATACAGATCCAAGTTGAAGTTAGAATCCAGATGGAATTACCGTCAAAGAAGGGGGAGAGGGGCGTGGGAGACCACAGAGGCGAGGAGCAATCACAAATATTATGATGATGCCTGACTGAAAACTGTTGTGAATTAAAACATTAAAAAAATAGTTGTGAATGGATGTGAATGACTACTGTTTGATCACATAGAGAGAACTGTTTTGAATACAAGAGGAATGGCGGATGTGCTGATTTTCTAGCTTGGAGGAGAGTCTCCCCCCCCTTTCCTCTTCCCCTTCCCCTTCCCCTTCCCCTTCCCCTCCTTTGCCACTACTATTATGTTGGTTGCTATGCAAGTGCCTCTGCCATGCCATCTGTCATGATGTCTTCGGCAACGGTTGGTTGCTATGTGGTGTGGTACGATGGATCGGTGTGCACGTGGTGCAATTGCTTTGGCCCCTCTGTGTTGTGGGTGCATGACTTGTGGTGTTTAATTGTCGTTTTGTATTGAATAGGAATGTCACAAGAGACGGCAAGGCAGAACTACATCATGAAGGTCAAGCAGCTCAAAGAGGGTTAACGGCTACACGCATTCACGTGTCTCTGGGTGGGTGTGGGTGGGTGTGTCGATGTACGGTTGTACCCCTGCTACGGTTTTGAGGACTGTTAGATACCCCAGTTGATGAGAAATTTAATCAGGTAAGGGGTCCGTATTTCGAAAGTGATGGAGGTTGACTCTCTTGGGGCTGGCTCTTCTGCTGAACATCATGAAAGGCCAAAGGCAGGCCTTGAATATGGCTTTCCGTGATCAATACCGTATTGTATAGCAATGTCAAGAGAGACAGCAACGCAGACCTTCAGCGCAAAGGGGTCAAGCAACAACTCTGTGTGTGTGTTGTGTGCGTGCGCACGCACGCGCGCGTATGTGTGTGTGGCCCGAGTAATGTTATATGTGGGTTGATGAGAAATAAAATCTATGAAATGATGATGATGAAGCTTGTGAGAAAGGGTTGTTATTTGACAACAGGTTGTGAAGCAGGAGTGTGGTGAAGAGGGGCCGTGTGTCGTTGCGTCGTCGTTGGACTTTAGTACAACAACGGTGTTCATGAAGGTCAGGGGGGAAACTGGGCGACTTAGAGTTTGTTTGCAGGCCAGGTGTGTGTTCTGTTTAACTTGACTCGTGGTTATTGGAGGTTATTGGAGGTTATTGGAGGTTATTGGAGGTCTGCTGCCGCTGTTTCTGCTGAGCTACCGTCTTACCGTCTTTCCCCCCGAGCGTAACGTGTATGCAATGCAGTGCATTCGAGTTTTCACAAAAGCATTGGTGATTCCAATAGAACACGTATGCGTTGTATTCAATTCAGTTATTTTCGAATAGGAAGGGCTGATTTCGAGTATAGCGTGCGTTGTGTATATTTGTTTACAATGCATATGAGTTATGTTCGGAGGAAGGCAGTTGGCCGCTTGGACGCTGCGGTTAACAAGGGGGGGGGCGTGGGTGGGCAGATAGGCTGGGCTTGACTTGGCGTGGCTGGGCTTGGCTTGGCTTGGCTTTATGGAGGTCGGTGGTCTGCGGGCGGGGGTGAAACAAGTTGGCCATTACGATCTCATTTCCTTTGATAAAGCATGCCGAAGAATGGAGAAATATTCTGAAATCTTCCGAAGGTAAGGAAAAAAAAAAAAAGAGTTTTGCCGCTCAGAAGAATCGTGGTGCGAATGTGATGCATATGGCTGCCACTGCCAGAGCCTACCCCCCTATTGCGTTCTTTGTTGATGCAGGCAAAAGCTGACATCGGAGAGAGTGGGAATGCTGGTGGCTCAAAGCTGAGCATGAGAACAACCCTCAACTGTGAGACACAGGAAGTGCCCGTGCACGAATGAAAATGTGAACATTGTGAAATCGGTGCATACAGACTCGAGACTACCGTCTCCACCTGAATAGAACGCCTGGTCATTATAGCGCTATCTGGACTGAAAACTGAACCGAATACAGCTATAATGACTGGGCGTTCTATTCGGCTGAAAACGGTAGGGGACTTTCTCAATGAATGTGTTCGTGATCGAGGACAGGTCCGGCTTCAAATAACTTGTCGTGTGAGAATGCCCTAAGATCGGGAGGCCAAAAAAAAAAAACAAATCAACAAAGAGTCCGAAGACTATGTATCATACGGAAAGGTTTGTATTCCCTTCATATCACTCCTTTGTCACCTTCTGTGACTGTGGGCGTGGGCCTCGCTCCACTACACAGCACATACTATATGTATTTGGACCTGTTAGAGGTTGGGTACATTTGAAAAATGTTTGATCAGTCCAAATGTATCTACTCTGGATTGCAGTCCAGATTCTTGTTGCATGTTGAGCAGTGGAGAGAGGCCCTGTTTCTCACCCTTGTCTCTTGTTTTCGTCACCCTTTGTGACCATTTGTGGTGCTGTTATGCCTTCAACCAACCCCATTATTTTTGCTGCCATTCGCAAACACGATCGCAGTTCAAACTTCTGAGGACTGCATCCTACCGCCGTGTTTACCGGAATTCAACGAGCAGTCATTATTGCTGTACCTAGTCCCAAAGTTGTGCAACATTCATCCGAGTACAACGTACAAAGTTGTGCAAAATTCATCCGAGTACAATGTACAGTCATTATTGCTGTATCTAGACCCAAAGGTGCCCAAAATTCAGCTATAATGACTGTACATTGTATTTGGGGGAAGACGGTAGGTTCAATCATATAAGAGTGAAGTTGTCCCTTCGGTAGCTATATAAGATTCGTAAACACATGTTCACCCAACGGCAAATCCCCCCCCGCCTGAGCTCTTGCGGTCTCCTTATTTTCTTCTTGTGGTGCTATATGAGCCTATATCTAAATTAAATATTATGGGAGTCAATTTTCCAACAAGGCAACTCTTATAAACAGGGAAAGTCAGGCAAACCACCTGTAGCTCAGCTCTTCGCTCTAATGAATATGGTCTGTGATGCTTCTCCTCTCCTTCCCCCAACAGTTGAGTTCTTTCCTAGCGTACTCTATTGCCCGGGCGGGTGGTCCGGGATCCCTTCAAATGTCTGGATTGTCCGATCGGACATTTAACCTGGCCAAACGTTCGCCCAGGGCCCGGGCCCGGGCCCGGGCCCAAACGTCCGCCCGGGGCCGGGGCCCTTTTGTCTCCCCTTACTGAATTGGAAGCAGACAGCAGGCGGGGATCCGCTAGAGAAACAGCAGGCGGGCGCGCTTGTTTGGCGTGGGATGTGAAGGGTCCACAACAACATCAGAGATGACATGTGGCACTCAAGGAGTGTGTGGCTCTCTCTTTCTTTTTGTCTCTCTCACACTCTGTACTTCCTCCCTACTCTCTCTGTTGTCTAGCAATGACCCATCTGTAATGTTAGCGAAAAAATCTGGCAATAGGAGGTTAGCTCCTCTATTTCTGTAGTGAAGTGTTCGTATGTAAAGTGCTCGTGGCGATATGAGAAATGATATTTTAACTTTTACTCTCTCTCTCTCTCTCTCTCTCTCTCTCTCTCTCTCTCTCTCTCTCTCTCTCTCTCTCTCTCTCT